>PYHX02000467.1:80213000-80612506 GCA_004302925.2 Cochliomyia hominivorax
TCACATTTTGAGTTATTGTAATTTTGTTGTGTGTGCTCGCTCTCTCAGTAAATCCCTGTTTGGTTTTACCCCTGTGTACATAACCATAAAACCTGTCTTCACCGATTGTTATTTTCTTAACTTGTATTTTATTTGGCAAACATTTTACTCCCTTTCCATTCAGTCTCACACAGAAATGTCATAAAAATAGAATGTTGTGGTATAAAATCTTTCGTAAGTCTAATTCAACAAAAAAATACTTAAGAATTAGTGAGATATAAAGAATTTGAGTTACCCTACATTAGACATATAATGGTTATTTTTTTATTATCAATAAAAAACTGCATATACACCGGGTCCTATAGTTAATGAAGGGAGATCTTGCCTGAGAATTCTATCTAACTCTTTCCTCTGTTGTTTATTATCAGCTTGTTTGTGTATGAGCATTTTTGGAGACCTCATCTAAGGATATAAGGATATAGATGATCAGGATCATTGTCATCTTCTTCTTTAGGTATATTTTTTCATAGATCATTCATGAATTGAAATATATAGATCGATTTTCTTGGGAGTTGTCACTTCACTTACCTATTAAATACGCAAATTTCTTACATTGAAAAAAAAAAATAGATCACTGAACCCTTGTATATATTTGAAATAGGAAATTACTAAGTTCACTATTGATACATAATAGAGTATCACTAAGAGCGCTTATTTACTCTCGTTATAAACCGATCGCTATGAAAGATCACGCAGCGTGTTTATCATTTGAAATAGACAATGATAAAGTTCACATTGGAAATACAACGAATGTAGAGACTTTTTAAAGAAAAATAAGAGCATATAGAACCACTGGATGCGTTTATATAGCAATAAAATTTGCTATATTAACGAATAAACAGAATATTGCACTGCACTTAAAAAAATTCTTGTAAAGATTCTTTAACGGAAAGTCATTGTCATCATTATGAACAGATCGAAAATTATAGAAAAAGATCACTTCAGGTCACATTCCAGATTTAATGTCTTTCAAAAAATGTGAAAAGGAAATTACAGTAACATTGGAGGCTCTAATTGCAACAAACTCACTTCAAAAAGATGATATCAACAGAATGAAGAAGAAGGTTTCGATTGGTCATGTATTAATACATTTAAGATCGCTCATTTCTCATTGTCATATTTTCGATAGAAAATAGATTGATCTCTAAAAAATTGACTAATGAGTGCCAATCATATGAACAAATATCTAAAGAAGCATAGAAGCGGTCATATGATGGACGTTACTGATACTAAAGAAAAAGCAAATTATGAAAACTGAAGGGTGTTGAATATCTGAAAAAGTTTACTGATGATCACTCATCTCGGAGGAAATTTACTAATGATCACATTACATACAGTTTGACAGCAAAATAAAATATAAATTACGAAGCTCATTAATGGTTAAATCACCGATTATATGAACCGATTTTTGAAGAAGTTACTTAATTTTGAGAATTATAAGCTAAAGAGAAAAAATAAAAAAATCGGTGATCATAATGCCGTATTTCCGAATTGTATAGACTGCTAATTTTGACAGCAAAAAATAAGTCATTAATGGTAAGATCACCGATCATTTAATCAATTTTTGAGAAACTTTACTTATGATCAGACTACGGATTATAGATTATTTACAAAAAAAAGAAATAGTGCTTATAATGCCGAAATGTAATGATCGCCAAAAATTGATCTCTATTGGTTATAATGCAGTTTATCCTTGAAAGGCGTAATCGATTAAAAGAGTGCACACTTTTTTGTCAAACGGGTCTGTAGAAAATGTGAAAACTCCTATACATGATAGACTAGTTGGTAAAGTGAAAAACATGGATGTTGTTAACTTCGTTTTGGTCTACAATCGTCATGAACTTTGGTACGATCACGCTTGAATACTTTCTTAACTGGAAATATTAAAAAGAGATGATCAGATATTTTCTCGAAATTCAGTAGAATATTTAAGAACATGGGAAATTTCTTTTGTAAATTTTATATTACATAAGGATCAATAAACTTAAAATACCCTCATTTCAACCTTCTGATAGTGTAGCGTATAAAACTTTTTTCATACATTTTATTTCGTTATATCTCATAAACTTAAACCAGTGTTGTATTTTATTGTCAACTCTTCTTAACAAAATACTTACTTTTACTCTTCAATTGTACGAGTAGTTGTAATAGTTAAGGTGTGGTATTGTGCGTTTATTTATGTGTCACAGTATTTGTAAGAAATATATGTTTTATAGGGAAATATATTTGTGTGTAACAGAACAGTGAAATGTTGAAAAAACGGAAACAAAATTTTACAATTTTGAAAATATAAATTTCAATTAAAATTATCTCTAAATAAAATTTATATAGAAACAAATGATTTTGTTTAATTATCTGTTTTATAAAACTTTCACTGTATACAAACTTTGTATTTTTTGTAGTTTCAAAAGTAACATAAAAACTTTTTTTAGTTCTTTCTTTTTTCTATTATTTTATTTTGTGTATTTCGGTAGTAATTCTTTGGTAATAAATTGAATGTTTTACAAAGTCTTAGTTCCTCCACTTCTTCTCCCTTTTATTCTCTATATTCATTTCATTTTATTCTGATCTGTTCTTCTTTTTGGTTGGGGGAGGGGGAGGGGAGGGGTGTTTGGATTAGAATTCATGTATAAATGTATTTAAATTTTTCTTTGGTTACCATTATTAAGAAGTTTTGGGGACTTTTTCTTTCTTTGTTACTTTATTTCTTATATTTTAAGATGATTAAACCATTTAATTGTAAAGAAGAACATATATAAAGTCAATAGGAAATAAGTAGATTTGAAAGAATACAGAACATAATGAAAAAAATATTGATAATACTATAAGAAAGGATTAATATTAAAAGGCTCTATATAAAATTTGGAACTTACAAGAGTTCCAAATAATTGATTTTTTTTTACTTGAGCCAAATTTTTTAGCAATCATTTCAGTTCCCTTCAATTTATTACCATAAATATGTTATTGGATATACAAGTTCATAGTGTCTCTTTTCATATTCTTTACCTATCAAAATCAAAATCTGAATCGATTTTTCTATGTTCATCCGTTTGTATGTCTGTTGTTGGTTCGTTCCCTTTCTATAAGAAAATTTTTTTTTATATAGATGAGAAGATCACTTACGGTAGCCCATACTTTTAAGAGTTCACATGTGATCATAAGAGCAAGCAATAGAACAGAATCGTCATACAACCATAACAAATATATTGCGAAGTTCATTACAATCAAATTAAGAATTGACCAATATTAATGGAGGAAAGTTATCTGTAAAAATAATGATCACCGATCTCAGAAGAAATTTACTAATGATCACATTACAGACAATTTTGATAATAAAGAATAAATAAATTACGAAAACTGAAGATACACATAATTCGCTGAAGAAGCTTATTAATGATTAGATTACCGATTATATGAACCGTTTTTGGAACAAGTTTACAAATGATCAATGATTAGGGTATATTATTGAAGACCAAGTAAATATATATATTCTTGCATCATATCAAAATCTGAGTTAATTTATCACCGCTTTTTCGTCTGTCTGTTTTTTTTCTCGCCCACTCTCTATTAACGTTTATAGCATAATGATATATGGCGAAATCATTTAATTTTGTTCTACTCAAATCGGTATTTAAAATCAAAAAATCAAGTCGATAACAAGTTATAACAACTTAAGAATTACAACAAAAATCTTTTTTATTATTTTTTATTTTTCAATTAAAAAAATGGATGCAGAAAACCAACTAATGACCCTACAATCAGTGCATGTGTTTGAGAGAAGGCGTGTTGTTACCATAGTGGACAAAGGCCTCTGAATGCGTATAACCTTCTGATTCGCTGTTTAATAATGACAACATTGAATTTAAGATGTCATTAAAAATAACAACTGACCCTTTAAAATACCGTCATTAATTCTGTATCCATAGGACTTCTCAATACTTAATTAAAACTCAAAGTTTTTCTGTACACTTCTAGAGCATGATTAATATAGTTAACTCTAGGACATTTACTTGCAGTGAACTTAATCAAATATTCTCTACTGGCCCTTAAATAATGAAATTGTTCTTCGAATAAAAATCATTATCGTTTTTCATACATTTGGGAAAAGTATTTGCAAGTATGTAGTACATACACTTACAAATGTATGTACATACATATACAAATACAAATACAAATACAAATACAAATACAAATACAAATATAAAATATTTTGCTGAAACTTAACGATCCTCAAGGCAAAAGTAAAATTTGTTATATGTGGTTGGTTTTGAAGTATTTATGTGACTTTAAGTGTATGTGTGTCATTGCTGTTGTGTGCAAGTGTATGTGTAAAATATAACAGTTGTAAAAATTAAGTGCATTAGAGTACAATATAAAGTCCTCACTTTTTGAGAACAACAAACTCTTATTCATAGGAAGACATTTGTAGAGGGAAATGGAAAATGTAAAGTGATAACTGAAAAGCCTTTTAAATATATCTTTCTATAGAAATCGGATTAATGAATTAAAAGTTCTACTACAATATTGTTGTCAAAATGGACATCCAAAAGAGTTATCTATTGCCTTACAATTAAAAGCTTTGTGACATTTTCAAAAGAGATGTCGAAAGGGGAATTTGCATAACGGAAATGTTGGTCGTTCATTACGAAAAGTAATTATTTTTGTGTCAATAACTTCAAGTTGTAAATGTAATATTTAAAGTCTGGTCAATCTGCCAAATTATCCACGAAGCTGGGTATTAATTACGTCAACTATATGCTTTGCATTTTGCGGCATCAGAAGAGAGTTTTGGATTAGTGTCTGGCGGTTTGATTCAAATGATCACTGGAAATCTGAACCATAAAGAACAGAGGAATCAACGAAAAAAAGTCTGGAAAGGTAACAGGCAAGAATGGTTAAAAACTGTTTGGAAAACTTTGGATGAGAAGTTTTGTCTCAACCGCTTCAGAACCGCAGACCTTGGCTACTTTGCTACCATCAATTCGATCGATGCAAAATGCTACTATTGGAGAACGCTTTATTGTAAGTTATCACAATTTTGCATCACTAACGTTTGCCTTAATACCGTAGCAGTTCTTGTAATTGAGCATGAAGTTATCATAACATTCGTACGGTAACTTGAAACCGCACAAATTGTGGCTTTTATGTGAATATCGTTCAAAGCTGTCTCGATCAAAGGGATCTTGCACAGACCTGGGCATGCTCTGAATGTATATTCGAAGATATTTTCTAACGTGCCTCTGGGGATATTTCAATATTGTTATATTAAAGTTAGGATGATGCCTCCGATAATATCCAAGAAGGAACTGTTTTCTAAGCATGTCATTGTGTTCCTTAACAGGAAACTATTTTCGTCTAATCTAGATGATATATTTTGGTTGTTGGTATATCCCTTAGTGAAGAAGATTGCTCTGGAGCAGCATAATTTATCACTAATCCGCTAATCGTTCTTTATCTATGTCTCAAATACTACTGACAAATTCTTGAGAGCCTTATTTCAACTTCGCAAATTATGCGTGATTTCAGTGTAACCTCGAAGATCTTCGGGTGGTTGTCGGAATAAATTTGTGTTTATCTCCGTTTGGTAAACGATCTTATCAGTGAAATTCAACACTTTTTTATTGCATGTAACTTGAAATTTTCAGCCCCCTGGATTTATGCTTGCAAAAGTACCTAAAAGCTAATTTTTTAGTGCTTTTGGTACTATTTCACAGAATTTTTGAAACAATTTATAATAAAAGTACCAAACTCGAAATGCTTAATTGGATGCTGATCTAATCTTTGCATTTGAGAATCATAATTTGTCCTTCATTTTTTTTAATGGAATAATATTTCATGGAGAAAATTAAAAATTTTCTTAATTTTTACAAAAAAAAAAAAATAATAAAATAAAAAAATAATAAATAAATAAATTTTATTATATTTTATTTTCTCATTCCCAACATATAAAATTACTTACGCACAATTGTATGTTTTTTTAGAAAAGATTTTTACTTCCGCAAAACATTGTATGACCTCAGGGAAAACTAAGTAATTTACAAACTTTTTTCCAAAATTAAAAAGAAAAGAGAAACAAAGAAATGGGAAATAAAATAATGAAATCCTTAAGATGTTTTACAAACATTTAAATTTAATTTAAACTCAATGACGTTTTATCAAATTCAAATAAAAAAATAAAAAATAAAAATAATGAAGAAGGAACTTTAACAAGAAATTCCGTTACAAAATAAATGACAAACCGTTAACAAGAGAGAGTAACATTTATTAATTTATTGTTAATTAAAATGAGTAAAATGTTATATATATATTTGAGTGTGTATGTGTGTGTGTAAAGAGGTAGATACCAATGACACATTCTTATGTGTGAGATATGAATATATATCCATGGTCCATGCTAACATATATGCATATGATGATATCGCAATTATCTCTTGCATTCAATTCAAGTGGAAAAATATTATCCTTCACTTGCAACAGTGATCCACAGTGTCGTGAGTGCGGCCAAAAAGAAAACAATTTCGGTAGTGGTTAAATGATTGGCGACATTGAATAAATAATCATCATTAATGTTAAATCAAACAGAATTTTTTGAAAAATGTTACATTTCCAAAAAGTTATGATCATTCAAATTTAATGGTTGACGGAAATATTATCGAATCGAAATTATTATTCGAATTATTCGGTAAGTAAAAATAAAAACTGCCGGTAAAACTGCATAATTTTGGATTGGATACTCTTATTAGAGTTCAATGATACATCAAATCGCCTTTTAGGCCCGTTTGGTGGGTTACATGTGGTAACGAAATCGAATGTGGTCGCGAAAAAGAAGTTCAAGTTAAGTGGAATGAAAAAGAAAAATATCAAAAATCACTTTTTCACATTAAAATATAATATTTGCGAAAGTGTGTAGATTTTAAATATGTAAGTCCTTGTTCCCCTCTTCTTCCCCCTTTATTTTATTCTTTACATTATTAATGTCGAGATTAATGAAAATTTTCACAACTTTTTATGTATTTGGCTTAGGAACCGTAGTCAAAGGTGTCCTGGGAGAAGTAATTTCGTATTTATATATACAAACTTTTTCCCATAGTGCTTTGCTGCAGAAACATTCTTCTCAGTCCAAGCTTTCGAAAGAAATTTCACAATTCACAACGTGAATAAAAACATTTCATGTAATGAACATTTTGCCAAATGTCCCTGGCCCTTTCCGTTCTCAATTTTTTTAATATGGAAGCTTTCTCTTCCCTTAATCCTAAACGTCCTACATTTTGTCCAGTGAAACTGTTTGGAATAAAATTTTAGAACATTCGCTATTATAGTTGTTTAGTTGTTACCCTTCCTCTGGTCCTATCGGTTCAATATTTTTTTTCACTTAAATAGTTTCTTGGGAAAGTGATTGGGATCAAATTTGAGAACTCTCTCTGTTATAGTTCTTTAGATATTTTATAATGAATTTTTATTCTGTAGAGGGGATCTCTGCTCCTGGTCCTATCTGTCCTACATTTTGGCCAGAAAAAAGTCCTTGGGAATGTAATTGGAACCAATTTTAATACTCCTGCTTTTACAGTTCTTTAGATATTCGATAATTAATATTTGCTTTGTATATGAGTACCATTGTTCTTGATCCTACCCGTCCTATATTTTGATCAGTACAAAAAATTCTGGAAAAAGTGTTTAGGGTCATATTTGAGAATTTTCACTGTTGTAGTTCTTTAGATGTTTGATAATCAACATTTTATTTAAATGGGGGACAGCTCTCCTTATGATTTTATCCGCCCCTCATTCTGTCCAGTAAAACTGTTACTTGAAAATTTTATTGGGACCACATCGTTGTAGTGTTTTTTTAGATATTCGATTATGAACATTTTCTTTGTTTAGAGGCTACCTTTTCCCCTGATCCTGTCTGTCCTTTGTTTTGTCTAGTAAAACGGTTCCATGATTAAGTGTTTGAAACTAAATTTAAAAATTCTCGCTTTTACAGTTCTTTAGATTTTCGATGATCAACATTTACTTTGTATGGGGTTACCTCTCCCACTGGTCCTATCCGTTCTATATTTTGTCAAGTAAAACAAAAACAAAAGAAGTGACTGAAACAAAATTTGAAAATTCTCGCTGTTATATTTCTTTAAATATTCGATTATCAATATTTTCTTTGTAAGGGGGGTACCTCTCTCCCTGGTTGAAATTTCTACTATCATATATTCATGAGCACACTAACATATACATACATTGTTAAATACAAATAGTTTATTATAGTGAACATACCTATGTTACATTTACGACTACAACTTTCTTTTTACTGGTCCGATTTTGATATTTTTTGACACAGTGAGGGAGAATATATAGTTACCAATACTGACTAGATTTTATTTATATCTGTATACTTTTAATTCAAAATTGTTAAACAGTTCTTCGTTGAAATTTTGATGTTGCTTCAGTTATCTGTCTATAACCTTTCGTGTAATAAATCGATTTCTCTGGTTTTTAATTCTGGTCTGCGCGGGACAATAATAAAAATTTTTGACAAATTTCATTGATCTACGTCCGTTACTAGAAAAGTAAGTGTTACAGTAACATGCAAGCGGATAGATGGCCAGACGGACATAGATAAATCGACTCAGAATTTGATGTGATGCAAGAATGGGGTTTTGGGATGATACTTTTTTAGTGTTACACACAGATTGACAAAGTAAATATACCCTCCTCACCATTTAAAAATGATTTTCATATTTGGTATCAAGGGTATATTTTGGATATATCAAGGATAAATCAAGCCAACTTTGGTTCAATTCGAACAAACAAATTTTGAATATATATTTTTTTTGTTAATTTCAGGATGTATGGAAGGAAAGCGAGTATTTGGATCACTTTTGGCAAAACTTAGTTTTTACTTATAAAAGTAATGTGTACCAGGCCGCTGTTTCTATGAACACACGACACTGTGCGACGTTTATTGTATATGTGTGTTGTTTCTGCATTCAGTGTATCAGTGTGTATGCTTTTTGTTTTTGTTTTCCTGTTATTACTGAACGTATACTCATGTAAAATTACTTGTCATTCTGTTGTTACTTGGTGTCATGGTTCTCTTTTTTATATTATAAATTAAAAAAAATATTACGCTCAAAAAAATTTTTTCAATTTATATTTTTCAATGTTACAAATTAAGCCTGAGATATAGACTATAGATACAAGTTCCAAATATCTTATTTATATAGTAATAATTGCAAATTATGGAAGTGACCTCATATAAATGTACTCTTACCCACCACAGCTGCTGTGTAATTTTAAATCAAACTTATTTAAAATTAAAATCTAAGTCGTTTTAAATATGTATTATTTTCTGTCCTTTCATCTGTTCTCCCACTAGATCTCCTATTCACCTGATTTTTGTAATATATATGTGATCATTAGAAATGAGATACCCAGTTTTGGGATAATTGAAAGCATATGTGTGACAAATATTATAAAAATATGTTTTTATCGAAGCTTTATGACCTTAAAATCATATTCCCGGAACACATTTGTTAGGGAGCTATGTGAAATAATAGACTCGTCATTATTAATTTTAATGGAACATATAAATTTCGTCCAATTATCTTTCAAAATGCAACCTGTACTTTGTTCACAATTTCTATTCGGAGAACCAGCAAGACGTACAAACAGACATTGTTTGATCGACTAAGATTTGGATAATTTGGATTTTTAAACATGACTATTATTTTCCATCGTTACCCACTAGTTTTGCCCATTATTGTGAACTTATCCCTTTTTGTGATGAAGATTGAATCAAACCAATTTCCGATAGTCAGTTCTGAAGTGAAGTGCATTCGAGTAAAAGAGTTCTGTATCATTGGAATTAACATACAAACAGAAAGGGCAGGGTTTGGGCTTTACTATGGGTGAATCAAAACTTTTCATCCTGAGTTTAGAAATAGTTATTGGCTGGTATTGTAACATGTGGTCCTGTTCTGATTATATTATTACTATTTTTTTTTTTTTTTGATGAAGTTCATATTTCCTGTTCTGAAGAAAAGACTATTTTAGTAAGACCGTTCTGTATTGACTGAAACAAATGACAAGATCTGGGCTAGAACGCGGCTGAGCTAAATTCTCTCACTAATATGGTTGAATCAAAAGCTGTCACTCACAGTTTATACATAGTAATTCGCCGGTAGTGTCGTATGATGTGAGATTGTAGTTCCTCATTTGATTTAATCTTATGATTTTTTAGATGTTTTCTCTCTTTAAATGAGCCAATTGTCTCTGGTATAAGTTGTTAAATCAATATTTGGTCTGGATTATAAGGTGGATCAGTCAAAACCATTCACTAATATGCGTGAATCAAAACTTTCCATCTACAGTTTAAAAGCAGTTTTTGGCCGGTCTTGCAGTCTAAAGTTCTGATTGTTTTTCGATCACTTCCTTCTTTAAATGAGACAATTATCTTTAGTATAAGCTTCATTTTTTGAACTAAAGAGGGAATCAAGTCAATACTTTGAAGTGAAGTGATTTTTAGTAAGGTCGTTTATTGCTTTCGAAATAGTTTTTGAACGTCTGTACGACAGATGCCTTAATATGAGATTATTTTCATTGTTTGATTACGATTTACGTCCTCCTTTTTGAGGTAAATAATTAATCAAATCAATTTCTGATATGTTGTTTTGGGGTTTGGACTATAAGATTTCAATCTACTTCCATCTACTTCCAATCTATTGTTTTGCAAAAAGTTTGGACCGGCGTTGCAACATGTGACAGAGCGTTGTCATTATGGAATATTATAACATCAGTCTGATCTAATGTTTTGATTGTTTTTCCTTGATATCTTTTTTCAAATTAGTCAATTGTCTTGAAAAGCATTTCAGGAAGGCTCTTCTTCATCGACTAAAAGAGAAGTATGTCAGAATATTCTGCAAAATATGATGGTTGCGCAACATCATAATATTTTTTAATCAAATAACACAAATAAAAATATGATTGTCCTACAACCATATTATTTTTGTAAACGTTGACACATCACTATTAGTGACCATAATATGGTTGCTGGGTCAAAAGTATCATATTTTCCGATTTTTCAAATGCTCTTCTTTAAGTGTATTTTCATTTTTGTAATAATCAAGCAATTTAAACAAATTTTTCACATCTTTTACCAAACGTAGTTGTAGTTGTGGGTATTTTACTCTTTTTTTTAACGCTTTACAATTTTTTATACTGGACATCCTGAAAGGTTTCAGAGTATTTTCCATAAATTTATAACATCCTCTTTTGACTGCTTTTGTTTTTAATATATAAAAAAATATTATATAAAATTCTACTAGAGTCATCAGAGAGATGTGATGTAAATAAAATAAAGAAAAAATTTATTTTAAAAATGTATAAGTGTATGTGTGTATGTATTTTTTATATCATTAAAGTTGTTAAATATTAAATGCAAATTGAAGTATATACACAATAACGCATTTAACTACATACTTGTGGATGTATTTCATATAAACATATGTATGTGTATGTTTGGTATTTAATTTGTGGTAGTTCAACTGTTTATTAGTGATGACAGTTAACAGAAAATTTTATTATTTCTTGTTCTTTTGCCTTTTTCTCGTTTTTTGTTTATTTGTATGTGTATCAAAAGACGTGTGTATGAGTGTTTTTATTTTAAATGGGAGTGTATTTAAAGATGGACAAGACGAGTATTTAAAAAATTATGAAAATAATGTGATGTAAAAATTCATACCTGAATGTTATAAATTGAAAAAGAGAAATATTATTTTTTAATAAATAATAAAAATGAAATGTTTGGTTTGTGAGATGAAAAGTATCATAGTGTTAGTCTATTAGCAAATATCTTAATAAAATGTCGAATAGTGAGAGCTGATTATTTTCGAGTTGATTTGGAGAGTACATGATTAGATGAAGAGTACATGATTAGATGAAACCTAGTTTAGCCTTGATATTCAGACAAGGAATAAACTTAATACCCATGTATTTGGTATCTATGAAAACGTTAGATCCTGAAGATTCAAAATTTATAAAAAGTCGTAAGACGAATGTCACTTGATGGCAAAAATGTATGAAGAACTTTACACATTAAATACAGAACTTTACTCGTTAAAATCTTTAATAAAAAAAGAATTTCCTCGGTCTTAATTTATAAATAAGTTTTTAGCATATTTTTGAAAATATCAACACACCAATTTGAAGGGTTAGCGACAAGGTCCATGACCAAATAGGTGCCGGTCAACTTGAAAACCTGTCAACTCTAAACATGTGGTTTCTTTAAATTATCTGCAGCACTTGCAACGTTAAAAAAACGATTTGGAAACACTGTGCGTATGAGTGATATTGAAAATAATATTACTTATACGTTATGAGATATGAAAATAAAATTTTTAATTGAAAACATTTAAGAAAAAGATTAACATCGTAAAAAATTATCTTAAAAGTTAAAATACGATTGAGTGATATTTTGATGATGTTTAATAAAAATATCAATCATACGTACGTTTGAAGTACACAGAAGAAAAAATGGAACCATTATCCGCAATTTTAATAGACATTGTGCTTGGGTCAAATAATGGTACGTGTAAAATTTCATCAAGGTATCTTAAAATTGCGAACTGTTTTTTTCACAAGATAAACAAGGACAACAGGACGGATATCGTTCAAATAATTCAGAAAGTTATTTCTTGTCGATCAGTATACTTAAAAGAATATTCTCCACCGTTCAAATAGTAATTAGAAATTTTATTATTAAATTTTTGAACAACAAGAAACAAGCTATATCTCCTTCTCCAACACGCTTGTATTCAAACTGATTGTTTGTAGTTAAAGAAATTTAGCCGGATTGTTTACTGTCATCCTGAGAAAATTCTTACAATAGCAATACTGGTACAATGGGAAAGAAGTTATATACCGATTTTTGAGACATTCCTAAAATTCAAACGAAGGTATTTAGTAAATTTTTCAACCAAACTAAAATTTATTTTGGATTGAAATATTTTTTCACACAGACATCTGTTCACACTCCATTTCCAGTTGACTTTGAAATTAGAAATTTCTGGTTATTAAAAATCTTAATTGAGTCATAATTTGAAATGTTTTACGTAATTCGCCACTATGTTTTCCCATCATTCTAGCAGCGTCTAGGTTCCGAACCAAACGTAATGTTCCGGTTTTGAGGATAATACTAGAATAAGCCAACGTCCACTAAGAGCGTTCTTTCATCAACAGCAGCAAATGGTAAACAGAAGCAGACAGATTACTTTCCAATCCCTTTTTTCGAAATAGATTTTGATCGGTCTTGCAAAATGTTCAAATCTTCAGTGATCTTCTGATCTGATTATAGCAGATATAAATTTATTAAACATTCCTACGATGATCCGACCAAATTTAGAGCATTACTTTGGTGTCTTGAATATTTCATTTGGTATTTAATTTGGGTGGTCAGTCTTTAAATGCAAATTTTAATGTTTAGGATTATTGTAATGAAACGTCAGGTTCTATTCGAAGCGAAAATATCTTTTTTTATTAAAGTATAATTACAGTGGAACACATTCGAAATTTAACGTATATTGCCTTTAATACATATGAGGCCCTATTTCCGTTTTTTATGTATGAAAGTGGCTTGTGTTGTGATAATGGTAATAATTCATTTTCAAACAATTTCGTTGATCAGACAGCTCTTTGTCTTCTATATCGAATTCATTACTTTTGAGTAATAAAAATAATCGTCCACAAGTTTTTTGAGTTAATGATTTTAACTCCAAACTTTCAGCAGGGATTATTTTAAATGATGCGGACTTCTCCTTCACAGCGATTAATAAAATTTACCCTCCAAAACATTATATTTGTTATAATTAATACAAAACATAAGTCTCTATAATCCAAATTCACATTATACACTTCTATATTGAAAAAAAAACAACAACGTATGAGTGATACTATATAATTTCCTCTAACAAAAATATTACTCATACGCTTTGGAATACTGTTACTAAAGTAAATTACATAAAAAAATCATTTCTAATTTTTTTTAAATAAATCTCGAAAAAAGAACTTAAATTTAAAATCTGTTAAACTATTTCCACGTCCTTCTATTATTTCTTTTCACTTTTTATTCTTTACTTTAAATCTAAAACTTCTAAATACGTATTGATCGATCACGTTTTGTGTAAATTACAAAACATCAATATTCACTTAAACATCGAATTGCAACACAATATTACAAGTGTGTAAATGAACACAAATACAAAATGAAGGGAAAATATAAATTTACCAAAAGAATCAACAAAATTATCTGGTCACATTTTTACCATAATGTTCTTTTACATTTCTTCCTCTTTGTATCTACAGTTTCCTTTACACTTGTGTAAAATAGAAAAAGAAATATGTATCACGTTCCATTGAGGGATGTTTGTCATAATGTTGTTTGTTTTAAATTCTTAATAAGAAAATTATCTGAATATAAAACCAAAGAAAATGAAGAAAAGGAATAATAGAATAATTCATCAATGGAAGAAAAATAGTAAAGGAACATAACACACATATTGTGTGAGTACATAAATTTAGGAACATTTGCACTTGTTTATTAGGTATGTGAATAAGTTTTTAAGTTAAAAATGGATTCAGCAGAAGTCTTAGATATATATGATCTATGTCTGAGATAAAATAAAGCGGTCAATTACCTTTGACTATCAAAGATCGATATTTTGGTGGTACTAATCATGTGCTTTAGGAGAGATAAAACTATTTGGAACTCATTTACTCCACTAACTTAATCAAGCATCAAGTAATTAAGAGTTACTTGCCAAATATTTTACCAAAATAATGGAGTAAAATAACATCACGTTGTAGACAATGTATTTAATAGAAATTATTAAAAAATCTAGATGGCGCAGTTTTGCTTAGATAGCCGCGACCAGCTCTTAAGTGAATGAGTCTATTTTGAACAAACTGATGATAAAAATTATAACAAGAAAGGAGAGTGTAAAAAGAGCAGCTGTAATTTGATATACTAATTGATATGATTCTGTATACAATGAATAAAATCCGGTAGAAGAAGAAAACGGCTACTAAAATTAATCGTTTGTTGGAGGCAGCTTCCAGTCAACGTGCATTTAATTAAATACGTTTTGTGAGATATCAAAAGAGAGATTTCGGTACAGAAAACAGGGAGAAGACTCATTAGTCGAAAAGATTTGTAGGTTCTTCATTAACTTTATTAAAATTGATCTCAAAGACAAGACTTAGGTCTCACACAACAAGTCTTTTGAATGAGTTCAAAATCAAGAAAATTAATTCCAATATAAATTAAAGTAGATGGTTTTTATATGACGGAAATAATACTTGAATGCCACAGAAAGATGTATTTTTTTTTATTTTTTACTGGTGATAAATCATTAATACATTAGATAACTCTAAGAGAAGACGACATATGTCAAATTAACTCCTAAGTCCAGTATTTATAACGGCAAGGTCATGCAACGAATATGGTGCGAACAGAAGGTGTATAAAATGTTGAAATTTGTTGAACAATTAGAGGAGATCTCTACCGAAGAAAATTAATACGTTCGAAGAGATCAATCTAAGAAAAACAATCGCAATATTTGATCGAGATAACACATGTAAGTTAATTTATTTCAAAGTTCTCGAGAGCTATAAGATGGTATATTATTTTTTTAAATCTAATTTGAAACAACTAGAAATTAATGTCCGAGGTGACACACTATGATCCCGTACGACTCTGCTATGGTGTCTTAACACTCAAAGTTATAATTTGAAACTCCATTGCAATTATTACGTTAAATCTAGTCCAAATTGATGCTGATAATCAAAAGATTCAGATTTATTAAAAAAGCAAATCTGTGTCATTGTTCAATGGATGGGAAGTTTTAGTTCATTCACCTTTGGGCTTAAATCTTACCTCTTCACATTATAATTTGAAAACACCATCACTGCTAATGTGATAACTTTTTTCTGAAAGATTATTAGATCATGTTCCAACTACAAAATAATAGTTAACAAATGATCTGATTGATCAGCAGGGGTTTTCATATATTGATATCAATAATTGACTGATCGGTAAATAATTTGAAAAAAATAAGAGTAACTTAAAAAAAATTAGTCAAGTTCTCTACCACAATATCACATATAGAGGGCGGTATTCTAAGCAATGATAGATACTAAACTGCGTAATACTGGTGCTGTTTGTAGAAACAACATCTTAGTTCTGAACCTAATAATTATAATATACATTTGTTTCTTTACATGAATGCGTGTAATTTATGTATATAATGTAAACATGTCTGCATGTACTTATTGTCTTTAATCTTTTTTGTAACTAAAACATAATAAATAACATTTTCATTTTTATGAAACAAAACTGAAACAGATATAAAGTCAAGCACTTCGTTACGTTAATAAATGCAATTTTGATAATATGAGTGTGCACACACACACATACACTCTCATACCCATATAAATCTAAATAAAATACGTGTCTATTTATAGGTAAATGTATATGAAAAATAGCAAAACATTATCTAAATTCGTGTACACAAATACACTTACATAGTAGAAATAAACACATATGTATATTCATTATTATCATTATCATTATCTACGTAATTATTATACGTTTCATTCATTTGTCAATTGAAAGAAAAAATGTGTGATGATAAACATACATATTTGTGTCAACGTCATCACAAGTTAAATGTGATGACAAACTTTTCCTTCCCTCCGTTCCTCTCTCTCTCTCTCTCTCTTAGCTTTGCTCTTATCCTTGTAATTGTATTATAATATATAAATATACTTACTCACACACATACACATCTCTAAAAATACATACATTCCATTATTGTTATTTTGCTAGAATGTCATTAACATTTGCAACTTGATGAAAATATAGTGAAATAATGTCGGGGTATTAAACTTGTTAATGTTAATACAAACAATCGTTAACTTCATTAAAAATATAAAATTTGTTTTTCTTCTTTTCATGTGTGTTAGTTAATTTGTATATGTATGTATATGTGTTTTGATATCACCTCGTTCAAAATAACAGTGATTTTAAAACAGTTTATTTTTAATGTCATTTAATGTTGATTATAATAAATCACAGAAATTATAAAATTTATTGTATTTTAATGTTAAATATTTTTGTTAAAAGTCGGAATTTAGTTAAAATAATGGCTTTTTTTAAAAGATGTGAAAGTTAAATTTTGAGATTTAATTTTGTTAGAATATTTAAATAAATCACAAGTACACTGAACCAAATGTCACAGGTAATATTAACGAACATTTTTTTTGTGGAACTAAATAAACGGATTTTTATTATAATTAATGGAATTTTTCTTCAAATTGAAGAATTTTATTTAAATATACTAAAAAAATGTAATCAAAATTTTTTTAATAAAAGATGTTAAACTGAATAAATGATAATTTATGAAGATATTTAGTAAAAATGGCAATAACGCATCGTAAGTAAAATAACTCGCAAATTTATCCAATTCTACGTATTAAAATGAAGTTAACTTTAATAAAACTTTTGTTAATTCAACAATTTTTTTGTCAAATAGTATATTTGTATATCTTCTTTGTCATATTAAATAAAATATGTATGGGGGAAAATATTTATAGAACATTTTAATTAATATGATTGAAATAAAAGAAATCTTTTTATATAAATTCATGAAAATGCAAATGGAGGATCAGCTGATCAATAAACATGTAAGAAATACTACGATGAGCTTTGTTGCACCAAAATTCTCCTCAGTCCTAGATCTCGGAAGAAATTTCACAAATCACAAATCGATGTGTATTAAAAAAAGTAATTGGGATCAAATTCTCACTGTTGATAGATATTATATAATCAATATTTACTACTTCTCCCCTTGATCATATCCATCTTAAAATTTGTCCAGTAAAACACTTCCTTGAGGAAATATTTTATACTTAATATTTAATATTTTATATATTAATTTATTACAACAATTTTACGTAATTCTTTCTTCAATTCAATTAAAAATTTCGTAAATTTAACTTAAATATGGTACTTAAATTAAATAATATTCATCAATTAAAAGAATTTAGTTTTGTCAATTTGAATAATGTTTCATCAAGTTGAATAATATTTAATCAAGTTAAATAAATTAATTAATGAATTCAAATAGTCATATTGACAAATTTTCGTTAATTTAAAGAATTTTTGAAAAATTAACGAAAATTTTTGTTATGATGAATAAAAGCTTCGTTGGCTGATAAATAACTTCATTTTCTTTAATTTTACACCCTTTTTCTTTGTATATACTTTCTTTTTTGGTTGAGTGTAGTATCTGGATTACGAATTTCAAGAAAATTTAAATTTATATTATTCTCCGTTCAAATGTTCTTAGGAAAAATCTTTTGTTATTTAAAAAAAAAATATTATACAAAGTAAAATAACTCAAAGCCTATAAAAGATAAGGGACATAGCTTTATTGACAGAACACTTAACATATACTTTCCATATATTATGCGTCTGTGCTGAAGTTTGTAACGTACAGAAAATAAGAAATTCTCTACCTTAAAATATTTCTATCGATCAAAATCAATTGACTCAATATTTTCCGTTCGATTGACAGTTGGTTGGCTCTCTAACTATCCAAGTGACATTATGTACACACTTTAGAGTTCAAATTAACATACTGAAGCAGATCGGCCAAGAAATGAAGGTAGCTCCCGTACAGACCCACCCATAGCAAAAAAATATTGTTACCATATTTCATATATTTAAGATTTATACAATTCGAAAACTCAGTACCAAATTCTGTAAGGATAATTCCATAATTTTCTATAGGAACCACCACCCCGGAAATTATAATATAATATGCTTTGTTGTCGATCTGAAGTGACTGTTACAAACTTTATTTTTGCATGTGTAATAGGAGGAGGAGAGTTAGAGGATGAATTGAAATATGCAAGTTAATTAAAACAACTATTAAGTGTAATAATTACATAATGAACCTAAAATTATAATTATTCTACAAATACAAAATACATTAATATTTTAATCAGATTATCTTAGTTATTTTCTGCAACTAATACATCCTACTTTAGCTACTAACTTCCCTTAAATCAGTCTTGTTTCTCCAACTTTTCCTCAAGGTAAACGTGTAATCTGTATGACAAGACATATATTACGTGCGTTGATTATCCTGTTGAGACATGTACTTATCCAGACAACAAGTATCATAATAATTTTGTTCACTTCTATTAAAAACATATCATAAAATAATGATGGAATAAGAGCAAAAAAATCAGGATAAATATACATAAATGTATATAATATCTGCTATTTATTACAACCTAAAATGACTTAAAATTAGAAGAGAGAAAAAAAAAAAACAAAACATAACAAAAATATTTCCTTCCAACATACATGATTACAATGCGAACATTAGAGTTTTCGCAAAAAAAAAATAATGCTAAACATGGTAGATGAATTATTATGATTATTTTTGTATATAATTTTCAACAACATTTCTTAAATAATGATGTGTAACATCATAATTCATATACAAACTATTAAACACATACATATACGTATATCTGTGTTCGCATGTGTATATGTAATAGTAAATATTATTTTCCTAATAAACATATTATTGTTATTCATTCAGCTAACGGAAATAATGGCAAGAAATAAATGGCGTCATTGATGATGATAATGAGAGCGATAATGTTTTGTAATAGAATAAGTACATTTTTAAAGGTGTTTGTATATATATGTATGTATGTCAGGTACATAAGTGAACTGTATTATATATTAATAACAGATTGTTTACATTTTCTTATAAAATTCTTATATTAAATATGGGAAGAGATTTTAGAGGGATTTTAAATAAAATAATTTAAATCTATAAAGTATTTTATGTGAAATCTAGTATTTTATCCACTACTTTATCGTTAGTGTAATATCCAAATGTAAAGAATTAACTTTTTTGTCGTTGATTATGAAAAAAAAAAACACAATTTTTAAAAAGTACCTTTAATAGACTTAAAAAGTACCACATAATTGCCTTAAAATAATTTCTCTCCAATTGGATAATTTGTTTGTTGATTTTATATTAATTATGCCAAAGAATTCTAAAATAGCAATTTAATTAAGTTCCATCTATTTCGAACAGTGTAGCTTGATTCCATGTACCATAATAGTACCATCACATATTGTCGATTTGCATCCAATTGTTACAAAATATACTTCAGATGGAAGTACCATATTATACCCTTAGATAATTTTTATCCATTTGGAAGTAAGAAGTGAGATTGAAAAATTCTTAACATACATATATGTTAATGAAAAGTAAACCACTAAACACACAGTTTTATTTTTTAATTTGATTGAAATTATTATTACAATTGAAAAAATATATATTTTAATTGTTTTAATCAATAGTGATCAAATTGTAAACCTATTTCGGAAACCCTTCCCTTAACGTTTTATAGTGCTTTCTGTCACCTGGCTATTCTGTGTTCAAAATCTGCCTCATTTTTTCATAACCTTTTTAACAAGAGCCCGATAAGTCTCCATTGGCATTAGCTCCAGGCAGTTTGGAGGATTTGCCTATCTTAGTGCAAATATCACATTATTGTTCTTGCGGAAATATTGCTTTTGGGTCATAAACTTTAACATTCAATTGAGCATCAGAAATTAAAATTTTGACTAGGAAGTTGCAAGAAATCTGCCAAAACACCTACCATTCATACTACCTGAACCAGGGTTTCTAGGAAACACTTTGACGTGAGACCTTTGAAAGCTTGGCTAACTTTTTGTAGGATCAAGTTGAGTTTTGTTTTGATCACTCATTCTAATTAGATATTTTGCAAACGTAACTTGATCAAAAAAATTAATTAAAAAATATTTGGGTTAAAAGTTGTGATAAATAACGTGTGTTAAGAATTTTTCGATCTCACTCCCTAGTTAACATAAATAACAAAACGGGCTTTTTTCAGTATCTAAAATTAATTTTCTTCAAAATATTAAAAATAAGTTTGAATTTTCTCTCTCATTTTTTTGTTTTAAAGTGATAAATAAAATATTCTCTAAAAATAATTATTCACATATTTTTTTTAATTACATTTTTGATTACATCACTAAGGACTTAATCGCATTTTTATTTGAAAATTAAATGAATTCATTAATTAGTCTTTAAAACGTAAATTAAATTTCCGTTATATTTAATAAATTACTTTTTAATGAAATATCCTTCTTTTCCCACTTTCTTCGTTATCATATTCGGTTGCCTTCAAACGACGCTAATTACCCTCATACAATGTTGTCTAATTATGATTTATTTTCAACTGTCAAAATGTTGAAATTAATATTGAAAATTAGCTAAAATTAACATTTTAATTTGTCAACTTTTATTTGTAATAAATTATAAACAATTTCACAAAGATTTCCTCCTGAATTAACTTAACAAAAGGAGATACATTTAGATTTTATTTTCAATAAAACGCCCACATATTTAGAAATAACAAGAATAAGTAGAAGAAGAATATAAGAAACATGTGTTTGGGTTGTATATGTATTTCTTAATATATGAAAAATGACTATAATTTCAATTTCCTCTAAAACACATTATACTCCGAAATAAACGATATATGTTGAGTTTATTGAATGTTATAACGTTGATATAACGACAAAAATCCCTCAATTTATTTAATAACGAAACAAAAATGAAAACAAGATGTCAAAATAAATAATGGACAATCAGCAACACAACCAAAACAATAACAAATAATGACAAAGGTTCAGATATATTTCTCTTAACCTAATCTTAGATATCGTTCACACAGTGTTCCTAACTTGAATTTGTATGGAAATGATTCTGATAACAATTGAATCATTAGAGATATCGTTATGAAATTACACATGACCAGTGCCGAGGGAGTTTCGAGTTGATATATAGAAAATAGCTTAATTTGACTAAAGGAAATCTAGTCTAGTAGGATTTCCAGCGTTGCAGTAGAGATTTTTCGATTCCAAATTTTTAATCTTTTCATCTATAATTTATATAAAATTTATTGATGTGACCTTAGTTAAGCCAAATTACCGAAATTTCATAAAGTTCCTTCCTGGAAAAATGAAAGTTATAAAACGGGAAAATTTAAAAAAGTGCACAAAAAGTCATACGAAGTTGAAAAAATCGCAATTTACGACTAAAGTCGCGACAATGGTAACATTGTTTCCAGCTGAGGTATAAACTTCTTATACAAGTATTTGGTGTCTTTGAAAGCGTTAAAGAGATTCACATTTATTTAATATGAAATAGTCCAAAAATGTGGGTATTAAAAAGATTCCCACTTTTCTATACAGAAATCCCAATCCGTATATATCTTGTTTTAAAATTTTACTTTTTTCTCTGAAATAATAATTTTTTCGTAATAAAGCAATTAATACCTTTTGGGTGTTTACCTTACAGAATTTTTTAACCATCCGTAACTGACGTGACAGACACTAATGTTTCTTAAAAAATTAAAATAATTATGATTTATTGTTCTGAATTTAAGAAAACAAAAACTTCAGTTAAGTTCGGTTTCAAAAAAAAAAAAATGGAATTAGGAAGAAAAATCTCAGTGAAGTGATCACTTGGAAATCATATTAGTTACAGAGGGATAAAGATGATTACAGCTTTGCGACTCGAGAACTT
Source organism: Cochliomyia hominivorax (assembly GCA_004302925.2). NCBI lineage: Eukaryota > Metazoa > Arthropoda > Insecta > Diptera > Calliphoridae > Cochliomyia > Cochliomyia hominivorax. The sequence continues at coordinate 80,235,731 of PYHX02000467.1, forward strand.
GATAAGAAGAATTTTTTCTTATTTTTTTTTAGTTGAACAACCTGGGATAGTGGTTGCCCTGAGTTCATCCAAATTTAATTTTAACGGGAATTCGTGTATCCCGTTAACTTTAGAGTATTCCGAACAAAAAATTGGTTTTATCGGTGAATAGATGTTGTCACTTTAAAAGTTCCAAATTCAGATTAATATAGCATTTCACAAATTCATATATTTATATGTGTCTTGTACCAATCTTTTTATGAATTTTATAGAGAATCTGTCAGATATTAAAAAAATAGGTGCTAATATTAAGTCCACTAACTCCAAAAGACTATTTAAAGGCACTTTATAATAAATTTCTTTAGTTTTAAACATAAGTGAATTTTTGGCGAATTTTTAAGAAATCAACATACTAAGCGTTACCAAGTACGCCCCTGACCTTGCAGTTGTCTGTACTCCCCTAAACCAACTCGATGACTTCACATGTTAAGTTCTTTATAAAATATATCAGATAATTCCAAGCGTTAAAAAGTAAAGGAATCATTAAAGAACATTATTTGGAAATATGTGATCCATTTACATAATAGAAAAATGAATATGTCATTAGAAAAAAACCCAATGCCGGGAAAAAGATTTCTATAGATCAAGGTTAAATAATAGTCCAGCTTAATACAATTTTTCAGGAATTTTCTTTTCCCGGATTTTGAGGTTATCTTAGTTATCGGTTTATAACTTTTTTGTCATTAGTTTCATTCAATTCGAACAATCACTCAAGTCATGAGAATGTTTAGAACGAACAAACAAACTGATGGATATATCTAATCGGCTGAGATTAGCTATTTAAAGCGGAATTTATTCTTTAAGATTATTCAGCTTATCGGGCTTTATGGAATGCCCGTTTTTAACTTTTTATCACAAATTCACCATCGCTTTGCAGATTCCAAATTAGTGAGCTCTTCAAGTATTCCACTTTGATGTTACATTCACTTTAACAATCTTAATATTCCCTTTTTTCAAATATAAGAAAAATAACACTATAAAATAACGTTGTTAATTTAGGGAACATTTCTAAAATACTGTATGATGCTGCAGTACCAGCATTACTGAGGTGGAGTGAAGAGGAGATGAGATTGTCTCTGTTAAATATTTAATGAAGTATTTTGTTAGTGGTCGTGTTGTACAACATGTAAATTAATCAACAATAAATCAAAAAATTTAAATATATAAAATTTTACACACACATATATATACACTCTTGTTTGTGTGTTGAGGTAGGGAGCCAAGTTGAGCCAAATTTAAAGGAAAACTGTTTAAGTTTTTTAGAAGAAAAAAAAATGTGAAAAAAAAAATAAGTTTCAAGTTTGTCTATATATAAATGATATCTCCTTAATAGGAATATATATTTATATAAGGGGTCGAATTAATCGAATCAGTTGAAATGACAAGTTTGAGTACCACTTAATTCGTTTGTAATGGCTGTTATTCTCATACGTTCTTTTTTCAAACCCTATAATGCTTAGTCTTATGATCCGTTTCCAGATCGGATCAAATAGTGAACGTAAGTGGTCATGTTGAAAAAGCTTAAATCTGTGATAATATGTGGGGTTGCGTAATAAAAGATCTTTAGACTTATATTGTGCTGTTATTGTTGAAGTTAGAGAGGTGGACCAATGCCCTGACATGTGTCGAAAGTGGGAGATAACAACCGTCGAAGTTTCATCAGAGACTTAAGTCGTTAATCTCTTCGACTACAATGTAGTTGACACATTAGAGCTTACTATATGAGGGTCTGTATTCATCGCAAAATTTGTACTATTCTAAGTACAACAACAACAAACTGTTTTCAATTGTTTCAAGTCGTTTAAGTAAATTTTTTGTAATTAAATTCAATTTTCTTAGGGGGATACTCTTAACGAAGTTTCAGTGTTATGGAAGAATGTAACTAGACTTGGACTATTTTTAATGACCTCTGTGAGTGATTGTACTTAGACATCAGCAGAAAACATTTCTGGGCAATTAGGTACATTTCTGAATACCTTTGTGAAATGTGATGGGTTTTGTTAAATGATCTATTAAAACACACAATATCTATTTAATGGGTCTAAAACCCTTTACTAGTGACAGCAGTAAATTTTACCTTCTTTAACATGATTTTGTTATTACACTCATAACATTCTTAGAACTTACGTTTTTTGTTATTGGACTCAACTATTATTATTCAGGACATTAATTCATTAACTGCGTTTTCCATAAAATGGGTGTCAAGTAATACTCAGGTGGATACAACTCTCACGTTAACTGTTTTAAAAAAATTTTACAATTAAAAACAGCTCTGCATGGGGAAAATTTTTACTGTTTTAATTCTGAGGTAACTCAATTCATTCTTCTTCCTTATTTTTGACTTTAACATCAACGAATTCTAATGGTTGAATCTTTCCAGAACCTTTTTACAGAATGCAGAACACAACATAAGTTTTAAAAATATTTCATGGTAATGTACATAAATCTAGATGGCGCTGTTTAATATAAAATAATGCGACCTACGTCAATCTGAGATATTTATATGCAATATGCACACATTCTAATAAAAAAGCAAAATCTGTCAGATAATCGTAACAGTTTTGAAAATTTAACAGTTCGAAAACAGTAACAGTTTCGAAAATTTATATTCGTTTTTATGAAGTTGGCCCTCCTCCTGGGCCTATCAAGTTATTTGGTTATTCTGTGTTATTTCTCAATTTCATATAAGTTAATCTTGAAAGATTTGTAAAGGCTGATTATGTTCTACAACCTTCTAACAGGATGTAGAATACAACACAAGTTCAAAAAAATAGTAATGGAGAAAAACCTAGGTGGCGCTGTTTCAAATAAATTGTTGCTACGTGTACTTAAGTGATTTAGTCAGTAAGTCTGCGATCCATAGATATGATAGGACCTGTTCAGAATAAATATTGTATTTGTCGCATGTGAAAACATGCCATTTAAATTCATTAAAGTCCTAAACAAGGAAAACTTCCATAATTTCAAAATGAAATTTTATATTTACTTAATTTTAATATTTTTCAACTGTTTCGAATGTGTGTGTGTGTGTGTGTGTGTAAAAATGTTCAAACTCAAAGAATAAAACATGTAAAACACTTACAAACGCACTTTCGACCACAAAAATTTTCCCATAAATTAAAAAAATAATAACAAAAACATATGAAACAGAAGTCTCGTCAACAATCAACAACAAGAACAACAAAATACAAATACTAACAAAAACAGCAATAGAATAATAAACTAAACCAAAGAAAAAAATACTAAAAAAAGGATAAAAGGACGAATGAATGAATAAATTTTAGGCTGAAGCGGTAGAGGTTTCGTTCACTGCCTGATTGGGTTTTTGGTGTTAATTTTGTGTTGTATTTGTTTTAGTTGTTGGCGGTTTCATTTTTTTCCAGTTGTTGTTTGTACTCTTCGCTGTACATAGATGATGGCGGGTGATGATGGTTGACTGAATGACTGAATAGATTGTATGCTTGACTGGTTATACGGATGTTGTTGTTGTTGCTACTGTGGCTGCTGTTACTATATTATTGTTGATGTTAGATCAATGTCTCTCATTCTATTTTGACCATTTTGTGTAAACTAACTGACAGGCAAATAAATGAAATGATGGAGAGACAGACAGATACACAGACTGACAGACAAACAGACAAACAGACAGACAGTTGATATAAAACAAGTGACAAAATTGTCTGTCTGCAAAAGGTCGTAAGGACAAACTAATCGACTGACTAAAATATGTATGTATTAAAACATATTGTATGTAAATATGTATTTATATATAATGTTATGTATGTATATGTGTGTGGTTTATGTTATAATTTTGCTGTTGCTGCGTTTTGTTGTTTAATTGTGGTTTTTAAGCAAAAATATACATTAATTTCCTTTTCTAATTTTTGTAGATTTATGAAACTTACAAATTATACGAAATTACCATATTCTAGATATTGATATCTTTTTGAAATTTGGAAATGGTCATATCTCGTAAAAATTGGGTTTTTAATAAAAGGACCTTGATCTTTTTATAGTGATATTTTAAAACAAAAAAATTTTTAATTTTATTAATTTATCTTAAAATGACAATAACTTACTTAATTTTGAGTTTCTGAGCAAAAGGATGTTCTACTAAAAATCTATATTTTTATTAAAATTATTTAAAATCTTCCTTAAAATTGAATTTAGAAAAAAGAACATTATTTTATGATCACTACAATTTTGCATAAAAAATCATATTTTTCGAGAAAATAATAAAATGTCCACATCTTGCTTAATATTGAGTTTTAAAGAAAAAGGATGTTAATCTATTATCACTTGTATTTCGTTTCGAAAAAAAGTATTCTTATGAAAAACCCTAAAATGGCCATAACTTCTTTATTATTGAGATTTTGAATAAAATAACGGTAATCTGATATCACTAATATTTTTATGGAAAATCTAGAAATGACCATAATTTACTCAATATTGAGTTTTTGATCAAAAAGATATTGAATGCGTTAATCTTTCATCATTTTATTCATTTATATGACAAAATCTTGATTAATATTGAGTTTTTGAATAAAAGAACGTTAATATGTTATCACTCGCATTTCCTATGAATTTTAAATGGCCATAATTAGCTTAATATTGAGTTTTTAATCAAAAGGACGTTAATCTGTTATCCCTATTTTTCTTACCAAAAGTGGATATTTTCTTGAAAAATCCTTAAATGGGTATAACGTGTTTAATATTGAAAAAGACCTTAATCTGATATCACTTATATTTAGTTTTTAAAAACAGAGATTTCCATGAAAAATCTGGGTATCACTAGTTTAATATTGAGTTTTTGCAAAAAGAACGTTAATATGTTATCACTTGTATTTCATACGAAAAAACGCTTTAATTATTATTACTTACATTTCATCCTTAAATTGAGATTTTCATTAAAAATGTTTAATTGTTCAAAAAAACGCTTAAATTATTTTCACTTACATTTCGTACCAAAATCGAGATTTTAATGGAAATTTTTAAATTGATATAACTTGCTTATTATTGAGTTTTTAAACATAAGGACGTTAATCTTTTATCACGCCTAATAGTTCTAAACAAAATAACATTATTTTGTCATAATAGTCTGCACAACAATTTTTGTACAAATAATCTAGAATTTTATAAAATTATTAAGTTTTTCGGTTAAAGGACGTTTATCTGTTATGAAAATTTTCAAAATGGTTAGATCTTGCTCACTGTGAAGTTTTTAAGCAAAAGGACATTGTTCCGTGATCACAAATTTTTCATTTTAAAAATCGATATTTTGGCATCGAAAGTTAAGTTGCGTAACTAATAAAAAACTATCGTCAACAAGTATTACAAATATATCACTTCTGTTGTGAGTAAATTTTTGTGAAAAAAGGGAAATAAAAGTTTCATCATTGTCAGCCCGTAATGTCAATATCATTGTCATATTTTTGCCTCAATGTTTACACATACCTATACACTTACACATATGAAGGTCTCAATTTAAGCCTCAAAACGTGATGTCTAAATAACTTATTTACTTTCTAAGTTGCAAGACAAAACCAGAAAAAAGTGTCCTTTTGGCCTTTGACTCCTTTTGTTTGCCAGAAGTGTTTGATGATGATTTAGTTTCACTTTTATTTGATTTTTTTTTCGATTTTCTTGTTATCTTTTTCCGTTTGATGATTTGATGTCTGATTTTTCTTTTTTTTTTCTGGGGTTTTTATGATGAACAAGGAAAAAAAACAAAAACAAAAAATCGACAAATATTCATTGTCAAACTGTGTGTAATGTAATTTTATGGTTGTATTTTCAAACGCCTCTGGGATCATAATTTTTCTTATGTACATCTTCCTTTTTTTTGCTTAATAAAAGATAAAAATACTCAAAATACACAAATAGAAAAAGTACTTTATAATAAAAATCGGAAAAAAGGGCTGTGTGAATGAAATAAAGCTTTATTTTTAGCATGAACACTCGATAATCGTTTAACAAATAACAGACCCTTTCTGCTCTTTCATTTCCGCATAATGAAAGGAAAAAGGAAATTGAATGGTAACACACGCATATTTAACTACAAACTTAAGCAATATGTTTCCTTTATCTCAGTTAATCTCCTCCTTTTCCCACTAACTCTCTCTATTTTTTTGCTTTAACTACTTATTTGTCTGCTATTTACGTTATATTTTTTTATTTTTCTTTTATTCATTTCATTAGAGTATAAATGTGTTTGAAAGTGTGTGTGAGTGTGTTGATTGTGTGTTTGTATTGGTGTCTGTGAACATTCGATAATGAGAGTATAAAATATACAAGTAGTTTTGTATAGACTTTAGTGTTTAAACATTATTTTGATGACATTGTCAGGCCCATAATATGGCAAATCTACCATTTCTTACTTTGTGTCATCATTTGTAAAACGATTTAGGGATCAAAGTGTAATTTTGATTTCCTCTTTAGAGTTTATTTATATTTTGAAATAGATATTTTGGTATTTTTAGTTACATTCTCTTTTTAAATATAATAAATCTAACGCTCTTTTTCTTCTTTTTCCAGGTATGTATTTCATCACTCTATTATATTTACAACTAATGACAAATAAGGGTAATTATGCATAATAATTAAAATTTAATAAAAAAACTATGAAAATCAATATTTTCATGAAAACATTTTTTTTGGAAATAACTTCCTTAATATTGAGTTTTTAAGCAAAAGGATGTTAATCTGTTATCATTTGAATTTCATACCGAAAATCAATATTTTTAAGAAGAATCTTTAAGTGGCCACAACTGGCGATATTTTAGGAAAAAATCATAAAATGGCCATTACTTGTTTAGTATTGAGGTTTATGAGCAAAAGGACGTTAATTTGTTATTACTATTTTTTTTAATTTCTTATTTTCATGAAAAATCATAACTTTCATAAATTGGGGTTTTTAAGGAAAAGGACTTTATATCCCTTTTGTACCACAAATCGATATTTTCATGAAAAATGTTATTATGGCCATATTTTGCTTAATACTGAGTCTTAAAGCAGAAAAAATGTTAATCTGTTATCACTTGTATTTCCGTACTAAAAATCTTTTTTTTTTAATAAAAAATTTTAAATGGCAATAATTTGCGTAATATTGAATTTGAAGAGCAAAATGACCTTAATCTGTTATCACTAATTTTTCTTACTACAAAGTAAGTTTTTATGAAAAATCTTGAAATGCCCATAACTTGCTTAATATTCAGTTGTTGAGCAAAATGAAGTTTATCTATTGTCACTTGTATTTCATGCCAAAATCGATATTTTTAAGAAAAAATTTAAATGCCTATAACTTGTTCAATTTTGAGTTATTGGACAAAAGGACATTAATTTGTTATCACTAATTTATCTTACCAAAAATTAGTTTAAATGGTCATAACTCGCTTAATATTGAGTTTTTGAGTAAAAAGACGTTAATCTGTTTTCATCGTGAGACTAATGTCTCTTGCTTAGACTTAATTTCTTTTCTCATACGTTCTGTTGCCTTTTGCGCTTCTTTATGGTTTAAGTATTTATCTTATTTTTTGTTAAAAGTTTTTATGTAATTAAATTTTAAAACAATTTCAATAAGTAACCCCCCCCTCCCCCTCTCGTTTTAATTTTTTTAGTTTTCATTTAGAAAATACTTAATTAAATTTCTAATTAATAATTGTTTGCTTTTTTACTCCGCTCTCCTCTTCCGTGGTGTCATTGTGAAAGGAAAACAAAGAATGTAAATTTATAAATTAACTTCATTATTTGAAGTTATCTACACGATGTCATTGTAATTGTATACACACGTGTAACACAAGTGTAAAATATTATTTCCGTGGGTGTTTTACAATATTTTTTGTTTGTTTGTTGCCAGTAATGCTTTAGTTCTTGCCACAAATGTGGCAACAAATTCTATGTGTTTTTTTATTGTACTCGTTTGTTTGAAAGCTGTTGCTTCAATAGTAAATAAATACAATGTTTAAACAACTCCACCAACCATCTTCTACTATTGTTGTCTGCTGATTACAACAATATTTTTGTTTTAATAACAATTTAATGATTTCGCTCATTAAAAATGCAAAATACTTCATTAAGAAATAATCTAATGATAGAAAAACAACAATAAAGTCCAAAGAAAACAACAATGTAATTTAGTTTTTTCTCAAAATCAACTCCAACACTCCGCATTTCATATATTTTCTTCGTTTAATGATTTTAATATAAAATTTGTTGAATTTTTGGGAAAATGAGTTTAATTGAAATCTTCTAAAATTTACAACATAGATTTTAATATTCACATTTATTTATGTATGCGAGTTATTGTAGTTGTGTGTGTGTTTGTGTTTGGCATGTAAATGTTTGTTTCTCTTCTCTGTTGTTTTGTTATTGAATTAAACACACACACACACACATATATTTGTTCTAAAGACAAACAAGTGATATTTTTTGAAATGTCAAATTGATTACACAATGACAGCAAGAACAACACCAGTCATCTAATTGTAGTTGTAGTAGTATGTAGCAGCAGTTGTTGAGGCATCATCGCAACAGTGACAGTAGCAACAATAACTAAGTTACAACTTTAATAACAACTACGACAACAGCATCCAACATTCGTCGACTCTAGGAGAGGTAATAATGCTAATGGCATAAATATAACACAAAATACAGTGGTTTTGCATCATCTGTAGGCAAAAGAACTTTAATTTGTTATCTCTAATCTTTTATAATAAAAATCGATTTTTTTGGAAAAATCTAAACACAGCAAAATTGCTTAATAATAAGATTTTGAGCGAAAGAACCTTTATCTGTTATTACCGGTCTTTTTCAAAAAAATCCATATTTTCATGAATGACTATAATATTGAGTTTATTTTGAGCAAAAGAGCGTTAATCTGTTATCACTATTTTACTTATCAGAAAACTATATTCTCATGAAAAAAATTTATATGACCATAACTTCCTAAATATTGGGTTTTTGACCGAAGCGCCGTTAATTTCTTATCACTTGTATTTCGTACTAAAAATAGTGATTTTCATGAGAAATTTTTAATGATTGTAATTTGCCGTACATAGAGTTTTTTTTATCAAAAGGACTTTAATCGGTTATTACTATTTTTTTTTATCAAAAATCGATATTTTTATGAAAAAAATTGAAATGGCCATAATTTGCATAATACTGGGGTTTTGAGCAAAAGGCCTTTAATCCCTTATCAAATGCATTTAGTACCAAAATCAAGATCTTGATGAAAAATCTTTAAATGGCCATAAATTGCTTAAAACTGAATTTTTTAGCAAAAGGAAGTTAATCTGTTATGACTATTTTTCTTACCAAAAATCGATATTGCTATGATAATAAATGGCCATAACTTGTTTAATATTGATTGTTCTAGGAAAAGGACATTGATATATTGTTACTTTTTTTTCAAACCAAACATCCTTGAAATCCACTGTCTTTACAGTATTACTTTTTCATGATGGTCTTTAGTCCTGTCCTTATCTGTCTTCCTTAACATATTTCTACTTTTCAATTTTCAAATTGTTTCAATATTTAATTAATTTTCAATTTTCTTCTTTTTTGGTCGACGCAACGCTAAACAAAGAAAACAAAATCCACAACTCCCGCCTTCCAATTACGCATAAAAATCATGTCAACACTTCTTGATAAGAACATTTTATTTTAATATTTATTTTCAAATTATTCTAATTTCAAATTTCATGCTTTTTCTTCGTTAAACGTCCCCTTTTTTCCAAGTTGTCAGTTTTTAACGTTCTTCAATTCTAAGTAGTTTTGTTTTTATTTGAATTCATCGCCGTCCTCCCCCCGTTTCGATAATTTGTTTTCATTTGTTTGAAACCTTGTAATTATGACAATAACCCAGTGAACAATTTTGTTAGGAAATGTAAAATTTTAATGAAATTTAAGGGATCAATTTTGTTCACTGGGTTTTAGCAGTTTTTTTGCTGGAAGCGTTGACAGTGTTTGTTAATAGTTGCTGTTAACAGCAGCAACAGCCAAAATAGCAGTTGTAGTTATTGAAATGAGAACCATAAAGAAATTAAAATATTTCCAAAAAAATATTTTAATTTTATATGAAAATAAAGAACAATCAAACAAACAAATACGCGAACATGTTATACAATTCATAACGTGTCGGCCAAAAACAAACCGTCATTCAATCATTTAAGTTAACAAACTTCTGTTTCGTGTTTTTTATAATCCTTACAATTTTTAATTTTTACACCCTACGCCAATATAAGTAATTCAAAGGGTTGGACTAAATGTGTCATTATTGTTTGTAACACTATCATTTGAAGGTATCGAAATTGGAACCGAATATCTGTCCATCTGTCTTCTTAAAATCAGGAATATAATCCAAAACTTCGAATAAAAAAGAAACTATTTGCAATAAGTGATAATGGTTCAGATAGCGTGATCCTATCTGAACGCATGATGTGCGTTGATCAAATACAATTCTAAAATGATTTAGAAATGTTCCAAAATCTTTTCATCCATCTGGGTTTTAGAAGTCATGTAACTTATTTCAAGTCATTGAATAGAAATGAACTTTTATTTAAATTAGTAAACATCAGTAAATAATAAATATTTAAAATGTGGTCCAACCGAAACTCTCGATGTTTATTGTTAATTAAAAATTCTGAGGCGTTTTCGACATGTCATAATCTTTTCCCACTTGCCTTCGTTTTGAAATCATGTCAATAATTTTTCACTTAAATTAATTTTTAAATATTTAAAGGGAGGTCCAACCAAAACGCATAATGTGTTTGGTTGGAGCTAAAATGTCCAAATTTTTACCATTTCGCCTGTGTTTTGAAATCATTTAAATTATCTTAAATTTTGGAAACAGAAATAAAGTCTATTAAAAACAGTGAAGCTACAGTTAATTATTACGTTTGCAAAATGTGGTCCATCAACGCATGATACATATTGATCCATTCAAATTCTAAGCCGGTTAAAAATGTATCTCAGCTGTATTCTGAATTTATACAAAATTAACAGAATTTTTTGAACAGGAGAAAGATATCCTGTCTAAATAAGTTGTATTCGGTACAATTTTGAGTATTTAAAGGGTGGTCCGAATTCAAATCTGAGAGGACTTAGCAATACCCTAATATCTGTCCTTCCTTCTGGTTTTTGAAGACATTTATTTAGGAACAGAAACATATTTAAATTTGCCCGTATTGTGGATGACTATTTTATAGTCAAGACTATAGTTGATGCTATAGTCCGATATATTCTGGAACCTATTGGCTATTCCATAGTCGAGACTACAGAACATTTTACATAATAATCTATTTAATAGTAGAACGTTAAGCTTGATCCATATTCAAATTAATAACAATAAATATAGTATATTTTCTATAATTTATCGAATGAGTTCTACAGTTGGGTTCAGAATATTTATAATCGATATTGTAGTTTGTTACTGTAGTCTATATAGAGCTAATGCTATATCAGTTCTATAATCAAAAATACATTTTATAGTAGACACTGTAGTATGTTTTGTAGTCGATTCTAAAGCCTGTTCTTTAGTCGAGAGGAAAAAATATTCTATAGTTGGAAGTTTTGTCTGTTATATAGTCGAGCCTAAAACCTGTTCTATAGTCGAAATAATAACCTTTTCTGCAGTTTTGACTAAAGTCGAGAATGAATACTGTTCCATAATCGAGACTGTAGCCTTTTACACAGTATAGACTATAACATTTCTATTGTTCTACAAGTCTATACTATATACTTTAGACTAAACTATAGCATGTTCTAAAGTTGATACTATAACTTGTTTTTATATTCGATACTGTAGCCTGTTCTATAGTTAAGACTAAAGCAGTTTCTATTGTCCAGACTACAGCCCGTGTTGGTCTGTTCTAGGACGGGACTATAGACTGTCCAAACTTCGTTAATTTTTGTTGAACCTGATACAGAAAAAACAAAGTAATCGGTGAAATATTTGATACTTAAAGGAAACAGCGTATTTCTGAAATTTTAAAACAGTTAATGCGATTTCAATTTTAAATTAATTGATCCACATAATACAAATTTATCTTCAAAATTCGTATACTTAATGTTTGTAACAGTTTTATAGGGTAAATTAACGTCTTACAAGATCGTCCATATCTCTTTTACTTGATTTCTTTTTTCTTAATTTTTTGTTTCACTAAATTGTTTTTGTTTTTTTGTATTTTTGTATTTGTTTGACATTTTCGTTGTGAATTTTGCATGTCACTGATTGTAAACACAAATACAAAACATTTACTATTACATTATTATATATTTTATTTATATATTCAGTTACATGAACATACACACACACTCACACTCACTCATATACATGTAAGTGTTAAAGTGTCCTTTTAACATTTTGCCAAATTTAAATTAATTGAGCCAAAAAATAAAAGAACAACAACAACAATTTTCTGCTTGTTAAGAATTTACTTCTGTTTTTCTTCATATATTTTTTTTGTATTTTTATTTGTTAAGTTTGAGAGATTTTTGTTTTTATTATCTTAACTAATGTTTTTAACATATTTTTTTAATATACTTTTAAATGGTTGATAATATGAGATTTTCATGTCATGATAATAAATTTGTAAAAGTTACTTAGGAGTGAGATCGAAAAGTTCTTAACATACATTAATAAAACGAAATCACTAATTTTACAGTTTTAATCTATTTTATATAATTGAAATTATTATTACAATTTGAAAAAGAAATATTTTTATAGTTTAAATCACTGGTGATGGCATTTTGAACCTTTTTCGAAAATCCTTCCATTAAGGTTTTTATAGAGTTTTCTATCACTATGTTGGAACAGGTAGGTCATCATTGTTTATAATATATCACACTTTTGCTCTTTAATTCTCTCTTAACAAGATCCCAATATCTCCACCGGCCTTAGCTCCTGGCAGTTTGCAGGATTTACATCTCCTGTTACAAATATCACATTATTGTTCTTGTAGCATTTAAGGACTTGTTTAACACAATGACAAGATGCCAAGTCAGCCCAAAAAATAAGTGGACATTATATGAAGACTTATGAACGGAATCAGCCTTATTTTTTAACATAAATTTCGATATTTACTGAGTCCGTTGTAACAAATGATTGACTCTGTTTGCCGTTACTGTATATTGCATGTCATACCAAGAACTTTATCGACTGCTTTTGGTTTGGGTCAACATTCCGAGCATCAACAACATAAAATTTTTGACCAGAAAGCTGAAAAAAATTGTGAACATAAGTTTCGTCATCCATTATGCAGCAAAATTTTTATTTCTTTTAGAAAACTTGATTTCAATGTCCTTAAAATTTTAAGCAACGTTCTTGTCAGGATTTGAACCTGCTTTGTATGTTTTGAACCTGCATTGTCTTTAACTTTTCGTACTGAATAGTTCAAGCACTAAACTAAACGGTCATATTTCGTACCGGTTGTTCTGGAAGCCTTTTGGAAAATGCTTTCTAATTTTTTGGCTTTAGAAACATCATGTGGACCATTCTTTCTATCGACGGACAAGCTCTCTCTGTACTATTTAATAACATTGATAACAGTTCGACAACAGACCTTTGAATGCTTGGCAGGATTTTGTAGGACCAAGTTGGGTTTAGTTAAAAATATTAAAAAGTTTTGATACGCACTTTTTTCTGGTCTTTCAATTAATACTTGAATTACAAATTTTAATGAAAAACGTGTATTAAGGATTTTTCGATCTCACTCCTTATAATCATTTTTTCTTATGTCTTTTTTTCGAAATTCACCTTTTTGTATTTAAAGAATTCGAGAGTCGACTTAACCATCTTCAATTTGTTACATCTTTAGTTTCATCTTCATCTCCCGTTTTAAAAACTTTGAATCAATTTTTAATAAGTTTTTTCATCTGTTTTTTCGTGTTCATTTAATTCTCTATTAATTCGTTTTGTTGTTTACATTTATCTTGAATATTTTTTATCTTTTGTTTCTTTTCAGTTTTCAAAATTTTAATTTGTTAATGTTGTCGCAAACAGACCAAAAACAAAACAAAATAAAGAACTAAACAATTAAATTAATGTACACAAAAAACAAGTAAAAATGCTACAGTCGGATATGGCGAATCTTCAATACCCTCCACCACAAATACGTTATGTTTCGAACTTACACAATTACATATACATTTACAAATGTATACAATATATAGAACACTTGATGAGTCATAAAATAAGTTATATTTTTGGCTATAACATTTTTTCGACTGAACCGATGTTGGTAATTTTTGGAATTTACATAAATTTATAGAATCTTTATGAACAATAGAAATATATCCTGTCTAAATTATTAGTATTCGATACAATTTTGAGTAATTAAAGGGTGGTCGAAATTCAAATCTGAGACGATTTAGTAGTGCCTGAATGTCTGTCCGTCTGTCTAGTTTTTGAAGACATGTAAAACATCTTTAATTTAGGAACAGAATAGAAAACTATTTAAATTTGCCCATATTGTAGATGACTTCTTTATAGCCGAGACTATAGTCGATGCTATAGTCTGTTGTATTTTGGAACCTATAGCCTATTCTATAGTAGAATATTATATCGAATCAGTTCTACAGTTGAGATTATGAAATTTGAAGAAAGTAATTTGCTCGAATTTCAAGTTGCCTCAGATATCGGTCTATATCTTTTGATATGCTAAATCGATTTTGCTAATTTTAAATAGAAAATTTTTCAGGAATAAGATAAATCTGAGACGATTTACGAATGTTTGTCCTTCCGTATGGTTTTTGAAGACATGTAAAGCACCTTTAATTTAGGAACAGAAGTCGAGACTATAATTGATGTTATAGTCTGCTCTATTCAAGTGTAACCATGTTCCATATTCAAATTTATAACTATATATAAAGACTATATTGTATTGAATCAGTTTTATAGTTGAGATTACAAAATATTTTATAATCGATATTACAGTCTGTTATAACAGTTGTGTTCTCTTTAAGCAAAATAATGGTTTCAGTTCTATAATTATTATTTTATAGTAGAAACTATAGTACATTTTATAGTCAAGATAAAAGCCTGTTCTTTAGGCTTAATTTCATTGAGTTCTGTCAATAATTGTGGATGTGAGAGTGTCAACAACTGATAGACGGAGAGACAAACAGGCAGAGGGACAGACGAAGCTAAATCGACTCAGATTTAATGTATATATAATATATATACATTATAAAATCTAAGATGATTTCTTCTTAGCATTACACACGCAACGACTAAGTTAATATACCCTCTTCACCACTTGTGATGGTGAAGGTTAAAAAAAGTTCCAGAATAAGAAAAAACAACAAAATTTGCTGGTATTTAAATTTTCTAAACTAATTTTTTTTTAATTTTCTTTTTGAAGGGAAAGGGAAGTGTGTTCCTTTAGTTTGGGTTTTGGGTGGTCGGTACTTAAGTTGATGTGAGTACTTCAAATATAATGACATTAACACTTGTAGTTTTACATTTTGTAAATTAATTAAAAATGTTATTCTAATTTAAAAAAAAATGTTTGTTATTCCTTCTTCATCTTCTATTGTTGTCTTTCTATTAAGATTTCAATTAAAAAATTTTTTCTTTGTTAAAAAATAGTTTTTGTTTTCTGCTTGTTTTTCTGTTGGTTTAACAGTTCTCTTTTGTTTTTGACAATTGAGGAAATAATAATGTAAATTTGAATGTAAATGACTTACCTTAAATCTAAATACTGATAAACAGATGTAATTCCTAAATTAAAATATACTGGAACAAATATAAAACAGACCAATGGATATGCACTGGCCATTCCATAAATAATTTCCCACATTCCGGAACCACGATAAAATAATTCACTGGGATAACCTGAAAGGAAAAGTTTAATTTGTTTAATTGAAAATTTTACGTTTATCTAAAGTAAATATTAATTAATTAATTTGTTATTAAAATGTTAATCAAAAGAGGCATTTTTCTAATCATTTTAATTATTGAAAAATTAAATAATTTTATTTAATTTTTTACTTTCAATTCACTTGTTAAAATATTCAAATATTTGAATTGATGAATTGTATTTTAATTATTTCATTTTTTTGTCTCTTTAATTTGTAGTTTTTGTCATTATTTACTTTACCCTACACCACCACTTATGGTGAAGAGGGTTTATAAAATTTGTCATTCCGTATGTAACACTAAGAAGCAGTCATCTGTTATCCCATCTACAATAATTGACAGATCTCAAATCTGAATCTCTGAAATTTGGTCTGAGTAGTTGTCAGTATAGATATAGACCAGTATCTAAGGCAACCTAAACTATCTATCGACAAATTAAAATAAGATTTTAGAATAATATAAAGTTAAATGTACTTAATTATCATCCCAAATATTCCATTATCCCAAAAATATAACAAATTTAAATGCATGTTTGAATGTGTATGTCCGAAACATAAGGTATTTATTTTAAACGCATTTGAGGTGAAGGGTATTGAAGATTCGAGCATTCTTACTTGTTTATTTATTATTATTGTTCAACACTTAAATTGTTGTCAATTAATTAATAATTAATTGTTGTATTGTTTTCACAAATTAATGTAAACAAATTTCAATTTCATCAAATCAATCATAAATTTAATTACTTAATTGTTTAAACGAAATTTTACAATGTTTTACCAAATTTAAACATTTAATTGATAATTAAAAAAATTTCTTCATAAATGCTACATTTCTCAATCAAGTAATTTTGACTTCATTTCATAACTTTTAACTCCATGAAGATAAATTCAAATTGTTTTTCTCCACAAAATTTTGCCATTAGTTCGTAATAAGATAAAAAATAATTTGGAGAAATCGGATAGTATCTCACTTTAAAATAAAAACTTTGTCACAGTCAGTCAAAAAATAAAATTTCAATTTTATGAAGCTTAATATCTCTTAAACTATAAGAGATGACCATTGGACTAGTTTTTTTGTAGGTCAACAATGGCAGAACTCACTCATATGAAAATTTGAATTGGTTTTAAATATTTTTATGACACGATGTGTCCAACTTTAGTACCGTGTGAAATGTCCTCCTCACGCAAAGTCCCACACCTTGGAATTTTAAATCGGTCTATCTTTATCTAAGATAATACCGTGTCGTATCTATCATTATCTAGAACAACGCCCTCTACATGTGATTCAATGGTACTGAATTTTGCTAATATTTCATTCTCTCTATTTCCGCAAGAGATCTGATGGCGATACTATTCTTTGAAGTTTCTCTACAGATATTTTCCGTATTCATTAAAAGTCGGGCTGGACAGGATTCATTCTCGATGTTTTTTTTTTAAATTTTTATAGGGGAGAATGAAACAAGTCACATTTTTAATATTTGAAAAATCAATTGAAGAATTTTTGAAATCGCAAACCAGAAGATTTTAAAGTAGGGGTGCATAAGGCATAAAAAAGTTTGATCCGGGCGCTGAGAAAATCTCTCATTGTATTTTTCTCTCAGGTTTTTTAAATTTGTATAGCTTTTCCTCCGGTGCTTTTTTGTAGCTAAGCTTTAGAATAGGCTTATCATTTTCCTTTAAGATACTTTTAAAGCTCTTTTCAATATATTTTCAGTTGTTCTTCTCATAATTGTCCATATTTTTTTTTGTTATTGCAAAACTTATAGTAAATAGTTCATATACTCCAAAATTTTTCTTGATACCACTCAGCGAGTGACGAGTTCTTTATTCTCCTTTGGCCTTCTGTTGTTCTGTTCATTCTGAATGAACCTTCAAATCGTCTAATATATTGAAATAATATTTTGTATCTCAAATGCACCAGCAAAAAAATCGTTATTTTTGAACAAAATTAATTTTCGAAATTTCAATTCTCTCGTTTGTTTTTTTGTATGATTTTTGTTTTTGTTTTTTATAAAATAAAACTAAGTAACATGTAGTAATAACTAAATATTTAGTACAAAACTTAAGAGTTTTAAAAACATGTCATAGTAAATTTGTTTACAAGTTTTACTAAGTTTTGATTATTTGATTTTGGACAAAAATAGTTTTAGTTATTTTTCTCTCTCTCTTTCTCTCTTTCTATTTATAAAACAATTTTGTAGTTTTTATTTGTATCACCTTGTGGTTTTATGTACTAAAGAAAAACTAATACTTTTATATACAATAGTTATACATAGAGATGTATATGTATTTGAATCCCCATGCATAAGTGGACATGTATGAAAAGAAAAAGTGAAAGGTGAAAAAGTTTAATACTTAATACATATGAGTAATTAAGGTGGAACCTTCTTGAGTCAATTCAATAATAAAAAAATATTTTTTGGGAACAGATCGTCATAACTGAATTGCTCAAATAAATTAAGATACTTTATTTATAATACCAATAGAGTTTCAAATATCCATCGCTACGTGTGTTTGTAAAACTCTCATATCCATTGGTTTGGATCTGAATTATATGGAATTTATACTAAAAGTTTTTTATTTACCCAAAAAAAGCTTTTATTTTCTTCAATTAAACGATAAAGTATAAAGTTTTGTTTTCAGTATTAAGTAGTGAAATATCAAATAAAATTTATTGTGTTATATTTTTGGACTTTTATACTGGAAGTTTTTGACTTCATAAAGAAAATAAATGTGATTTAGATAAGTCTCAAATGCGAAGGTTTCTCAGTATACCCAATAATTAAATTTCAAGCATTGAAATTTTTGCTTGAATTAAACTTAAATTCCAGCTTAATTCCCAAATATTTTGAAAGTGACTTTTAAATTATTATTATTATTTTTTTTTTTTTTTTGAAACAAATTCAAAAAGTAAATAGAAAACATTCTTGTGAAATAAATAAAAAATATAATCAGACCATATTACTCGTGAAAGATGTATAATTTGACGAAAATTAACTAAACAATTATTGGAATATATTTGTAAACTATATTTTGTTGTAGAAAATCAAGAATTGTTGACTATTTTCTAAAAAAAGAAATTCAAGAATTGAATACAAGATGTCTTTAAACAATTAAACCTAAAATTCTTAGATGAGAACACTTTATTGTGCAATAAAAAAATAAAAAAATGTTGTTTTAAAAATTAGTGGCATGAACGACTTGAATTTCATTATTTTTAATACTTGACACTTTAATAATGACACTTTTACTGAAGGGTTGTTTTCTATTGTATATTTAAGGTTGTTTTTGATGTTTTTTTTCGACTTGAATTGTACTTTAGTGTTAAGATTGATATCAACTTTTCAAACACTGTTATTTTCGACTTGAATTCAAGTTTCCTTTGCACTGGAATAAAGTCTATTACAAGTGTATCCCAACACTTGAAATTTTAATTTGTAGCTTTAAAACCATTGTTCTTATATTAAAATTTCAAAAAGCTTACAGGATATTAGTTATGATATGATTCAAAAGGAGCCGTAATAAAATCGATAAGCCTTTTTGTTTAATAAAATAATGAGCTCTGTCCTCCCTCCGTCTAGAATTAAGTCAACGAAATGGTATATGATCTTTTCAATATCAAAGTTCGGAGGTTCAGCCAAGTCGTGCATAAGGGCTTTTAAATTGTCTCCTTTTCCTGCTGCGTGTTTTGTTTGCACTATTTTCCGAAGTTATATTTTACTAGAGAAATTATAGTTTGATTGGGATTTCCGACAGGTATAAACTTTTTATACAAGTATTTGATATCTATGAAATTTTTAAAATTTGAAGATTCAAAATATTAGTGGTTGAAATATTATTTAAAGCCAAACATTTATAAAGAAATTAAATTTTTAATTTTTTATATTTTTTGAGAAGAAAAATTATTTTTAAGACTTTAATAAAACAGTAACAAATTACGTTATTTATTTGAAATTTCAGTCTGAGATACCTGAACTTATCCATAAATCAATCAATAATATTTAAAATTTTTGATGCGGAAATACCAAAAATCCCAGAACATACAAATCATAATAAAAATTACAGTGTTTTCTCCGAAATTATCGCCCTGTTATTATAAGAGTCGCCCAGCAGAAAATACTTCCTGGGTGCTTACCTTACATATGTAGCTATATAATAAGGAAAAATGAAAAATAATTCCGGTTTAACGATTTGAGAAATTAAAAAAATAATAGTAAGAAATGAACAACCTTGGATAGGGCGTGTGGGCAGCCCCTTGCCCCCAGGTCATTCGAAATTAGTTTACATGAATTCATGTTAATATTTCTTTATAAAATAATAGAAAAAGTATAAAGTTCAGAGAAAAGAACGTTTTTTTCATTGAAAGAATGTTGCCAAAAAAATACAAAAATCAAAGTTTCAACATCAGATTACTTTAACTTCTTAACGGATTCATATATTTATATCGTTACTATATTCATATTTTTAAAAAATTTTAGGATTTATATTGAGTTCACTAACTTCAAATAAGACAAAAGGGACATGGTAAGAATGTGTAAGATATTTTTCGTTTTAAATATGTCTGAAACTTTAGGAGATAAGCTGTGTCTGTAAGTGTATTTTTATTAAAATTTGTTGGGACTTTCTATATTAAAAATTTCTGTTGTCTCATTCCATAAATAATTATTTGATGAATTTTTAAGAAAATTATAAATTTAATTTTTAAATAAATTAACGTACTTAAGGTCCACCGTCTATGCCCATGACGAATAAGGGATCTGTACTCCTTCAAATGAACTTGAACTCACCTCAGCGTTAATTGTTAATATATCTCTAATGGTTTAAAATATACAGAATTATATTCCAAAATACTCGATTTGGACACACTATACATTATAAATCTGTTAAAAATGTGAACATCATGATAATGACTTAACTAAAAATCTTTTATGCAAGTAAAAATAAATAATTGCATTTTGCGAGGGGTGATCTATAATTTTTCTGTCATGCATCATGCTTTAAGTTACCATATAGTCGATCTTAATCCATTCTTTTAATCTAAGGAAATTTTTCTTAATATTTTAATTTATTATCTTCTCTAAGTGGAACCTCCCTATTGTTGAATACTGTATACTTATACATTTGAATGTTTAGGTGTTATATGAATTTTATCAAATCTATTTAACTTTTGTTGTTGTTGTTGTTCTTAAATTCTTTTTACTAATGTTACCAAAGGATAAAGGTGATCCGATTCAATGACACAAAATCCGGCATGTTTTTGTGAACAACATACATTCATATGTACATATGTTTATATACAGACATATGTTGTTAACAACAACAGCAGCAACAACAACAACAAAAAATAATAAAAAAAACTAAATATCTAACATACAAAAGTCTGGTTGAGAGAAAAAAAAAAACTTTTTATGACCTCAGGCCTACAGATGTTTATTCTACACTTGTTCAGTTGCTTGTGTTTTCTTGCAATGTGGAACAAGATTGGGTACTGGGCGAGAGAAGGCGGAGTAATAGATATTAGGTATCCTAATAGTAAAGTCAAATTGTTATTTGTTTTATTATCTTCTTCATTCCACTGTAAAATTGGAAAATTATTTTGATTTGTTAAATTTGTATCGAGTTTCGTCGAGTTTTTTCTGCTTTAATTTTGTTAATTTTTTTTGGTTATTTGACCTCTTTTTGGTTGAGTTGTTGCTCTTTTTGATTTGTTTTGATTTAATTTAAAGATTTTTTAGATTTAGTTTTTTCTTGGCTGAAATTGAATTAAGTTTAAATCAAAGTTTTTAAATTTTGTTAGAATATTTTTTACCAAAGAAATAAGTTTGTAATTATTAAACGCCTTTTCAGAGACAAAGTTGTGTAACTTTGGTTGTAATAAATATTTTTTAAAGAAAATTCAGATGGACATTTCTGATATGTTTTTTTTAATAATTTGAAAGATGACATGTTCCTAATCATTTCTTGGGGCGGGTTGTGGAATTCTGAACAAGGTTACCTCGTTAATATGTTTAAAACACCACAATTCCATTTATTTTGAAAAATTTTTCGCCATTTTCTTTTAGTTCTTAGAACTTGGTGGCTTCTATTAGGGGCCTAAAATTTTTTTAAAAATTTTGCCTGGATTCTATTTCAACTAATTTTTAGCCATGAATAATATTATTTTATAAATTCAGTTAAAAGTTATTTTCTTCTGAAATAGAAATTGAGCAATAAAAATTGTTTTGTATAATTTTTTTTAATATTTTAATTTTTAATTTTAAAATCAATTATTTCCCTCTGGACTAAATATATATTCTTTTAATGCTGTAAATATTTTTATTGTTAATGCCTACAAAACAAATCCAAGGACACTTTACTTCCATTCCTATCAGAATTTTATTATTTTTCAAAATTTGTTTGAGGTTTTTTCGAAGGGAAAAAAATGTTAAAGCTTAAATTACAAAAAAAAAAAAAAAAAACTTAACTTGGTTATATAACTACATGTGTTAGCTATTGACTTAAAAAATCTGCAATTGATGGAACCTTTTACAATGCTAGAGTGAGCAATTTATCAAAAAATGACAATTTTTGAAATCAGTTTTTCCCCGGATTGGAATTTTGGGTATTTGGGTGTAAAAAAGTGGGTATCTTTTTATAGTCCCATATTAGGAACAATATTGTCCATATTATATAGAAATTTGAAAATAATATCTTTATTTTTGTAGATTTTATTTAAGTTCTTATATGAACCTCTCTTTTACGATAGTTCATCGAAAACAAAAATGTTTGATTTTTTGAAAACTTTATTGAAGACATTAATTTCAAATACATTATTAACTACATATCTTTATTTTTCATGTAATTACTTGTTCAATGATACTAAATACTTGTAAAAAATGCTTTACAGCGCCCTTTAAAAATTAACTGAAACTTGACTCCCTCCTTAGAAATTTTTATATTTTTCTGGTAAATATGTTCTAAAGTTGCACAGTAATTTGAATATATCTTTAAATAAGGTTATATAACTTTTTAGCCATTAATTATATTTCTTTGAAATTTCAGACAGTTATTGCCAAGTCATTTTTCGAGTGTTCAGGAGGAACATAAGTTTCAAGCTCCTCTTGAGGACGAGGGAGTATTGCCTTCTCCGAAGCATTTGTTTAAAAATTTTTCAATAAATTAAACTAAGTCCAAATCAAATTGTTTATGATGTAACCGTCTTTCAGACCCTCAAAAGGCATTGTATGTTCTTAGTTATAATTCTTTTCACTAATAATTATCTTAGTCTATAGTTCTCAAGTAGTTTAATTTTAGTTCCACTTCTTAATAGTCTCCATTATTATTATCATTATTATTATTATTATTATTATTATTATTATTATTATCATTATTATTATAATCAAGAAAATCTATTGAAATATAATCTGCCTCATTCTAACTTAAATAAACAGAAAAGCTCCGTTTTTATTATCAATAATACAAAGGAAAAAGAAGAAAATCCAAAGAAAGAAAATAAAGAAAACTTACCTAAAACCGTTCTTACGCCCAATGTTCCTCTGGCAATTGAAATCATTACAGCAATAATAGAAACGCCTCCTGTTGCAAATACATAATCGGCTTTACTGTGTTGTTTCTTTTTACCAAATAAACGTTTCCATAGTGGTGTGAAGACAGTAAATGCGATAAACAATACAAACATGAGATAATCCCAGCCCAATGTACGTAACTCCTTGGCCATTTTAAAGCTGTAAATAAAGATGAAAACAAAAACTACATTAACAGAAATATTTAAATTTTGTGAAGGACAATTTTGGAAAGGAAATTTGAGAAAAATCTTTTATTCTTTAAGAGGAGGAAAATTAAATAAAGTTTTTTTTTTTTGGCATAAACAAACAGTTTATAGTTTAAGAGATACTGAAATGTAAAAAAATTAACATAAATATTTTTAAATCTCGAATTAAATTCTTTTAGATGGAAATGGAATTTAACTGTTATAAAATTTAAGTCGAACGAAATTTTCAAATCGATTTGTTTTGGTATTAATTCTATAACTTTTGAACTGTTAGAGATATATTAATACAATTTCTGAGAACTAGAGCTGAGGTATTTTCGAGTTGATTTGTAGGAGTGCAGACCCTTATCAAATCAGGGCCTTAGTTGGTGACACTTCAAAGCTGATCACCTTAGATTTGTAGATCTCTTTTTAAAAATTCGTCAAATATTATATTATGAAGTCAGACAAAAGAAATTAAGATTTATAAATAAAGTTCTTAAAAATCTTTATGAAAATATGCTGACATATAGAGGTTATCTCTTATAGTTTCAGAAGTATTCAAAATGAAAAAATACAATGTCACTCTTGTCTATTTTTAGCATTTTTAAGTAGAAGGGCTTAATAAAGATCCATATGAAATTGTAAAAACTTTTAACTCAAAAAATATTAAAATTTATTATCCCATTATCAACCTAAATTTGGAATTTTAAAGAAAAATGCGAATTTTTGAGATGTTTTCCAATAAAACAATTTTTAATAACTGAAATGTTTATTAACCAAATTTAAATGAACTTGGGACAATAATCTGATCACAAAACCTATCCAAAGTCAGCAAATTTAAAAATTTCATCAAAATTCTAAAGCTGAAATTACAAATAGTTACATTTCCAAGGTAAACACCCAAAAAGTATTTTTTGCTGGACGCCCTTAGTAACGACAGAGTGATAATTGTAATGAAAAAATTAAATTTTTTAAACACATTTTTTATGGATTGAGATTTTGAGTATTTTCTCATTGAAAAGTGGGAAGCTTATATACACTGATGACTACTCCTATAAACGCACATATTTTCTTTTAAGGAATTAGAAAATTTAACAAGAAAATATTTAGTGGGGAAATCATATTTTCATTGAATCAATTAAGACTTCATTTAAAATAAAATAAAAAAAAAAACTTTATTTATATTTCATTTTATTTTTTTAACTTTATTTTTATGTTTAACTGAAATTTTCTTGGTATTTTCCTTTAATCGCACTTTAGTTTATTAGTCTCCATAACAGTTTCAATAACAGGTGAATGATTCTTTGTTGTGGATTACCTCAAAAATAGGATCTTGATAAATTTATAATATTATTCTTCCACATAAAATAACACCAAGAACATTTGATCGCATGAATAAGGCGAACAACAAGACTAAGAAAAAAATCTTCTTTACTAAAAAAAGATACCGTTTAGTTGCTTCTCATTAAAAAAGATTTCGATTTTTATTTTGGTTGAGAACAATAAAGATAAAACTAAAATATACATATCGAATGCGTTTATAGGAATGAGTATCAGTTTATATGAATCCGTTAAATATTTATCTCATTTTGGAACTTTGAGAAAAATAAAAGTTTTAAGATTTCTTTTCCAAAAAGGTATCTAAAGAACTATAATAATGAGAGTTCTCAAATTTAGTTCAACTGTTTTACTGGACAAATCAATTCTTTTTTTTTTGGCAAAACGAAGTTTGCCAGGTCTCCCAGTTTGAAATAAATATCATTATTGGATTAAATTTTATTAAAGTTTAAATATTAACTTTATTCTTCAAAAATAATAGAAAAAATTCGAAATTTTAAGTTCCTTATGGACTTCTGACATCAAATTCTTCTTTATAAAATTGTAGATCTTCAAGTTCTAATGTTTTCACAGATACCAAACACTTGTTTAAGGAGTTTATATCTTAACTTAAAATCACACCTTAATTAGGCTTCCACTAACCAACTTCTCCATAACTTTTTTTTATTTTTTGCTTTAAAATTACATTTCAGTCGAAATAACAAAAATAATTAATTGCGAGAACTAAATGATCAAATATGCCTTAATTTATCACAAATATTATTCTGACAAACAAATATAAATAAAAAAAACTCGAATTAAAGTTCATATTCAACTTTGCCCATTTACATTTCACAGTATAAAAATAACAATTTTTTTCTCCTGTCGCTGCTCTGACACCCCCCACCCACCACATTAAAATTGATATTTACAACAGATTTTTCCATGGTTACAATTTTCATTTTATTATTTTATTTTTCTATTTCTTTTTATTCTTTTGTATAAATGTGTGTTTTTGTTTCTGTTGTTTTTGTGTGTTTTATGCATAATTTACTTAAATTCACAAAACCAGAAAATTACATTTTTTTGTTGTTGAATCCATAACATCACACATACAATAAATTTAACATACAAACACAATCTTACATACACTTTTGCACTCATTCTTTTTTTCTTGGTTCCCGCATCAAACACACACACACAAACACCCATCCATTCGCTAAATGTGTGTAATACAAACATAAGTGTGTAATAATATTTGTTTTTGCTACGCTTTATAGTTTAGAGATTCGTATCCGAAAAAAAGAGTTAAATAACAAAAAGAAAAATTAACATTTGTTTTAGATCTCTATTTTTCACTATTTATAGAGTCACGGTTTGTTCTCGTAAATTTAAGTACAACCACAGGCACGACTGACACTTAAACATAAAAATGCACGTTATCCTTTTATAGATACAAAAATGCACACACACACACTTAAATATATATATATGAATGTGAAATCATAGAATCTGTGTTTTACTTGTTACTGTATAAAGTAGCAATGAATTTTTGTCACAAAATTACAGATGGAGAAAAAATAGACTATAAACTAATCTATTAAATAAAGCGTCTAGAATAAACCGGAAACTAGTCCATAAATTAAACTAGTAACTAGTACATAAACTAAAGTAGAAATAGACTATGATCTAGTCTATAAAATAGACTATGATCTAGTCTATAAAATAGACTATGATCTAGTCTATAAAATAGACTATAATCTAGTCTATAAAATAGACTATAATCTAGTCTATAAAATAGACTATAATCTAGTCTATAAAATAGACTATAATCTAGTCTATAAAATAGACTATGATCTAGTCTATAAAATAGACTATAATCTAGTCTATAAAATAGACTATGATCTAGTCTATAAAATAGACTATGATCTAGTCTATAAAATAGACTATGATCTAGTCTATAAAATAGACTATGATCTAGTCTATAAAATAGACTATGATCTAGTCTATAAAATAGACTATGATCTAGTCTATAAAATAGACTATGATCTAGTCTATAAAATAGACTATGATCTAGTCTATAAAATAGACTATGATCTAGTCTATAAAATAGACTATGATCTAGTCTATAAAATAGACTATGATCTAGTCTATAAAATAGACTATGATCTAGTCTATAAAATAGACTATGATCTAGTCTATAAAATAGACTATGATCTAGTCTATAAAATAGACTATGATCTAGTCTATAAAATAGACTATGATCTAGTCTATAAAATAGACTATGATCTAGTCTATAAAATAGACTATGATCTAGTCTATAAAATAGACTATGATCTAGTCTATAAAATAGACTATGATCTAGTCTATAAAATAGACTATGATCTAGTCTATAAAATAGACTATGATCTAGTCTATAAAATAGACTATGATCTAGTCTATAAAATAGACTATGATCTAGTCTATAAAATAGACTATGATCTAGTCTATAAAATAGACTATGAACTGGTCTATAAAATAGATTATGAACTGGTCTATAAAATAGACTATGAACTGGTCTATAAAATAGATTATGAACTGGTCTATAAAATAGACTATGAACTGGTCTATAAAATATACTATTCTTTTACATTTATTTCCGTTTATCTTCTGCAATTAAAGTTATATTTCTTCAAGTGCACTTTTTTTGAATTACACCTTAAAACGTTTGTGTACATGCGTGTGTGTGAGTGGTTGTTTGTAAAAATTTCATTTGTAAAACTCTGGTTTTCTCAAAGGCAATTCTCTGTACACAAGAGTCTTGTTTTATGCTTTTTAGTTATTCCTTTGAAAATAAATGTGAACTACTGTTCTCCGGCAACAACTCGTAATAATCGTTTTAAGTAAATTGTCTTTTATGTTTGTTTTTGTGTTTTTATTTCAACCTTTTACACACTAACACTTTAATGGTAAAAGTGAATTTCTTAAAATGTTTAAAAATTATTTAAAGATCTCAAAAAAAGTCAAAATTAGCGATAATTTCACACGAAGATGATAATGAGGTTTTGAACATTTCGATTAGTTTCTATGTTTTGTATATTTAACTGAAAAAATGTATTTTAAGGTTTATTTGTGAAGTTGGAAAATTGTGTACTCTACATCAGGAGTTAACGATTATTCTTTTGCGAACAAACATTCTTTACACTTGGAAGCGGAATTGGGGCTGGCGTATTTATAAATGAATTTCCAATTCGTCTGAAAATTGTGTTCAGTATTGGGACTTCCTTTTATTTTATTATTTTATATAGTCTATGGGATAGTCTATAATATGGGTTACTAGTTAGTCTATAATTAAGATGTAGTCTATAATTTATGCTAATTAAGACTATTAACTAGTCTATAATAAAGACTATTGTCTATTCTATAATATAGTCAATTGTTAATATAACTATCAGCGGCAAATGTTGTAACAGAAAATTTTACCATTTTGGATTTATCAATCATGGTGTCAGAATGTGACTCTGACGACTACTGACAAAGTTGTGGCAACATGGATGAGGAAAGGAATAGAGATTATATCTTCTAGATTGGTTCTATTTTCCACAATCTATCAGAAAAGCGACATTTATTCGTGCTAAAAGAAGATATCCTTTGATGGGTAAATTCCTTATTTCAGAACCGGGGCTCCTGGACCAGATGACTTCGGGTTCACAGTCTCTAAAGTGTAGACTCCTTTATAATTTAAATATTTTTCCTTCTAACTAATAAAATTATAGTCTTGTAAATAATAGTTTGATATAAATATTTGTGTGGAGTAGAAGTTCTTTGCTCTATTTCTTTCATAGCACGATTTCAGAAATAACTTATTCTCTCACCCAATAACACTCATGTCGTACATTTGTTGCAAGATTTGAACTTAACATTAGTTACCATTTTTTAACTGGCAACTAATCTTGATTTTTTTAAATGTCTGTGTGTGTGCGCGCCTTATTACAACAGTAAAAACAGAGATTTCTTTTTTTTTTAGTTGTTGTGTTTTATCCTCTTATATCACGAAATTCCTTTAAACCTTCTTTTTTTGAAAGCCTCATACAGCATCCAAAGACATTTGCCAATGGCAACAACAAAAAATGAAGTCACATGTGTTGAAGGGATCAGAAATTTTTACTAAGAGTTATAAAATTGTTCTTGTGTGTATGTTTTGCACATGTGTGTATGTTTTGCACATGTGTGTATGTTTTTTTTGTCAAACACTAAAGAAATTCTTGTATTCCTTATTTATACACACATTTGTAACTTTCACTCTTTATAACAGCCCTTTCTTGAAAAAAACAATAAAAACTGATGCATATTTCTATTAATGCATTTAATTTTTTTTGAATGGAAGCAGCCTTTTTTGCATACATTTGTTGAAGTAAATTTCAATTATAGAGCTCGTCTTAATAAACGATTGGCTTCTTTTGCTGTAACTGCATACGGAAAATGGACATTTTCGAAAATTTTTTACTGGTTTTAGGTGCTAAACTTTTTTTCTACACTCCACCAACCATATTACAACATAACATAACATTTTAACCAGAAAGTTGCGAAAAATCTGCCAGAACATACGTTTCATCATTTTCTATGCAGCAGGAATATTTTTTTTTTGGAAACTTCACTTAAATTTCCGAGCTCTGTTTTTAACCTTTAAATGATTTGTAGCGTTCCCGTTAAGAACTGACATGTTTTACAGAGGTAACTTGATCAAATAAAAATATCAAAGTTGTAATTAAAGTTGAAATGAGAAATAAGTGTTTTATTGATAAATTTCATAATGCCAAAAGGACAATTTCTGTCCGATCAAGTTTGTTCATGAACAAGGATGTTCGTATAGAGAAATTAATCGGAATCTTTCCACGGGAAGTACAAAATCAACAAAAAGACAGACTAAACTTCCAAACGCATTTTCCACATTTTACGAAGATAATGAAAACATAAAATGAAAAGCTCAAAAAAAACCATAAAGAAAATCGTCTAAAGTTCGCACGAAAGTACATGAAATGGGCAGAGGAGGGGAAAGAAGTGATTTTCTCTGATGAAAAAAAAAAAAATAATTCAGACGGTCTTGATTCATACTTATGTTATTAGCACGATTTGAGTTCCAGCGATGTTTGGATGTTTAAACTTAAATTCGTCAGTGTTATGCTTTGGATGTCATTTTCTGAAGTCGGCAATCTAAAATTTGGTTTAGTCCATCAAAATTGAATATCAGAATTTATAACAAATTACGGTGAGATTTGGATACAATAATGGATTCCAGCAAGATATTGCTCCGGTACATGTTTCAATTCAGTATAAATCATTTTTCAACGAACACAGCACACCTCTATTGAATTTTCAAGCTTGCAATCTGGACTTAAGTCCAATGAAGAATTTTTGAGAATACATAAACCATAAATTTTATTCCAATAATGCCCAAAACGAACACATAATGACTTTAACAGAACTAAAACTAAAAATGAAGAAATTTTGGAAGATTTTTATAAAAAAAAAATTTTAAATCAATGCAAGACCAAAGAGTCATTCACCCATTGTTTATAACGCTTTAGCAACTGATAAACTTTAGTGTGTTCATTGGAAAATACCGTTAAAAATTAAATTAAAAAATAAAATTAAGAACTTTTTTAGTTGAGAGAATAAAAATATTTTCTTGTTTAATTTTTTCTAATTCTCTAAAAAAGTTATGTGCATTTATAGGAATATGCATGAGTGTATATATAGCCCTTTAGGGGAAAAAAGTTGATTTTAATATTTTTTCTTTACACATTATGTAAGATTATAATAAGTTGTTGTTTGTGTGTGTGTGAATGTGTGCCAATGTTGATATTCTCTATTTAAGAAACATTAATTTTAAAGGATTTGAAAATGTTGTGTCATTTATATTGCAGCCAACAGATAAAATTGTTCATTCTTAGTCCTTTTTGTTGAACATTTTAGTTTATTTTGTTCTCCACGATTTCTTACTTCCCTTACAAAAATATTCTCTCTTTTTATACCCTCCACCATAACAGGTAGTGAAGAGAGTATATTAACTTTGCCATTCTGTATGTAACACTAAGAAGAAATCATCTCAGATCCCATAGTGTATATATTCCTGCATGAAATCAAAATCGAAGCCGATTTAGATATGTCAGTATGTCTGTCTGCCCATCTGCCTGCTTGTTGTTGGTACTTTCAATAGAGCCTGAGTGTTGCTATATTTGCTGAAAAATTTCTTATTCAAAACCAGTCAACTCGATGCAATTTATTAGAAGATATATGCTGATATCTGTGACAATTTTTATATTCCAATTAAATCAAATGAAATTTTACTATAACATTAAACTACATGTACTTCATTACAGTTTCAAAAATTAACAAAATCGGTTCAGTAAAATTAAAGTTATAGCCAAAAATAACTTACTTTATGGTTTATTTTATATGTATGTGTGAGTGTGTGTAAAAGAATAATAATGTATCTACATCACACGCATTTGTGATGGAGGGTCCTGAAGAATCGCCATAGTCGAATATGGCATTTTTACTTGTTTTGCTTTTATTTCTTTGCTTGAGATTGACGAACATGAGGCCAACGGATGAGTAATTTTAATTTTGTAAATCAATCATACGCCAGGCCTGATTTATTATTTGACATTTATGTACATAAATTTGTTTTTCCTTTCAGTTATATAAATTTTTTATTGTCTTTGAGTTCGTTCTTTTTTCATTTGTTGCTTTTGTTGTTTTTGAAATTTGTGTGATTTAGTCTGGGATAATAAGGATTTGAAGAGTTACTTTTGAAAGTGTGTGCGTGATTGTTGTGGCGCGAACAAAAGAAAAAGGTTTGTTTGTTTTCTGTTTGAAAGCGAAGTTTGAGTTATTTAATCAATTAAGATGTTTATTTTAGACTTTAAGACCAAGAGGATTTTGATTTAATGATGGTTGAGTCGAAGTCATAATTTAAAAAATATAAAATAAATATTGATGGATTTTCTATCGAAGACCTTTAATAAATGAATTTTTGATTAAAAGCAGACAAATTCTAAAACAAATTGTGTGTAGTTAAAATTTATCTCTTTAAAGCAAAATGTTCAATATTTAATAATTAATCTTGGATTATAAACCAGACTGACTTATTAAGGAAAGAGACGGGTTACACTTTAGGCTACTTAAAAATAGAGCGATATTTAATTACTTGGACTACCAATTTGTCTATAATATGGATTATAATTAGTTTTTAAAATAAACTATAAAATTGTCTCTAAAAAGGATCATAACCATAATTTAACTAGTCTTTAAAATAAACTACTATTTAGATTTTAAAATAGACTATAAAATCTTTGACAAACTTGGTTTTTGATAGTTTGTATAATGGACTTTAAAATAGTCCATCGGATAGTGTAGAATACAGACTATTAATCAATAAAGAAGTTATAGATTATTAGCTAATCTATTAGATAAACTATCAATCGACCAAATATATTATTAGATAGTCTCTAAAATATCAGCAAGTCTATAAAGAAGGCTATCTGCTAGTCTATAAAGTAGACTATTAACTAGTCTATAAAGTAGACTATTAACTAGTCTATAAAGTAGACTATTAACTAGTCTATAGAGTAGACTATCAACTTGTCTATAAAGTAGACTATCAACTAGTCTATAAAGTAGACTATCAAATAGTCTATAAAGTAGACTATCAACTAGTCTATAAAGTAGACTATCAACTAGTCTATAAAGTAGATTATCAACTAGTCTATATAGTAGACTATCAAATATTCTATAAAGTAGACTATGAAATATTCTATAAAGTAGACTATCAAATAGTCTATAAAGTAGACTATCAACTAGCCTATAAAGTAGACTATCAACTAGCCTATAAAGTAGTCTATCAACTAGCCTATAAAGTAGACTATCAACTAGTCTATAAAGTAGACTATCAGCTTGTCTATAAAGTAGACTATCAGCTTGTCTATAAAGTAGACTATCAAATAGTCTATAAAGTAGACTATCAACTAGCCTATAAAGTAGACTATCAACTAGCCTATAAAGTAGTCTATCAACTAGCCTATAAAGTAGACTATCAACTAGTCTATAAAGTAGACTATCAGCTTGTCTATAAAGTAGACTATCAAATATTCTATAAAGTAGACTATCAAATAGTCTATAAAGTAGACTATCAACTAGTCTATAAAGTAGGCTATCAACTAGCCTATAAAGTAGACTATCAACTAGCCTATAAAGTAGTCTATCAATTAGCCTATAAAGTAGACTATCAACTAGTCTATAAAGTAGACTATCAGCTTGTCTATAAAGTATACTACCAACTAGTCTATAAAGTAGACTATCAACTAGTCTATAAAGTAGACTATCAACTAGTCTATAAAGTAGACTATCAACTAGCCCATAAATTAGACTATAAAGTATACTATCAAATATTCTATAAAGTAGACTATCAAATAGTCTATAAATTAGACTATCAGTTAGTCTATTAAATAACTACTTCAGTAGGTCTATTAAAAATTGACTATATCAATTAATATGTAAACTTTATATATTAAATTTCTCATTTAATATATTTTTTTACTATTTTTCCTCTATAATTTATATTCTCGGTATTTATGATAGAAATTTCCATCTAAAGAAGATGATGCTAAGAGACAAAGTGAAAAAAAACAACAACAAAATATATATGTTTTACCTTGTTTATTCATAGCTCTATTAGCACATCTAAAAGGCCATCATTAGCATATGACTAAAAGGTATTTGAGTTAAATGGTTTTGTGCATTGTATGCACACAAAATGATGTGTTCCATCATTTTAGCTTAAATGCTGAAAATAGTACCCTAACACACGCACACATACACACATGACAACTAAAACTCACAAATACTTGCACTTTACATGTTTGTATCTTTATCTTTTACTCTTTCTAATGGACTACTATTCTCCGAAGGTAAACAAATGCAAAATGGGGAGAATTTAGTACAGCTACGT
Organism: Cochliomyia hominivorax; assembly: GCA_004302925.2. Classification (NCBI taxonomy): domain Eukaryota; kingdom Metazoa; phylum Arthropoda; class Insecta; order Diptera; family Calliphoridae; genus Cochliomyia; species Cochliomyia hominivorax. Next base: position 80,269,687 of record PYHX02000467.1, read on the forward strand.
ATGGGAAAATATTAGGATGCAATTTATTTATATTAAGTCTAGAAATAAGAAGAAGCAATCGATTTTGATACCATGAATGATGTTTGGATTCTTATTTGTCCTTTAAATATGTTTACCTTTTTATCGGTAGCAGTCTAATGTAATAGACTGAATATCAGTAAACATTCGCATGCATTTACACACAATTTAGGTAGCAAAAAAATAATTCTTTGGAACATCCAAAGAATATAAGAGAATCTTACTTATAACCAACATTATTTACATTATTTACATATAGAAGATGTAATATACATACGTACATGCATACATAAATTAAAATATATAAAACAGTTTTTATATTTTAGGAATAATAAGTTGTAGTAGAAGGTATTGTTATGATTAACAAAATGGAGTTTATTCTTCATTCGAAGAGATTTATAATTAGATTTTAGTCAGTTTATAATTAAATTATTATTTAAGGACATAAGGGCAGGTAGCATCGAAAGAATATTATCGAGCCTGTTTAACGATAAATGTTGGATAATATTTAGAATGTTATAAATTAATCTGAGGGCTATTTCATTTTAAATGACTAACAGAATATCCATTCCAAGTAATTGGTTATTACATAGCTGATAGTCTATTTTATAGACTAGCTGATAGTCTATTTTATAGACTAGCTGATAGTCTATTTTATAGACTAGCTGATAGTCTATTTCAATAACAAGCTGATAGTTATATATAAGTTTTTAAGTGTATATATAAACTCGTATTTGTATGTAGTATTTGTGGTGGAGGGTATTGAGTATTCGGCATAGCCGAATATAGCATTATTACTTTTTTTAAAAATCATTTTATTTAAAAGTTTCGGATTTTCTTTTCCACTAAGTTTTATTAGAAGAATAATTAAATTTAATTATAAAACTATTTCCTGCATTAAAATACCTTTATAATATTTGTTTCCTAATTAATATTTAATACTAAATAACTGCAATACAATATCACTCATCATACGCATATAAATTGTAATTGATTTTTCTCAGAAATTTTAATTATTTTCAATAATTTTTACATTAAATTCCTTTCTGTTTTAATTGAAGTTTTAATTAGTGTCTATTTTTTTAATTCAAACAAAAAAAGACAATATATAGAATAAATGATATAATAAAATATAATATTTATATACATAGATATTTTAGAAATTACATGATCATTAATAAATTTAATAAAAATTCCATAAACTTAATGAGTTTTTGTAATAAGGAATTTTAATTATGATTTCAATTCGATTGGCATTCACTTTCTTTTATTGTTTTTTCTTAAAATCACATAAATATAGAGTCAACGAAAAATTAAACAAATTTTGTAGGATTTAATAAAAATCAAGGTACGTGTTTTGACTTTTTTTATTCTTCAAACTATTGAATCCTTCAAAGAGTTTAATTTTAGTTTCTAAAAAAAAGTTGTATGTCTTATCGTTTTTTGAACAAGAGTTTAATTCTAAAAATAACTAAAAAATCAGAAAGATAAAAATCATAGGAAAAAGAGCAAAATCCAAAAAAGAATTTTATAATGAATAATCCGCACAAATTCTTTTCAAGTCGTGTGTAGGTGTGAAAAATGAATGAAAAAGCGATGTACTAGTGTACATTGCACATCTTTGTTTTCTTTCCAACTATTTCGCAATTTTGAAGAGTACAAAATAAAGATCTTTTTTTTTTGCTCTTCGCAAAAAGAAGAATAAAGTATTTTTTCCCGATTTGGCACAAAGCATAATCGAAAAAATAAAGATTAAAATTTGAATCGATGAAAAGAGTTTCATTATTTTAATCTCCTCAAAGAAGGAAAAAATAAAGATTTTGCTCTGAGTTTTTTTTACTCTGATAAAAACACACTAATTTCATTATTTAAAAGCTTTTGTTCATTATCACATGAAACTAAAGAGAACATAACAAGTAAGAATAATTTATCAGAAATATCAGGTCATAAAGGACTTTAAATACCCGCTAATCGAAATTGTATTTTTATAACTTTCACCTCCAAAAATGGAGAAGATGGTATATAAACTTTATCGTTGCATGTGTAACGACAAGAAGGAATTATTGAAATATTCTACATCCGTCTGTCTGTCTATTGGAACTGTTTGAATTCATCGAAATTTTTTGTTATTTTCCTAAGTTATAACGATCCAATAGCAAAAAAGGTATAGATCAGTATCTGATATAACCTTAAAATTCGAAAGAAAAATTTTTCTTTAAAAAGTTATTGGACTGATACAGAATTTTACCATAATAAGGAGTGAGATCGAAAAATTCTTAACACATGTTTTTTATTAAAATTTTTAACCCAAGAATTATTTGATTTTTTTTTTTATCGAGTAACCTCAGTAAAACATGTTAGTAAATGTCAAACAAATGAATATATTGTTAATCTGATTAATATGATCGTCTAGAGAAAATTGCGTATCCAAATTATTACATATTTTTATCAAAACCCAACTTGGTTCTACAACATTTGGACAAATATTCAAAGGTCAAACTGTTTCCAATAGTTTTAAACGGTATTGAGAGAACTTGCAGCTAATAGAAAATCTGATTCAGGTGGATGGAATAGTCCTCATTTGGAGCCCAAATTTATGGAGCATTTTCAAAAGAGATTCCAAAACATCCGGTTTGAAAACAAACCGGTTAGTTTATTCAGGTTACAAAACATCCTGACAGGAATTGTGCTGAAAATTTAGAGACGAAAAAGAGAGCACGGAAATTTAAGGTAAATTTATAAAAATCTTACTGCATAATGGATGACGAAGGTATGATCTGGCAGATTTTTCGCAATTTACTGTTCAAAAATTTCACGTAGCTGATGCTCGAGAAAATGATGAAGAAAAGTTCTCGGTGTGGCAACTGCAAAAAAATAAGCTTTATAAATACCGAAGTTTACAACCAAAAATGTTTATAAAAAATGCTGCTTTCATTTATAAGTCTTCATATTGTGTCACTTATTTTTGGAATAACTTAGCAGCATGTAAACAAGTCCTTGAGAACATTTATGTGGTTTTGCGCAAAATGAGTCAAATTCTCCAAACTGACTGTTTGGAGAGACATTTGGCTTCTGTTGAAAAAGAATTAATGAGCACAAAAAATTTCTAAAATTGTGGTAGATTTCTAACGGAGTGGGACTACCTGTTTAAGCAAAGTGACTGAAACTTTTATAAAAATGTTATTGGAAATGTTTTTAATGTCCATATATGGTTATAGCTCTCATATAAAGTCACTTCCTGCACTATCGATTAAAGTTCATAATGTTCTTAAATATGGACCGATTTTAACGAAATTAAGCATAATTATGTTTTTGAATATCTAATATGTAACCAATTTTACGAATATCGGTAAATATTTGTTTATCGATCCCATCCCTGAATTGGATTAAAGTATAAAAATTCGTAAAATTTGAAATTCGGTTCAAATATTCTTCTTTTTGTCACTATAGAGATTCTTCTCTTAAATTTAATTTTTTATTCGAGATAATGTTTCTATAATGTTTCTACATATCAGAATGTAGATTTCAGATAGATAAGATTTGATCTTGCAAATTTTTCATATTATTTGCATTTGAGGATCATTTCCGATCGATTACTTTTTAAACACCAAAAATCTTAGATCAACTTCAAATAATTTCGATTTATGTTATTAAGCTTGATTTATTAGTTTCGCCATGAAAATATATATCAAACAGATATTTTTCACGGTCTTCTATCAAGTGTCCTTAATGTTACTAACAGTATGATCAGACTTGATATTTTTTTCTGTACAACTTTTCAGCTCTTTTGACATCGAAAAAAAACACATGAAATTATAGACTTGGAAATTATCCAACTAATAATAATGATGATACATGAGTTACACTCAGGAAAATTATGAAAACATAATTGAAATTGTTTTTTCTATTAGAAAATGAATTTGAGTTCTTTATAACCCCATAAGTTTTCCCTTTAGTGAAGTCTTCTCTTCCTTCCTTTCTCCCAGCTTGGTCAACCAATAAAATCATGACATTGTGACTGTAATAATTAAAATCTTACATGTTTTATTCTTGTTGCCACTGACACTTCGTGGTGAGTTTCGTCTAAAGACTTCATGGTTTTGATGCCAAATTTAATTACATATTAAAACTTAAAAGTATTTTAGGTTGATCATTAAGTATGTGGCAATAAACCCTTTAAAGTATATCATTGATAGCATCACTTTCACTGCAGATTTCAGCACAGATATTAGTTCAGATACTTTTTTCTAACTTTAGTTAAGATTCTAGTTCAAATATCTAGTTCATAATTTCTTAGCAGAAATCAGGAATGGATTTATGTAAGAAATTAATTCCAAAGTTTTACTTAGGAAGACTCGTCTCATTTTAAAATATTTTTCTCTATAATTTTCCACATGTATTCTGAATAACTCTTTTTTCATTAATTTGTCAGTATGTTAAATTTGGAATTCATGTTGAATATTAAATTCTTAAAATGTTGCTTGCTCACCATCAAGCACCTAATTTCATATACCAACACCCACTTAGCAATTCCCTTTACTGCCCTTTACAATTTAATATAAAAAAAACTTTTTTTTGTATAGAAATTTGTTGCTTTTAAGCTCATTTTAGTGCCAATGTCATACATACAAATATATGTATTCATGTAGTGGTAGTTACATTTGTGTAGCTAGAAAAAAAGTATGAATGTTCTTGTTTTTTTTTTCGTCCTTAGTAGATAAAATAGTCTTTAGTGTATATGAAAGAATATTATTTTTTGTGTGTGTGTATGAGTTTGTACGTGTGTTAAAGGATTTTCTAAATGCAGACGACGGAAACAGGAAAAGGCTTGCCAACATAACTGGCCATGTGGTCATTTATTTAAGCTCAATTGAATTTAGTTTTTGAATTTTGAGTACTTTTATATAGAAATAGGAAAAGAGAGTAAAGTAATGATAAACATCACTACACAGATACAAAAATAGTTTTTGTATATAAAATTATATATTATATTCTAATAGAAGATAATGTTATGGTTGGGGTTTCTTTAAAAAAAGGGGAAATAGAACTTTTACAAATGAACTGATAGTAAATTTTATGAAATGAAAAGTATCACAATTTCACTTTAATATAAATAAATTGATTAAATGAAATAATTATGGCTCCAAATTATCTTCACTTTTGGCAACTGGAGATAACTGGTAACTTTCTAAATTAAGAAAATTTCTTTCTCAATTAGGGGTCTTATTAGCCCCTAACGGGAAATGTCTTTTCCTCTACACCTATTTATGAACATGTTGACCAAAAAATTCCTTCATCAAATGATCCATTTCGTTGTAAAATAGGAATCCAGTTCAGATTCTATTGCAAAGAATTTTTCAGATTCTAATTCAAATTTTACTTCAGATTCTCTTTCAGCTTCTAGTTAAGTTTCTAGCTGAGAATCTAGTTTAGAAATAGATCGGATTCTGATTGAAATTTTACTTTACATTCTAATCCAATTATAGTTCTTAGGTCTGTATTTCTGTTTTTAGTTGAGTTTTTACCCCATAATCTAGTTCAGATTTTAATTGAAATTTTAGTTTATATTTCAGTTCAAGTTTTAGTACAGATAGAGCTAAGATTCCCATGAAATTATAGGTCAGATACTAGAACGAATTTAAGTTTAGATAAAGTTCAGATTTAGATATTAGTTCAGATTCCAGTACGAATTCTAGTTCAGGATCTATTTCAAATTATATATTAGTTCTAACTCAGAATAGAGTTCAGCATCTAATTCATATTTCAGTTCAGATTTGGGTTACGATTTTAGTTCAGATTCTAATTCAGTTCTATTTCAGATTCAAATTTATAAATAAGTAAAATTTTTTGTTCTGATTCAAGTTTTAGTGCTTCTTGTGGATCCACTTAAAATTTTGGCTCTGATTATAGTTTAGATTTTAGTTTAGACTTCATTTCAATTCGAAAAGCTCAGTTTTGATTCAGATTCAAATTCGGAACTTAGTATATATTCTTCTTCAATTCTAATCAGTTCAGATTTTAGTTCATATTATAGTTCAGATTTTGATTCTGATTCCAGTTAAGATATTAGTTCAGTTCTACATCAGAATTTAATTAAATTTAAAGATCAGATTTTAGTTCAGATCTAATAAGATCTATAGTTCAAATTTAAGTGCAATTTTATTTAAATTCATTTATATTTCATATTCTGATTGAGATTCTAGTTGAAATTCTGGTTCAGATTTCTGCTCAGGTTCCATTCTAAATTCTAGTTCATTGCAGTTCTAATTTCGATTAGATTTTAGTTTATATTATACTTCAGATTTTTTCCAAATTTCTTTTCGGAAATAAGTTCAGATTTTAACTCAGATTCCAGTTCAGTTGTAGTGTAGCTGAAATTCAAGTTCAGATTTTGATTCAGGTTAAGTTCTTTCTCTATTTAATATTCTAACCCAGATTCAAGTTCTGAATAAATTCTAATAAACATTTCAGCATTTCATAATAAAAGGCCTGTAATTATTGAAAGAAAACGTTCACCATACCTCCCCCCCACCTAAAAGCAGACATCGAAAAACTTACTTATACATTTCTAAATTTTAAATAAACTTTCTAAATATTCATATACATTTACTGGTCTCTGTGTGTGTGTGTGTGAGTGTGTGTTTGAGTATCCTTTTATTCTAAGTAACTGTGGTTTTGATATTTTTATAATATTCACTCTGTTTTGTTTTTGTTGTTTTTTTTAAGCAAGGAAAAGGAGTGGTTTATATGAATATATACACACATACAATGACATACCAATACAGGCATATTTTTTATACCTAAATTATGAGATTTAGAATATTTCTGACTTTTCACCAAAATGGATTTTTAATCCTGCTGTTTCTTGGTCAGTGATTGTAAATGGAATTTTAAATGTAAATAATTGAATTTAAAATTAAATAAAATGTTTTTTTTTTTTCTAAAAGAAGAATCTTTATAAATTAATTTTAGTTATTCACATTACAAGGAATGTAAATATATGGGTTTAGAGAGGTGGTTTATTTAAAGTGATTTTATTTGAGAAATAAAGGAAATAAAAGTTATTTGGAGATAATTGCTTTTTTAAGGTTGGATGTGGTTAAAATAGGAAGAAGAAGAAGGAAAATAATAATATAAAATAGTTTTTATATTAAAAAGAGTTACAATTTGGTAAATTATTTTATTTAAATAAAAAGGAAACAATTTCTGGTGGTTGAAAATTAAAAATAAATAAGAAACTAATATGGACTTTAACTATTTGATAAAATAATCATTTAAATTTTTCCTTAAAATAATAATACACATTTTTTATAGAAAATATAACTTAATATCTTATATAGACTCGATGTTGATTCAGTTCAGATTCCAGTCCATGTTCAAGTTCAGAATTTAGTTTTAAGTTTAGTTCAGAAATTCGGTTTCTAATCTAGTTTAGACCCCAGTTATGTTTCTAATTTCAAATTCTAGTTCAGATTGTATTTATGATCAAATTAAGATTTCTATTCAGTTTATAGTTCAGAATCTTATTCTGAAATTCAGATTCTTTTCAGATTCTTGTTTCGATCCAAGTTCAGATTCCAGTTGGTGTTCAACTTTAAATATCAGTTGAGTTTGTAGTTCTGATTTCAATTCAGTTCTGAATTTAGATTTAATTCTAAATCAGTTTCCGGCTCATATTTTATTTTATACTTTAGAACATTTTCAAGTTAAGATTTCTATTCAGATTTTAGTTATGATAGTAATTCAAATACTGATTATATTTAATTTCATGTTCAAATAAGTTTAAACTAATTCTGATTTCAATACAGTTTTTGTTCAGATTTAAGTTTAAATTTTAATTCAGATTAAAGTTCATAACCTATTTTGGACTGTAGTACTGGTTTCAAATGCCAATTTGTATTGTAATGCAGAAATTAGTTAAGATCCCAGTTTCGATCCTAATTAAGATTCCGATTCATGTCAATCTTCAGATTTCATAGTTCAAAATTTAGTTTTGATTTAAATTCAGATTCATAATTTATTTCGGACTCCAGTTTTGGTTCTAGTTTCAAATGCTTGATATATATTTTGAAATTCAGATCCTAGTTTAGATTCCGATTCATGTTCATCTTCAGATTTCAGATTCTAGTTCTGATTTCAATACAATTTTTAGTTCAGAGTTGAGATGATATTTGAATTTAGACTCCGGCTCACATTTTAGTTTAGACTCATCCGGTTTATGTTTAAGTTCGGATTGTAGTTCTTATTTCAGCTCAGATTATAAGTATATTTTTATTAAGATCAAATCTGGTTCTAGATCAGAATCTTATTTAAATTTAAATTCAGATTTTCAAATTCTATTTACCTTTATTGTTCAGTTTGTATTTCATATTCTGGTTCAGAGTTGAGATCAGGGTGTAGTTCAGATTTTAGTTAAGGTTGTTTGCTTGGTTATAGTTCAGATTCCTGTTTAAATGCAAGAATTCATTCAGATTTCAGATTTAAATTCTGGTTCTAGTTCTGATTTAATTTGAGATTCCATTTCCCATTTCAGTTCTGATTCTTATTTAGATACCAGTTCAGATTCTAGTTTAGACTGTAGTTCAGATTTTGATTAAAGTTGTTCGGATCTTAATTTAGAATTTAGCTCAATTTGAAGTTCAGACTCTAGTTTATATCATGTACAGTTCTAGGTCATGATAAGATTCTGTTTCTGATTGAAGTACATTTCCCATTTTTATTTATTTTTTCGGATGAAATCCTTTTCAGATTTTTATATTGTTTCAGGTTCAGATTCTAGTTCCAACTGTGATTCAGATTTTAGTCCGAATTCTAGTTCCGATTCTAATTCCGGTTTTAATTCAGCCTCAAGTTCAGATCTCTTTTTTTAGATTTTTGTTCTGATTTGATTTCATTTCAGTTTATTTAAGATTCTAGTAGTGATTTTAGATTAAATTTTAGTTTACATTCCAGTTCATATATTTTAGATACAAGTTCCGATTCAAGTTGAGCATCCGATTTAAATTCTTATTCAAATCTTAGTTCAGATTCTAATCTGGTTGGTTTTATAGTCTAGTTTCAAATTCTTGTTCAGATTTTAGTTGATGGATATGGTTCAGAATCTCGTTTGGAGTTTAGTTTTAATTAAAGCTAAAATTCTAAGTCCAGAAACCCAGTTTAGATTCTTAAGCTAATTGTACCTTAATGCAGTATTAATTTAATGCCTTTTTATTTTATCTATTGTAATTTCCACGATTTGCAAGTTTGTTTAATTCGCTCTTTAACGCCATAAGGATTTCATAGCAATATTATCCGCTGAATTAATTTTTTATTGTTTCCAATAAAAAATTTTACCTTTAATAACCCTCAAGTACAATTAAATTGATCAAAAACACCTATAAATTCTTACATTAAGAATAAATACAAAATCATTTGCATAAAACCATAAAAATAAAACTTGCAACAATTTTTAGTTAAAACTTTTTCATTTCTCATGTTCATAAATCTTGACTATAACTCCATCATCATCATCACCATCTCCATCATAATCATTGTTATTATTATTTGTTAATAAATGGAAAGTTTCGCTAAAGTAAAAGTTTTAATAAACTTATTTATGTGTTTATTTGTATCAGTTTTCAATAACCCGCTAACCGACCGACCGAACGGCCAACCAAACAATTGGCCATATTTAAACGTTAACACCGCTACAAACTGTTAGACCAACCAACAGACCGGTGAACTTAACCAATAAACAAATAAACCAGCAAACAGCCAACCAACCAACCAACCAGCCCTTGATGCAAAAACATTTATTATACCCTCCACCACCATCACCAGTGGTGAATGTGATATATTGACTTTCTCATTCCGTATGTACCACTAAGAAGGATTCATCTCAAACCCCATAATGCCTGTATATATTATATTCTTGCATCAATCAAAATCTGAGTCGATTTTGCTATGTCCTTTTGTCTCTCTGTTTGTCCATCCGTCTGTTTGTCTGTGTGTCTGTCTATCTGTCCGCCGGTCTGTCTGATTGTTCGTCGTTTTTGTTGGCACGATCATAATCACGATAATTAACAGATTTCAACGAAATTTGGCCTGAGTATTTGTTATAGTCCTAAGAAGATTCCTATTTAATATCAGCAACATCTGTTAAGAATATTAAATGATATAGACCGATATTTGAGACAACCTTTAAAATTGTTAATTATTAAGCGATAAATTAGAAAGAAATTTTGTCATAATATTAAGTTGTATGTGCATCATTACCATTCCAAATTATCAAAATCGGTTCAGTAATAAATAAGTTATAGCGAAAGAAAAAATATAACAAATTTTTGACTCATTAAGTGTTCCCTGTTATATGAAAGAAAAGCTTTTTTATATGGTATAAGTTTGTGAGTAAGTTTGCATGAACGGAACATAACATATTTACTGCACATGCATTTTAGGTGGAGGGTATTAAAGATTCATTATAGCCGAATCTAGCATTCTTACTTGTTTTACTTTTTTGCAAACCCTTGTGTTAAGTGTTTTTCATTTGCACCGATGTTTCGTTTTTATTTTTACCGTTTGTTTTTTCTTAAGAATTATTAAAACTGTTGCAGATGCAGTTTCTCGAGAATAAAAAAGTAGAAATAACTATAATGAAAATTGGGGTGAAAAATAATAATAGCAAATAAGAACAAGAACAAGCATACAATCTCTTGCAATTGCAATATTTAAAATTGCAATTTACAATTTTTGTGAGATAAAAGGGGAAAGAAGGTGCAACTTAAATAAATTGCCAAAAAAAAGTGTATTGTGTTGTTGTTGTTGTTGCAAAATTATTGTTGTATTTTTGTATTTATTGCAAAAAAGGGAAATAAGTAATTTGAAATTCATTCTAATGAACACTTACCACTAGAGGAAATTGCAAAATTGCAAAATTGCAAAAGGAATATTTAATATTGCAAATGAATAATTAGTTAAATAAAGAATACATTTAGAAAACTTTACCCAGATTTTGTTTTAGAAAGAAAGAAAGAGACAGAGAGAGAGTGACAGAGACGGAGAGATAGTGAGGAGGGAAGTGAATTATTGCACAGTAGGGTGTGAAGGACATTTTGTTAGATATAAACTTAAGTGTATTGAACTTTTCAACGAACTTATTTTTATATTTTGATGCAGTTTTGTTGCAATCAAATGAAGGGTGGACCACTTAATGGAACTTAATTATAAAGTTATTTACATGAAAACTTTTCTTAGTTTCTAAATAATAATTAAATAATAGAATACTTAGTTAATTAAGGGGATAAATCATTCAACTATATTTTAATTAATAAATAATAATTTCACATAATTGTAAATGGAGAGTGCAAAACTTGAATCTATTTAGTTCAGATTCTACTTCAGATACTAGTTCGAATTATAGTTTATATTTCAATTAAGATTCTAATTCAATTTTCTAGTTCTGCATTTTTCAGAATATAATTCAATATATACTTTCGATTATAGTTTAAAATCTTCATTTAGATTCATGTTCAGCTTTTTTGTTCAGATTCTAGTTCATATTCTATTTTGTATTGTAATACAGATTCTGGTTCAGACCCTGTTCAGGTTCTGGTTCACACCCTGTTTAGGTTCTGTTTCACACTCTAGTGCAGATTCTTGTTTAGATTCTAATTCAGATTCTAGTTCATGTGCTTGTTTAGTTTAGATCCTTGTACAGATTTAATTTAGACTTTAATTCAAACTTCTCATTCATATTTCAGTTCAGAGTTTAGTTCAGAATTTAGTTGAGTTATAGTTCATATTATGGTTTATATTCAGACTCTTGTTCTGTTTAATTACAGATTTCGTTTCAATTGAACTTCATATTTCAATTCAGATTCTAGTTTGGATTAAAGTTCTCAGTCTTGTTCATTTGTTGGTTCAGATTATTATTCAGATCCATGCTTAATCATATTTTAGTTCAGATTCTAGTTCAGAATCTAGTTTAGATTCCAGTAAGATTCTTGATCAGATTCTAACTTCGATTTAAATGTCAGTTCAGAGTCAAATCATTTTTTTTCGTTTTATTAAAGTTTTCATTGCAATTTTATTTCAGTTTCTATTACTGATTATAATTTGAATTCCAGTTCAAATATTAGTTCCGAACTCAGTTCTGATTCTTGTTAATATTACAATTCAGATCTGAATCTAGTTCTGCTTCATGTTAAGATTGTAATTTTCAATTAAGATTGTAATTCGAGGTCAGATTATAATTTAAATTCTATTTCAGATTCTAATTAGATTCTATATCAAATACTCTATTATGAAGTTTAGATTCCATTTGAAGTCATAGTTTCTATTCTAAATCTGATTGTGGTTCAAATTTCAGTTTCGATTCTAGAAGAATTCTATTTTAGAAATTTTAATGAAAAGGGTTTCCAAATTCTTATCGAAGAGTATTGTAATGCTGATTGCGAACCTATAAAGATCAAATATTAAATCTACAAAACATTTTAAAAGTTTCTCTTTAAAGCTCCTTATGGAAAGTGACGATAATTCCGAATAATTCAAATCGGGAACTACAATCAATTACACAAACGCAAATGTAAGTGACAATAATCTTAAAAGAAACCTTAAATATAAACATTTCATTCCCTTCTTTACACAAGCCACACATACAAACAAAATTGCTTTTTAACAAGATAAAACCACAACAATATCAGAAAAGGAAATTCAAAAAAATGTTGATTATGTAAGAAAAGAAACAGTGCAAAAGAATATGTAAAACAGATTATGAGAGACTGTAAAACAGGAAACAAATCCATCCAGTAAACATGTTTGTACAGCGAAGAAAAACATTTAAAGCATAAAATGAAAAAACAAAAAAGGAATTAAACGGAAACACAAAAATGCTTTTTGAATTTCTTTTTTATTTCCAGTTTTCTTTCTTTTTTTGCTTTGTTTCGTTTGCAGCAGGTGTAAATAAATTATTCTAGAGGTCAGTCGTGTATTTACATTATAAAGAAAAGGGCGAAAAAGAAAAGAAGAAACAAAAATAAAAAATAACATTAAAATACATGAGATACAAAAAGAAAAAGAAAGCAAATCCTTGTAAGAAAATGTTCACCGGAAAACACAACACATAGATACAAACATACATATATTGAGCAGTTTAAGTGAGATTAACAAACAGACAAAAGTGTAAGTGTATGGTCATGTAGATGAGAGCTTTTCTTTCCTTTTTCTTTATGTTTAACTTTTTCTTCTTAAAAATTTTCTATATAATTTAAGTATCTGTTGGTACAAAGGAAAAGTATAAAATAAGGAGTGAGACCGAAAAAATTTTTTCACATGTTTTTTATTAAAATTCTAAAACTTGATTTTTTATTAAGTTACCTTTTCCAAACATGTCAGTTGTTAAACTGATTCAAGTGGGTGACCCAAAAGTGCATACTAAAAATATTAAATATTTTCCACAAAACCCTACTTATCCCACACAAAATTGGCCAAAAATTAAAATTTCTTCTGTCAAACGGTTTCCAATGTTATTTAACGTTTCCGGGAGGTAAAAGAAATGATCTACACGATGTTTCTTAAGCCGAAAATATAAACCATTTTCAAAAGAACTCCCAACACATCTAGTAGGAAAGCAACTTGGTCAGCTCAGTGCTTAAAGTTAAAGCTAATGCTGCTTTAAAAACAATAAGTTCCTGCCAGGAACGCTGCTAAAAATTTAGAGGCCAGGGAATGTTGAAGAAAAGTTTAGGACCCAAGAGTAGTAAAAATTTCCAAAAAAATTTTCAGTTGGGCAAGTGGTCCAATCATTTGCTACAGTGGACTCTATAAACACTGAAATTTACATCAGGGAATATTTACAAAAAAGTATGCTTCCAATCCTAAAACTTCTTCTTATATTTGGCACGACTTGACATACTGTCACTACGGTAAACAAAGCCCTTTATTGGTACAATAATGTAGTGTTTAAACCAAGAGAGTCAAATCCTCAAAACTACTCGGAGCTAAGGTCAGTGGAGAGATAATGTACTCTTGTTAAAAGAGTATTGAAGGGGCCCAAATTCATATCACTTGTGATTAAAATTAGAAATTTAACTTTTAGTGCTTTTCTTTTTATCAAAATATATGTACGTAAAGAATTTTTCGATCTCACTCTTAATTTAGTAACAAAACATAAACACACAACAAAAAGTTTATAAGGTCATGGGTCAGGAAAAAATCATTTATATTCTTAACATTATAAATCAATCGTTTAAGTTCTTAGAAAAACTTCTGTATCTTATTAAATCAGAAGAGTGTTTTGTATTCGTTTTGGACTGTAATAATAAGTTTTTTTCCACACTATCTTCTAAAAATATTAGTACATCTATGATCTATGTTTTCACATGTAAACATACACTGTAATATTTATTTTACTCGAACTTTTTTCCTTTAAAGATTAATTTCTTTTTACAATTTCTTTTTCTTCTTTATTTGTCCTTTCTTGTTTTTCCTCAAATTGGGGTCAATAGATGGAGTAATAAATATGTTTTTTAGCATGTACTTAAAGATCTCATGTACAATACACACTTCCTTTTATTTATTTTATTTAGTTTTTTGCTTTTTCTCAGTGTATTTTTAAGTGAATTTCGATACTTCAATCTTTTCTTTAATTTCATTATTATATATATTAAAAGGTATAGACCGATGTCTGAGGTAACCTTTAAGTTTATGCGAAGAAATTTCGTAAAATTGTCAATTATAACCCATTAAATGTTTTTGTGTTATATTTAAGGTTAACTGTTATATTTTGTATTATTGTATACGTTTGTGAGTGTATAAGTGTTTTTTAACGTACATTGTCTATGTACGAAATATATTATGATGGAGGGTGTTGAAGATTCGATAGAGCCGCATATAATATTTTTTAATTTCATTTTTATTTTTAAACTCAAGTGAATAGAGGGGGGGGACTGAAATCTTATGATATAAAAATGTCAACAAGTATTCCCTTGACTTTTCAATGGATATTTAATGTTATAATGTTTTTTTAATACCAAAAAAAAAAAAACACAGGAAGAGACCAACAAAACAAATACTTTATAAATAATTAATGAGTTTTGGGGAAATGTTTGGCACTTGCTATATTTACTTGGCTACAAAAGTACTTATGTTGCAGAATAAGAAGCTGAAAATATCTAAAAAAATATGTTGAATAACTTGTGACGTTTAATTTGTTTTGAGGAAGAAATCTTGTTACAAAAACTTTAAACAGATCATTTTCAAGAGTTTAAAGTTTACTTTTGTAGAGACCTTAATTACGCCGACTATAGCATAAACTTGAGACTATAGTCTACTCTATCCTAAATAACAAATTATGGTATTAAAGTCGAGAGTGTAGCCTACACTACAACATAAACTATAGCCAAATCTATAGTGGAACTTTAGTCGTAACTGTAGTCAATCTTTAGTCGAAATATAGATGAAACTATTGTTCAGTCTATGGATTTTAATTCAGCATACAATCGAATATATATTTAAGAGTATAAACGAGATATTATCATAGTATATAATCAAGTTTTAAGTTCTATCTGAAGACTATAGTCTCATATCGATTCTCATTAATATTATAGTTAAGTCTTTGATTTAGACTACCATTTTGTTTCTGACTGATACTAAAGTTTAGTCTCTTCAGATTTAACTTTAAATTTTTTTCATATTCTGATTTAAATTCTGGTATAAATTTAGTTTAGATTCTAGATCAAATTCAACTTCAGATTGCAGCTCAAATTCTAGATAACATTTTTAATTAGATTTTAGTGCAAATTCTAGTACAGTTCAGATTTTAACTCAGAATATAGTTTAGGTTATTCTGGTGAAAATTCGGGTTCAAAATCTAGTTAAGATTTTAATTTAGATTTAAGTTAAAAATTAAGCTCAGATTCCAGTTCAGACTATAGCTTAGGTTCTAGCTCAAAATCTAATTCAGATTGTAGTTCAGGTTACAGTTCAACCTGAACTCAGTCTCTAGTACAGATGCCTTTTCAAAATTCTAACTAAAAATCTAGTTCAGATTATAGTTCAGATTAGGTTCTGGTTCATAATGCATTTCAGAATCTAGTTCAGATTCTAGTTCTGAAGCCCGTTAAGAATCCAGTAAAGGTTTAGGTTTAGGTTGTAGTTCAGATTTCAGTTTAAATTTTAGTTTAAATTATAATTCAGATTGTGGTTCAGATTTACTTACATTCGATTACAAATTCTTCTGTTATAAATATTTGGCCGAAATTTAAATCTAATCCTGCTTAATTCCCTAACGAATTCGAAATGTTCCATTCAGAGTTTTCTTTATCTTATGATAATCTTAATATAACGTCATTTACCACTTATAAGACATGTAAAAATGCACTTTTAACTATTTTTATACAAGAAAAAAAACCTTTCAAATCCTTAGTCTCAAAAATTTCCTCTAATATTATAATAAGCTTATTAGATATTAATATAATTATGGCCAGACTTTTTCACATAAATTTATTTTAAGTCTCTTTTTACAAAAGATTCATTTAAAAAGGACTCTTTTGTGCAGGATATTCAATTATGTTATTTTTACTTTTCTTGCAATTGCACCCTAATTGTGGTAAACAAACAATGGTTGCAAGTACAACAAAAAAAAACTTAACTTTACAACATGCGACTAATGTCGACAACGTCATCGTCATTATCAACATTACCGTCATCAACGTTGACTTTAACCATTTAGAAAAATTTAATTGTTGTTGAACACCAACATGTATGTAACAAATACATATGAGTATGAGTTTAAATGTAACTCGTTACAGTTACAAATACTGTTGTAAATTTACTAGTGCGAACCATACAGTTCTGAATGGTCAGTTGAGGCGATTTTAGATATTTCCACTCCAAATATAATAAAATAAAATTAAGTTACTTTTATAACTTTTATAACTTTTAATAATCTAAAAAATGTTTGAATAATTTATCATACGTACTGTTGGATATTATCTCTTAATCTAATATTTACACATACATGTCTATACTTTAAGACACATATATACATATATGAATAGCCACTTTTCGTCATTAACTTATTTAAGGTTAAACTCATATTGTTATTGTATAATAATGTGATGATGATGTTGATCATCATCATCATCAACACTGTATATAAGTTCATGTAACAATACCCTGTTAAACCAGGTAACTTTATTTAATATAATAAAGGACATTGTACTTCAGGGCTACAGCAACAACAATAACAATTACAACAATAGAAAAATACGAAATGTGTTGAAAGAAAATATAAAAACATTTGAAAAAAAATTACAAAAGAAGCGAAAAAATAAAATAATAATAAAAAATAAAACGTCAACAGTTTACGTGGACGACACTGAGTCATTGTTAGGTAAAGTGCAACAATTGTTGCAACACATATGTTGACAAGAGTTTTAACACTCCTTAGGAAATTAATGAATTTCTATGAATTCAAGTGAGGGAAAAACCGCTTGAAATTTAAAAAAGATTTTAGAGAAAATTAAAGAATAAATAGTCTAGACTAAATATTGGACTATAAGGTCGAAACTAACTGGACTTGAGACTGCATTGTCTCGACCAGAAACTGGAAACCAGAAACCTCGATTACGGACTAAATTTTAATTTCGACTAGAGACTAAGTTCTATTTACAACTACATACTATATTGTAGAATCGACTAGAGACTAAATTGTATTCTTGGATAGAGACTAGATTGTAGGTTCGACTAGGGACTAATTTGTAGTCTCAACTAGAGTCAGATTGTAGATTCGACTATATACTGTGGTTTCGACTAGATACTTGGTTGTAGTCGCAAATAAAGACTTGGTTGTTTCTAGCTCAGGTTCTAGTTTAGATTTTAAGTCAGATTTTGGTTTAAAGTAAGATTTTAGCTCAGATTATAGATCAGATTCTACATCAGTTACTAGATTAGATTCTAGTTCAGGTTCTTTATCAGATTTTAGTTAAAATTTTAGTTCTGATTTTGTTTCAGATTTAAGCTCATATTCTAGACCAAATTCTAGTCTGATTCTAGTTCACATTCTGGTTCGGATTCTAGTTAAGATTCAAGGTCTGATTTTAGTTCAGACTTTTAACCAAATTTATATTAAGATTTCAGTTCAGATTCCACTTGATTATTGTCTCAATTAGAAACTTAATTATAGTCTCCATGAGAGGGTAAATTATAATCTCGATGAGAGACTAAATTATTGTTACGATGGCAGACTGTAGTCTCAATTACAGAATGAGTTATTGTTTGCTGGATTACTGAACAGACAATTATCCCGATTTTAGTGTGGACTTTGAATTAAATACTAGATTATAGTTCCAATTGAAGATTATAAAAGGTTAGATTTCAGCTTCGATAAAACTAGATTGCAGCCCTATAATGAAGATCAGAGTCTCTGTTACAGACTAGACTCCAGTCGCTCTTACAGAGACTAGACAGTAGTCTTGTTTAGTACTGGAGTATAGTTTTAGATACTAAACTAATGTTTTGAGTTTACACTAGACGTATTTTTGTTAAAAACAGACACTCCTCTCGACTTATGTGTGACCAAATTTTCGAAAAATATTCTTTATTTCACTCCAAGTGATTTTTGAAGTCTTAAGGAATTTTGGATATTATTCTGGGGACAATATTTGACTTAGTTGGATATGATTAAAAGGGATCTAAAAGATTTGTAATGGGCATTAAAGATAACATTCCTTGCTAATTACTATGATAACTGGGCAAATCATTGACAAGGGCGTCAGTGGAAAATTCACCTTTTTAATCACAAAAGTTTTAAAAGGTTTTTTAATAAAATTCCCACTAAAACAGTATTCTCTGCAAAAAACATTTATAAATCCTCATTTCCTTAATTAAGGTTATTTAAATTATTAAATATTTTAAACAGAATTTCTATTTTAATGAATTCTTAATTAACTAAAGAGAGAAAAATGAGAGAAAATGTTTCATTTTTCACTTTTATTACATTGAAAAAAAAAGGTGAAATGAATTAACAAGAAACTGCTTCTTGTGAATTGTTTCTTATTTAGTTCAATTGCTGCCGTCTACGTTCTTAATCATTTAACCCTTTTCTTTGCCAAATTGCCTGCTTTTGTCTGCCCCTCCTTTCCGCTCTCTCTCTCTTTGGCAACTTTTATATTTGTCTTATGATGTTCATTCATCCTCATTTAAATCTTAATATATAATTTTTCTTTTTGTATTTATCTTTATTTATTTTTTTTTACTTTCTAAGTGTTTGTTATGTTGTTACTTGTTCAACTGGGTTTTTATTTGTTATTCTGTTTTCTGTTTTATTTTCTTTGCAACTTTTTTCTGTGTGTGTGTGTTTTTTTATTATTTTATAATATTTATTTTATTTGTTGCTGCTGCTGTTGATTACACAAACTATTTGATAAACTTCCAAACAAATTTTCCTAATGAGCTGTTTTAATGACACTCAAAATGTGTCACTTGTTCATGTAACTGTAACACTTGCTGTTACTGTTGCAACAGTAATAATAACAACAGAAGCAGCAGTAGCAACAACATTTAAGCCAACAAATAACAAACAAACAATGAATGAATCCAATGTGTTGGGGGAGGTGGGAATGAACGAATAAAAAACTTAGGAAGTAAAGAAATGAATAAGTGATAGATAAGTGATAAAGAACAAGCTTTATTGGATTTATGAAGAATTATGTTTACACTACACCAAAGGGTTATCATAAAGTTTTATGATTCAGAGAAATAGTTAAAAAAAACAAGTATGAATGTTGTAGTCGTTCTAGCCCGACTATGTAATACCCTGCACAACAGAATTGGTTATAAATAGTGGTTACGAAAAATTAATAAACGACCCTCGTATAATTTAATTTTCTGATTTCATCTTTGGTGTTTAGTAGAATATTGTAACACTAACATTTATTTGAAATTCATTCGTTATTAAATGAATCTTGTTGTTGGGTTTTATGGGAGCTAGAAAAAATATGGACTTGACACAATTATAATTTTGAACTTTGGTTTATGATCTTATTTTTCTTAGTTTGATCAGTTATTTTTACCAACGTTTAAGTAAGATTTATACCTTTCACTTTGATATTTGCATGGGACCTATGAGAAATAATGAACCGATTCTCACATAATTTATCAAACAGTTTTGAAATCTTTAAAATTATTTTTGCCAAATTTCATTAAAATGGCTTTATATTTGGGACTTTTATGAGCTTGAAGCCTCATTCCTGGAAAAAATTTGTATGGGAGGTACCTGAAGTATTGGACCGAACATGGGCCAAAATAATATCTACCGAATTTTATTTAAATATAATGAAAATTGCAAGCTGTAGACTGTTCACAAAGTTAACATGGACATCCAGCCGGACAGACGGATGGACTCAGAGGTAATTCTGAGTCGAACGTCATACTTAAAGATGGAAGTAACCTACGGTGGTGTATGATAAAATGAAGGCGGAAATGGGGCCAAATTCCCTTACTCTTTATCGAGCATTAGTTTATAGGCCTTTAAATTATCTTAATTCATTAGCGGCCTCTGACCGATTTTTTACGAATGTAACAAATCTAATCGATTTTATTCTATAGTCTATAATGTAGTCTCTCTTCAAGACTATCATCCAGTTTGTCATCTCATCTAGGACTCTTTTTTATCCTCAAATCAAAATGTTTCTTTTTCTCAGTACTTCCATCTTAAACAAGGGTTTTTCTTCCTCCCTTAAACAAACATTTAAATAACATGAACAATAACAAAAACAACAATTACAACTATACTAATTTTACAATATTTACAATAAAAACAAAAACCACCAGCAGTGACATTAAACGCAACAGACTTTATTTTTAATTTTTTTCTTCAAGAAAAAAAGTTGAAATAAAAAAAATAATAAAATAAACAAAAAAAATTGTTCCTAAGAACAACTTTTTTCCCCTTCTTAGTTTTTGTAGACTAAAGACTAATTTCCATTTTAGTAACTGCAACACTGACAATGAGGATAACAAACACAACAACATAAGCGGCATGAACAACAAAACAAAAAATTACAGAAAAAGTTAACAACAGACTTTTTAACTGACTAAATGACAACACTGACTGAAGTGTAACTTGTCATAATCATAATAAAAAGTAACAACAACAACAACAAAAATTTATAATAATAATAATTTAGATGTATTTACACACAAACACTCACATTCATACTTAGACAGTGTAAGTGTATTAGTAACGTGAATACACTGTGATTTTATTGATTGGTTTTCCAAAATTATCTAGATTTCAAAAAAAATCCAAAATTTTGATACGGAAAGGGAGCAACCTTAGAGTGATGGAAGAAAATATCGATTTTAAATTTTTCACTCAGTGAACGTAAAACTTCCTGAGTCAATAAAGAATTAACAAATTGTTGAAATAAATACAGAGTGAAAGGATCAGGATTTGAGTTATTCCCTCACATCTTGGTTCTTTGTAATGTTAAGACAGCTGGAGTTTCAGTGATATATTCGGCTATGCCGAGTCTTTAACACTCTCTACCTCATACATATGTGCAGTGATAAACAAATTATTTTATGAGTTATAATACCTGACACATTTTTCTCTATTATTTTCATGAAGATCTTGAATTGTTGCCTCAGATCTCGGTCTAATACTTATATTATAAATTCGACCTTCGACTTAAAAATTCGACCGAAATTTAGGAGCAAAGTTTTACTAAAGATTTTTAAAATTAACAACTTTTTTTATGCCCTACATCATCATAGGTGGTTGAGATTATGCGTACGTGCAGATGTTTGTAACTGTCATCAACAGCAATGCTACCATCACTTTCACAAATATGGAGTCGATTAAAAGATGTCGTCTAAATATTTGACTGTTATTGCATAGTTTGTGATTAAAGTGCGATTTACAGTCTTCAAGACAGCTTGATGGAATTTGGAACGTACGTAATGAAGCCTATTGAAATTTGTTATGATCGGTCCACCTTAACCTACCGGATCAAACGACGATCGATCAAAATGTCCGTTCACACGTCTGGCTGTTATTTGAAATTTTCTTAATCTGTATTGTAAATCAGCATTTGTGCGAATTGTGGATTAAAGTTTAAACATCTGCCGTCAAATATTTTCTCGGAAATCTTCAATATATTTCAATAACGGTAATAATAAAATAATACTGATCTTTTATTTAAGCAAAGAGATCGTGTCTGTTCAAATCATTTTATTACAAAAAATTCTACTTTTCTCGTAAAGTATTAAAACTATTTCAATATTTATTTCTCTCAGTGTATTTTTCATATTATTTAAAATAAAATGCTTTTAATTCAAGATAAAAAATTAAAAAAAAATGTTTAAGTGTAATTTAAAGATAAATTTATTAAAAAGTTCCTTTAAAATCGAAAAACCCTTTTTTAGATTTATTTTTTTAATTCTTTCAAATTAAAGGCTTAAAATACTAGAAGCTAACAATTTCAGTTACTGCATTAAGTCACACGTGTATGTAGTATACACATGTATATGTAGTGAACACATACAAATGTTATTAGTAACGTTACTAGCTAAAGTTGTCAACACATGTTTTCAAACATTTGGTTGTTGCCTTTGTCGTTGCTGCTGCTTAATGTTTGAAACAGAGTATCGAAAAACTCGCAGCAAAATCTTTATTTTCAAATGATCTTAATTTTTACTCTTCTTTGCGAAGATTAAAAAAAAATTATAACATTTTTTTATTAACGGAGCAAAATCGAAAGAAATACTTTTTTTACTCTTCTTTCAGTTAAGACTAAAAAAGGATGATAATTTTTTTAAATTGCAAAGTAGTTGAAAAGCAACAAAAAAGAATACAAAAACACACAAAAATTCATAAACAAAAGTGCATCTTAATATGTAAGTACGTTTGTTGTAAACAAAAAAGCTAAATCATAAACATTTTTTACTGCTACACAAGACTTCACAACAATTTGGGCGAATTATTCATTTATGAGCTCTTTTTTTCAATTTCGCTCTACTTTTATTTATATCTTCTTTGATTATTGTAATTTTTTCAAAGATCGATAAAATAATAAAACTTTTTTAAAAATCAAAATTAAACTCTTTGAAAGATCCGATCTTACGAAGAATAATAAAAAGATTCGAAAACTGTACCTTGATTTTAAAATATTTTCATAATTTATGTGTAGAAAGTTATTTTGTTAAAGTTTTTGGTTTTATATCTAAACAAGAAAAGTTGCTGATGTATGATTGACAGATACATAATATTAGGTTCGGTTGAAAAAATAAAAATCTTAAATTTTAAACAAATATTTTGAAAATATTTAAATAATTTCGAGAAAGAAATTTAAGAAAGGAAATATTTTAAATTTTTCCATAATTATTAAAATATTTGAGAACTGATCACACTGGCGGGAAGGATGACAAGAGAAAGGTTTTGGTATGAAATATCGTATTGAATTAAAGATCAAACTTTGGATATTTTTTAAAATCGCATAGAAATTGTTTGTCAGCTTTTATTATTCACCAAGAATATAAAATAAATATTGTTTATTATCGATATAAAATATTTAAAATTCAGCAGATTTTTGATTGTTTTTTTTTTGCTATAAATAATTGACATAAATATTATTTTCCATAATTTATTTATCATATTGTAACTAAAACTTTTATAAACAAAATTATTAAATTTAATAGCTTTGCTTTTTCATAAGCCTTTCAAATCGATTTAAACATAAATTATAAAAAAAATATTTGAAAAACACATTTTGATTGATGTCTGTTAAATACAACAATAATGAATAAATAACATTTTTGAAAAAAAGAAAGAAAATTAAACAAATAAAATAATTAATATTTTACGAAAGTTTTCTATTTGAATAAATTTTAACAAATTTTTTCTATTCAACGACAATTTTTTCAATTTTTTTATAGCGAAAAATTTTCGAAAATTTTTATTTAGAAAATTTATCAGAAATTTTTGATTTAAAGAAAGTTTCTCAAAAACTTCTTAAAAAAAATTTGAAAATTTGTAGAAAATTTTTATTGTAAAAAAAATTATCGAAAATTTTTTATTGTAAGAAAATTCGTACTCTTGAAAAAATGTTTCAAAAATTTTTTATTAAAAAGATTATCTAAAATTTTTAATGGAAAAAAATTATCTAAATTTTTGTATTGAAAAAAAATTATCAAAATTCTTTTATTAAAAAATATCAAGAATTTTGTATTGAAAAAAATGTATTAAAAATTTTCTATTGAAAAACATTTATATTGAAAGAAAATTTATCGAAACTTTTCTTTTTAACTAAAATTTATCAGAAATTTTTACTAAAAAAAATATCGAAAATTTTATATTGAAAGAAAATTTATCGAAAAATTTTTATTGTAAGAAAATTTATCCAAAACGTTCTGAAAAAATTTATCAAACAATTTCTATTAAAAAAAATTATCGAAAATTTTCTATTAAAAAAAAAAAATATCAAAAAATTTTTTAAAAAAATCCAAAATTTTCTATTGAAAAAAAGAAATTGTTTTCAAAAATTAATCGAAAATTTTTAATTCAAAGAATATTTTTTCTGTAAGAAATATTTCAGAAAAACTTTGTATTCAAAGAAAATTTATCGAAAATTTTATATTCAAAGAAAATTTAGATGAATTTTTTATTTAGAGAATATTTATCGAATATTTCTTACTGAATGACAATTTGTCGAAAATTTCCTACTGAATGACAATTTGTCGAAAATTTCCTACTGAAGGAAAATTTATCGAAAATTTTCTATTAAATGAAATTTTCTATAATAAAATTTATAGAAAATTTATCAAAACTATTTTTGAAAGAATACAATATTTATCGAAAATGTTATATTGAAAAATTATCTACTTAAAAAAAATATCGAAAAAAGAAAACATTTCACTGAGAATTCTCTATTTAAATAATAACAAAAATAATAATGATGAAAAGTGAAGAGCTATTGAAAGAGAATTTAAGGCAAATTTTCTTTTTTTTAAAGGAAAATTAATCTTCAGTTTTCTATTCAAAAATATTTGGTTGCAAATTTCTAACGGAGAGAAATTTTATGTAAATTTCTATTAAAAGAAATTTTTCTGTAATTTACATTTAATAAAAAATGATCTCAAGATTTACATTTAAAGAAAAAATTGCTCGTTAATGGAAAATTGTTCACAGTTTCTCAATTAGAATAAAATTTTTCGCAAATTTCTATTAGAAGAAAACTGATGTCAATTTTCTTATAATTTTTCTTTTATAAATTTTATCGCATTTTTTCATGGAAGAAAAATTTTCTTAATTTTTTATATTAAAAGAAAATCCATCGAACATTTTAGTTTAAAAAATGATCGCAAATATTCAATTAAATTTTTAATTAATTATTTATGTAAATTTTCTTTATTTTATAAAATGATTAAAATTGTTAATAAACGTAGTTATTACTGTTTATTCCTTTTTATTTTGTAGGCTTAAATTGACGTTAATTTAATAATTATTGTTATTATTTAGAGAATAAAAAAGTTCTGACAAAAAATATTTTCATTTAATTAAAAACGATTATGACTTTAAAAGGGGATTTTCTTCAAAAAAAATAATAGAAATTATAATGACTACAAAAATTAAATTAATTAACTGAATTGATTATAAATAATTATTAAATGCATATGAAATAATTCGTGACATAAAGTCATTCATATGATTAATTACAGACAAACAATATATTAATTAATTTTTTATTAAAAAAAAAACTGATTATTAAACCCTCCACCTTCACAAGTGTTGAAGATGGTATATTCACTTTTAAATTCCCTGTGTAATGATAAGAAGGAGAAAACTCAGACCCCATAATGTTTATATATATTTTACATTAATTCAAAATCTGAGTCGATATAGATACCCCCCCCCCTCACATACACAATAATTGACAGAGCTCAATGAAATTTCATTTCATTATATCTTATAATCCTGAGAAGTTTCCTATTTAGGATTAGCAAAATCGATTCAATATATTAAATGATATAGACCAATATCTGAGGCATCTTCTAATTTGATGGAAAAACTTTCGTAAAATTGTCAAGTATAAATAGAAAAATTAAAATGTAATTTTGTCATAATATTAAGTTTTATGGACATCATTCCCATTCCAAATCATCAAAATCGGTTCCGTAGAGAAAAGTTATAGCCAAAAATATAACTAATTTTATGATTCATTAAATGTTACGTGTTATATGTAAGAAAAGTTGTTATATACTGTATAAGTCTGTGATTGTAGATGTGAATGTGTATGTAAGATACATAATGTATTTGCTTCACACGCAAATACATTATGTATAATGGAGAGTATTATAGATTCGGCATAGCCGAATATAACATTTTTACTTGTTGTTTTTTATTTCTTAAAACTAATTACCGCTCTTTGAAATCGACTTGTGAATAAGTAAGAAAAAAGTTTAATTTAAAAGACTCCATCACTAAAATGAACGTTTTTTGTTAATAATTAAAAAATATTTATTATAATTTTATTGATTTTCTTAAGTTTCAACAATGAGTTTTTAAAACACTTAAATTGAAATTAATATAACAAATTACACTGCAATTTGTGAAAAAATATAAAAGAAACTGATTTAAATTGAAGATGCTTTTTTGGATTTTCTCTGATCTTTACAAATCTAATCTCAAGTTTATGTTTATTTAGAAAAAAAATAATTAAATAAATAAAATTTAAAATTCTCCCACAGTTTAAAATTTAATTATAATTGTTTTTGCTTGTTTTTTATCTAAATTACTAGAAAAATAAATTGAAGAAAAAAATTCCATTATGTCATAATTTCGTTGCGCCTTAAATACCGTTCTAAATTTACAGCCACAAAGTCGAAATAATTGCACTCTATTCAACACAAGCGCCATCTTTCTTTTTCCCATAAAATTTCTAATTCAATTTAAATTTCTATTTTTATCTTCTTAAAACATTAAGATATTTAAAGAAAATTCGAATCGGCATTAGTAAAAAAAAAGAAAATTACATTCTCATCGCCTGGTAATTTATTTACTCAATGAATCATATTTTCTATTGTTGTTGCTTTTTTCTTCTCTTGACACTTGGAAACAGAAATTGGAAAAAGAAACTGAAAATAAAAATCGCATGTCTCATTCAACTCAACACAAAGTTACGTTCGCCATAATAATGAAAAAAGTAAACATCATGATCATCATTTCAATGAACAATTAAATGGGGAAACAATTAAAAAAATTAAATGATGTGAGTTTTTTTAGTCTAAATACGTCAATTATTTACATGACAAAATAAACAGATAAAATAATCTAAAGAGGGGAAGGTAAACCAACTACGGGATCTAAATATATACAAGTAAATCTGTGTGTGTATGATTGTTTGTTTAGGACTTACAAATAGCTAAACTAAAAAATTTCAATAGGACTAGGGAGAGAGGTACCCCACATACAAAGCAAATATTAATTATAGAATATCTTAAGAACCATTTCATAGAGAATTTTCAAATTTGGTCCTAGAAACTTTTTCAAGACAAAATGTGGAGCGGATAGAATCAGGAGTAGAGGTAGCCTCCATACAAAGCAAATTTTTATCATTGAATATCTAAATAACTTTTCATTTTTTCTCCCAACCACTTAATCAAGAAACTGTTTTACTAAGGACGGATAGGATCAGGGGGAGAAGTAGCCTCCATACAAAGAAAATGTTGATAATCGATTATCTAAAAAAATTACTTCACCGAGTGTTTTAAAATTTGGTCGCAATAAATTTTTCAGAATGAAGGGCGGATAGGATCATGGGGAAAGTTTTCCCCCATACAAAGAAAATGTTGATTAACGAATATCTAAAGAACTATAACAGCAAAAGTTCTCAGATTGGACACCAAACACTATCTCAAGAATTTGTTTTACGATCAAAATAAAGGATGGACGAAGGATCAAGGGAAGGTAGTCCTGTGCAATGCAAATTAAATAAAATTCTAGAACGGATAGGGCCAGATTTGACAAAATGTACATTGCATAATTTTTTTATTCACTTTGGATTTGTAAATTTCTTTCGAGATCTTGGACTGAGGTGAATGCTTGTGTAGCAACGCGTTACGGGAAAAAGCTATTATTCTATATAGTGAAACGAAAATTATATTTAAAAAATAAAATCTGTTGTAAGCGAATGTGAATGTACTAAAAACAAGTGTATACTTTACCCTGAAAACCAGGGTATAGTTAACGCTAAATACCAGTTTATAGATTACACTATAAACAAATGTATATTTTACACTTTAAACAAGTGAAAAGTTTAAACAAAAAAATAGTTTACACTATAAACAAGTGTATAGACCACATTATAAAACATGTATATTACACTATAAACTGATGTATAGTTTACACAATAAATTCATGAAAAGAGTGAGATCGAAATATTTTACACTATTAAATAATGTTTACTTTACACAAATTATTAGTGCATATACTACACTATAATCTGATGTATAGTTTACACAATAAATTCATGAAAAGAGTGAGATCGAAATATTTTACACTATAAGACAATTTTTACTTTACACAAATTATTAGTGCATATAATACACTATAATCTGATGTATAGTTTACACAATAAACTTGTGTTCATGTTACATTGTAATCGAGTGTATAGTTCACACTATCAACTAGTGTTTAGTTTGTACAATAAAGTAGTGCATATAAACTAGTGTATATAATTTTCTTAAATAGAATACTTTCAAAAAATTTTCGTTGAATAGAAAATTCAACGAACCCAATTTTCCTTTGAATCGAAAAAAATCTCCAAACTCCTTTTGAATAGAAAGTTTTCTCCAAATTTTCTTTAAAAATAAATTTTCTTAAAAATTTTATTAATTTTTTTTTATTTTTTTTTTTTTTTTAACAGAAAAATTAATTTCTTCTTCCATTTTATTTCAGCTCTGAACTGTTTTTTAAATTTACTTGTGAGTACAATTTTGTTATAGAGGTAACCTTCCCCTACAATTAAAGAAAATAACCAACAACATATTATTTACAATAACTGCAAACGTAATTAAATAATTATTACCTTTTGACTTATTGTTGTTGTGATTATTGTTGTTGGTTTTGTGTTGCAGTTACAAATAAATTTCTATAATTATAAAAATTTCTTGTTAAAAGGCGCGAAACACATCCTCCTTTAATATAAACATCATGTAATCACACCCATTGTTTATTTATTTATTGACTTTTTTCAGTTTTGTTTTTTTTTTTTTTTTTTTTTTTATTTTCACGCTTCAAGATAAGATATGAAATTATTAGAAAAAAAGATATAAAATCTGAAAAAATTTGTTCTATAAATAATTTAATTTTAATTATTTATTTTTAAGTTTAATTTTTAGCTACTTTTTTGTATGAGTACGGACGGACAGACAGACATTTTATGGTTGTGAAAATGAGTATGAAAATTAAACATAAAATATAAATATTGAAATTAAAATACTTCATGTTTAGATAAGATAGAAATTTGTTGTTTTTGAAAACCCGTCAGTTTAGTTGGAAATGTATCGGTCATTAGCCTTTATTACCTTTTTTTTGGTCCTCATCATTAATCATGACCTCGAGTAGAACTTAAAAATTTTTTATTTTATCTGTAACCGGATTTTGTTGCGTGACAATATTTCCTTTTTTTGTTTCTATTTTGTCTTTTCTCTTCGCCTTTAAGTAGCAATTTTGTCTTTCTCTCTCGCTTTCTACGTCATATTTTTATTAACGTTTGTTAATTGTTAAGAAAATTCTTAGATTTATTTAAATATTTTATTTAAAAAATCTTTTATCTATTTAAGGAGTGAGGTCCAAAAATTCTTAACATACATATATGAACCACTAAACTTACAGTGTAATTTTTTTACTGCTATTTTTATAGTTTTAATCACTATTTCGAACCTTTTTCGAAAACCCTTCCTCTAAGTTTTTATAGTGCTTTGCTTAAACGGGTAGTTCATCTCTGTTAAAATCTATCACACTTTAAATACCTTATTTGTGCTCTTCTATTCCCTCTTAACAAGAGCTCAATTTCTCTCCACTGATTTTATCTCCGGGCAGTTTGGATGATTTCCCTCTCTTGGTACAAATATCATATTATTGCTCTTGCACGTCTCAAAGGGGTTGTTTACCAGACCATAGTGAGATAATAACAAGTTTGGCCAAAAACTAAGTGGACACACTTTTAAGTCTTATGAATGAAAGCAACTTTTTCTAAACATTCCTTAATGTGAATTTCGGGATTTATAGAGACCGTTGTAACAAATGGTTGGCTTCTTTTTTTCGTGAATGCTTTTGGATCTTTAATTTTTCTTCAATATTCCCTCGAGCATTTGCTCAACCATTTTAAAAAAACTTGAGGTCGATTTCTGAGAATATTCCCTCGAGCATATGGTCAACCATTTTAGAAAACTTGAGGTCGATTTCTGTGGTTTGTTTTTGGCCTCAAAATTTTTAGCAGTGTTCATGTCAGGAAGTTTTTGGAACTATTCCTACCAAATAGTCTGAGAACTGAGCAAGTCGGACTGCTTTCCTACCAGATGTGTTGGGACATGCTTACTATTTTAGGCCTTTAGAAACATCATGTGGACCATTCCTTTTACCTGATCCAGGACAAATTCTCTGGGTACTGCTTATTAAAGTTGAAAACAGTTTGACGGAAGACCTTCAAATATATAATCAACTTCTATAGGACCAGGTAGGGTTTTATTGAAAATCTTGTGATCACCAATTTTATTCAGATTAACTATATATTCATTTGTTTGAGATTAAACAATAAAATCAAAAAATATTGGGGTTAAAAGTTTCAATGAAAAACGTGTGTTAAGAATTTTTCGAATTTTTCGAAAAGTGTGAAAAATTTGTTATGACAACCGAAAGAGTTGAATGCTTTAATTATCTTTAAGATTTTTTTTATTAAAATCTTTAGTGTCTTTTTCTTTAGAAATCCTTTTCATTTTCTCATTCATTCTAAATGAAAATTTTTCATTATCATTTTCTTTTTGTTGTTATTTTAATTAATGTTTTCCTTTATTTTAATTCTTAATTAAAATAAAGTAAAACAAGAAATTCTTTATATTTTTGTATTATTAATGAGTTCAATCATGATTAATCGAAAAAAGTATTTATAAATAGTTGAGTAAAAATATCTTAACGACAAAAAAAATCTGCTTGACAACAAAAGACCAAAAATATATTTCTTTTATGTCGAGAAAAAATCTTTAATATTAAAATAACAAAAGAAAACTGCAAAACTTGACTTCTTTTTTGGTTGAAAATTTAACATAAAAAGTTTTTTTGTTGTTTCATACTTTGTCAGAGAAATAATAATCCTGTATTATTTTTTCTCTTTTGTGGCATCTTTTGTTTTAGAAAAACAAAAACAAAAAAATTATTTGCATATTTTTTGCGTCCTTCTCTTCATGTCATGCCATAATAAATGTCATATAAGTTTTGTCAAAATATTTGAAACATTAAGAAAAAAATGTTTTCCCAATTTGCACAAATTTTCTTCAAGTGTAATTTATACAATTCATTTTCAGATCATAATGAAATATTTTTTAATCTAAAATTGTTGATCTTATCAATAAAAATCAAAAGAGATTATTTCACTTAGTAAAAAAATTAAGATTTATTTTTTTTGCGATCACTTTCTCTTTTTAGAAAATTTTGATAAATTTTTTTACATATATTTTTTAAAATATTTAAAAATCAATTTTTTTTAGAAATAAACTTCGAGACAACGTTGTTTTAAGTGAACAAATCTCTTCTTCGATCATTACTGCGATCAATATTTTTCAAAAGAAAGTTTGAGATCAGTATAATAAGAAATTTCAGTTCATTTGTCTTTTAGTAGGAAATTGAAGATCAATGATCTTAGAGCAAAAAAAAAAAGAGATTAGTTTCCCTTAAGAATAATTTTTTTTTTTTTTTTTTTGAAAAAAATTCGATTTTCTTTATAAAAAATTTTCAATATTCTTTATTTAAAATTTTAATATTATTTTTTTATGTTTAAAAAATTGAGATCAATTTTATATATTATAAATTTTGAGATCAGCTCTCTCTTAATATATCGTTAAACACTTAAAATGTAAAATAATTATAAAAAATTGAGAAAATTTTGAATAATTTTTGTTTTGGACTTTAATTTGTGATTGATTTTCTTTCGAACAAATATTTTTTTTTTTTTCAAATTATTTCACGATCAATTTTTTTTAAATAAATTTAAAGAAAACTTTGTTTTAAGTGGAAAATTTTGCGATCGATAATAAGAAATTTGAGTTCATTTGTCTCTGAGATCTAAAAAAAAAGTATATAGATAAATTTTATTTTATACGATTTTTTTTTTGCAAATTTTAAAATATTTTTTTCCTCTTAATAAAAAATTTTTTTATTAGTTTTCTTTTAATAGAAATTAAGAGATTCATTTTCTTTCAGTAGGAAATTTGAGATCAATTATATTTGAGATCAATTTATTTTGGTAGACAATTTTCAGATCAATTTTAAAATTTAAATATTAAATATTAAATATTTCAGAAGAAAATTGAGATCAATTTTCTTGTCTACCTGTTTTTGGTAAAAAGTTTACGATAAATTACCAAAATTATGAATAATTACTTTTAGCGATCACTCTTCTTCTTTTTAATAAATTTTCTTTAAATAGAAAAATTTTCGAGAAATTTGCTTTGAATAGAAAATTTTCGAGAATTTTTTTTGAATAGAAAATTTTCGAGAAATTTTCCTTGAATGGAAAATTTTCGAGAAATTTTCCTTGAATGGAAAATTTTCGAGAAATTTTCTTTGAATAGAAAATTTTCGAGAAATTTTCCTTGAATGGAAAATTTTCGAGAAATTTTCTTTGAATAGAAAATTTTCGAGAAATTTTCTTTGAATAGAAAATTTTCGAGAAATTTTCTTTGAATAGAAAATTTTCGAGAAATTTTCTTTGAATGTAAAATTTTCGAGAAATTTTCTTTGAATAGAAAATTTTAGAGAAATTTTCCTTGAATAGAAAATTTTCGAGAAATTTTCCTTGAATAGAAAATTTTCGAGAAATTTTCTTTGAATAGAAAATTTTCGAGATATTTTCTTTGAATAGAAAATTTTCGAGAAATTTTCTTTGAATAGAAAATTTTCGAGAAATTTTCTTTGAATAGAAAATTTTCGAGAAATTTTCTTTGAATAGAAAATTTTCGAGAAATTTTCTTTGAATAGAAAATTTTCGAGAAATTTTATTTGAATAGAAAATTTTCGAGAAATTTTATTTGAATAGAAAATTTTCAATAAATTTTCGTTGAATAGAAAATTTTCAATAAATTTTCGTTGAATAGAAAATTTTCAATAAATTTTCTTTAAGTAGAAAATTTTTAATCAATTTTCGTTGAATATAAAATTTTCAATAAATTTTCGTTGAATAGAAAATTTTCAATAAATTTTCGTTGAATAAAAATATAGAATGTAATAAAAATAGAATAAATTTTCTTTGAAAAGAAAATTTTCGAAAATTTTTCTTTTGAACAGAAAATTTTCGAGACATTTTCTTTGAATAGAAAATGTTTGATAAATTTTCGTTAAATAAAAATTTTAAGTAATTTTCCTTTAAAAGATTTTCATTAAATAGAAAATTATGAGAAATTTTCTTTCAATATAAAATTTCTGAAAAAAAATCCTTCAAAATAAAAAATTGGAGAATTTGTTCAATACAAAATTTTCGAGAAATTTCCATTCAAAAGAAAATTACCAATTGTTTTTTTTTTTTTAAATTTGAGAAGAAAATTTTAAAGAATTTTCTTGACTAAAAAGTTTTAGAGAAATTTTTCATTTAATTTTCCTAATTTTTCTCTTATAATTTTTTTAAGTGTATGTCTCCTTTTTTAAGTGTCAAAGGTGTATAAAACTCGTTTACGTCTCCACTTGACAACAAAAAGAAAAAAGCACTTACTTGCTTTTTATTTAAATTTCAAATTCTTTACACACACATGTGAAACTTTGCAACCTTTTTTCTTTCTGTATGTGAATGTTTGTCTTTTTGCTCCTTTTTTCAAAAATTTTGGGTTCAAGTTTTTTTTCTTCAGTTTTAATTTTATGCTAAAAATTCAGTTACATTTATTTTTTTGAAAAGACAAAAAAGAGAATAAAGAAAATAAAAATATTTATATATTTTAGTATTAAAATGTTAAATTTTGCATAAAACAAAAGCGAAAAAGAAGAAGCAGAAAAAATGATGTTGCAATAAAATAACAACGACAACAAAAAAAGCATTCAAAACACATAAATTTTCATTAAGTCAAAAAGTTTAAACCAATTTTTCTGTAGTTCAAGCTCAAGAGTAATAATAAAAAAACGCACATTTATATTTAACCATTCTCTTCATACATACATACATACATACATACATACATACATACATACATACATACATACATACGTATATAAATTCACATATCCTTTTTTGGAAAAAAAATTAATTTCATGATGTTTTTGCATAAAAATTAAAACAAAAAATATGAAACCACTTTTTAAGTAAAAAAGAAATTTAGTTAAAAAGCAGAATGAGAAGCAGAAAAACATGCAAAAAAGGCTAAAAAGCTAACATTTTATGTTAAAATAGCTTTAAGTACCATTTGCATACTCAAATATGACTACAAATAAAAAAGAAACAGAAACGTATTTTAGTAAAAAAGGACAAAATTAAAAATAAAAAAACTTATTACATTATTATTAATTTTATTTCCCTGGAGATTTTTATCAGCAACAGATAACATTATCCTTTAAAAAACCTTTTACTCATTTCCAATGAATTTTAAGAAAACTTTCGGTATTTGTTATCTTTATCAGGAAGTTATAACAAATTTGCCATTATTTATATTAACCGTTATAAAAATAAATATATTTTTCAAATTTATTTCAAACTAAACAGCGCTACTGATGAAACCCTTTTCCGTTTCCTGTTTTCAATAACAACATTTTAGTTTGAGAGGCAAACACATCGACGTGTATGAAAATGTTGCTTTATGTTTTTTATCACTTTGTTTTTTATGTATTTACTGTATTTATTGTTGTTGTTTTTTTACTTTTAAACCTTCACAGTTACTTTATCCATTCATACATCCATCTACCTAAAATTTCAAAAACAAAATGATATTTTGTCCTTTTTATGTATTTTTTCTGAGGCTGCTTTTTTGCTTTTATTTTCTATACAGTTTTTTTAATAATTTAATTTTTTCACATTTTCAGTCTTTTATGCTAAATTCAGGTAGTCTTGTATTTCTAGCAAAATATAATAAATTAGTGTCTTCTTTATCACGCCGTATTTAAAGAAAACGAACGTAAATGTAAAAAATGTAAATTGTATATGAAATACTTTTAATAAACCTGCGAAATTCAACAAAATTTTAAATGTAATATTTACATAGTTGTTTATGAATATTTTTTTCATATAAAATATATTCATCTATTCATAGAATCATAGAGGGGGAGAGAGAGTTCGTAAAAAAACAAAAATAACAATTTTTTTACACAATGATTTAACCAAGGGAAGTGCATAAAGAGTGAACTATACACTGGTTTATTTAGTTAAAGTGTTGACTAGATTAAAGTGTAAACTATACACCACTTTATAGTGTAAACTATTCACCGGTTTGTAGTGTAAACTATTTACCAGTTCATTGTGTAAACTATACACCAGCTTATTTTGTAAACTTTACAAAAGTTTATACTGTAAACTATTCACCGGTTTGTAGTGTAAACTATTTGCCAGTTTATTGTGTAAACTATACACCAGGTTATTTTGTAAACGTTACAAAAGTTTATAGTGTAAACTATTCATCGGCTTGTTATGTAAACTATTTACCAGTTCATTGTGTAAACTATGCACCAGTTTATTTTGTAAACTTTATAACAATTTGTAGTGTAAACTATTCACCGGTTTGTAGTGTAAACTATTTACAAGTTCATTGTGTAAACATCAGCTTATTTTGTAAAATTTACAAAAGTTTATAGTGTCAACAATAAATTAGTTAATATTTTAAAATGTACACTAGTTTATAGTATTAACTAAACTTTAGTGTAAAGTATACACTGTTTTAAAGTGTAAACTCTTCACTATTTTATAGGTAAACTATACAATAGCTTTTGGTGTAAACTATACACTAGTTTAAAGTTTAAACTATTTACCAGTTTATAGCGTAAACTATTTACTAGTACATAGTATTTATTGTAGGCTTGTTTATGGTGTAAACTGTATAACAGTTCATTGTGTAAACAATACACAAACTCATAACAGTTTGTAGTGGAAATTATAAACTAATTAATAGGAAAAACTATACACTTGTTTCTAATGTAAACTATATAGTAGTTTAAAGTGTTAACTATATGCTTGCTGATAGTGAAAACTATTCACAACTTTATAATGTAAACTATATAAAGCTTTTTAGTCTTAACTATAGATTATTTGATAGTGTGAACTGTATACTTGTATTTAGCTTATAGTGTAAACTATACACTATAGTTTTTAGTGTGAATTAAACACTCGTTTATAGTGTTTACACTATACTCTAGTTTTTATTGCAAACTATATGTTGTAAACTATATCCTAGATAATAGTGGAAACTATACATTAGTTTAAACCGTAAACTGTAGACTTGTTTGTAGTGTAAATTATTATTAGTTTACAGTGAAAACTGTACAGCTCACAGTTAAGTCTATAATATATAGAATAGTCAAGTATAAACTATAGTCTTGTCTATGATGTAAACTATAGTCTAGCTTAGAGTATAAACTATATTCTTTACTATAGTTTATGCTATAGTAAAGACTATTAACGAGTCTATAATCTATGTTTTTTTATTAAATTTTCTTTCTCTTGATATCTTTCCTAATCATTTTAATCTCCTCAAATTTTACTTTCACCTTAAAAATGCATTTAAATTAATAAGACTGTTCACCTTTTTTATTACTTTTCTTTTGACTACAGAATGAATTGAATTAAAGGATTTAAAATATCCATAATTTTATTTGAATTTATTTAGTCCTTTTTATTAAAGAGCATCATCTTATTTTATACAAAAAAATCCTTTCACGTAATAATTTATTTAACACTTTTTCATATAAAAGAAACGAACCTCACACATACACAAATATATAGTATAAAGCACGCACACTTAACCATTAAAACACCAGCTTTTTGAATGACTGTATGTGTGTTTGTAGAGATAAAGTGTGTGTGTGTGTGTTTAGGTTGTTATTAATGTTGCAAGAAGGTTAAAGTAATGTTTGGTAATGATGAGTAAAACGTGTGTGTGTATAAGTGAATTAAATTAAAAATTAAAATATTTAAATACTAAAATTCACTTACCAGTAATTTTATTTCACCCCCAAAAATGAAAAAAAGAACTTGGAATATTTTTGAAGGAGCTGCGTTCGTTGGAGGTAAATGTTTGTTATAATTTTTTAATAATTTAATTTATGTAAATTTATGTAATTTTTCAACTCTTGTTTGTTGCTGCTATTGGTGATGTTTGTTGCTGCTGTTCTTGCTTATACTAACACTACTGTTGCAATTGATTTAGATGTTTTTTTGAAAGTTTAATTATAAATAACGTTAATGTTACCTGGTGTTGAAAATGTAAATGAGTTTTAGTTAAACGTTTTTGATTAATATTTTGTTTATTTTTTTTTTTGTTTTTGTTCAATTCCGTTCAGGAAGTGCCACAGTTATTGTTAATTATTTAAAGGGTTTCAAGGAAACCGGGGAAAAAGCATTTAATTGCTATGAAAACAAATCTCTTTATAATATTTAACAAATTCCATACAAATGTAAAATATTACAAAAACAAGAAGAATGCTATATTCGGCTAAACCGAATCTTCAATACCCTCCACCAAGAATGCGTGTGATGTCAATACGTACATACACTCTTATACATACACTGACAGATGTATACAATATATAAAAGTTCATCTCTAATATAACATGGAACTCTAAAGGAGTTATAAAATTAGTTACAGTTTTCCCTATAACTTTTTTGGTACTGAACCGATTTCGATAATCTTTGGAATGGTGATGAAGTACATATTGCTTATGGCAAAATTTCATTCTAATTTCTCGATTTTGTATTTACAATTTTATGAGAGTTTTTTGCTTGACCGATATCTTAGGTTGCCTCAGATATCGGTCTTTATCTTTTAAAGACAGACAGACTGATAAATATAGCTACACCGATTCAGATTTTAATTTGATGCAAAAATATATTTATTGTATTTATATTTTATGTGGTCTAATGTGATTACTTTTTAGCGTTACACACGGAATGACAAAGTTAATATACTCTTTTCACCACTTCTAATGTTGGAGGGTATAAAAAAAGAAAAAAACAACAACAAAAAACACTATTTAACAAATGATTCACTTATTAATTTACTCTGGCACACGCCCAGACTTTTCCACGTAATTTAAACAATACGACGCGTTGTAAAATGGTAATAAGGAAAAAAGCGCAAAATTTACTTTTGTTACTTATTAATGTAGTTAAATGTGTTTTACATATGAATTGTTTTTGTTTTTGTTGTTGTTGCTTTTAAGTGCCCTTTTTGTACAAGTTAATTTTATTTAAACAATTTTTTATTTTATTTTTTATTTCATTTTGTTATTTAAGCAAAATCATTTTAAAATATAAATCAATTATTAATGTTATTTTTAGTTTTTCTCTTATTATTTTTTGTTATTTATTTTAGCACTTTTTTTCACTTGTAGTCGAGGTTTTTTTTTGAGGTGAAAATAAACAACTTTGCAAATCTGTAAATAAACAAAAGAAAATTATGAAAATATGAATTTGATTAATTAATATAAAATATTTTGTAGAATTTATTAAATTAATTTGGCATACAAATATTAATTGTAATAATAAACAATTGTTTGTAGCAATTAAGGGTACAAATGTTGTGTCCATTCATCACCACAAGTGGTAAATGAGGGTTTTTTTGGAGAAATTGTTAACAAGAGAAAATTGTAAATAAAAACCAAAATAACGAAAGAGAGATATATTCGACTATGGCGAATCTTAAATACCCTTCACCTCTACAGTGATGCATATTCCTATAAATGTATTTACATTTCCCCTATTTATACCCTACACCGTACCGTAGGTGGTTGTGCAAAAGTTTGTAAGAAGCAAAAAAAATATTGCTACTACCACTTTTAAGAAAAATCACTTTCTGAGTCAATTTTACGATGTCCTTCCGTTCATCAGTCTAGCTGGCTAACTGGCCATGTAAATCTTGTGAACAAAATGCAGGTTGTTATTTTAGAGATGAAACTTGGCACTTGTCATTATTTTGATTCAAGGACGATGTCTATTGAACTTTTACTTGTTTTATATTATTTTTAAAGGTGACAGAAAAAATATTGCTGTCACCACTTTTAAGTATACTCTTTTACATAAAATCACTTCCTGAGTCGATTTTACGATGTCTGTCCGTCATTTCCTCTGGCTGGAGATATAAACCTTGTAAACAAAATGCAGATTGCAATTTTAGAGATGAAACTTGACACGTATCACTATTTTGGCCCAAGGAAAATGTCTAATGAAATTGGTGACGATGGGTTCATTATTTCACCTACAAGTGTTTCTCCCGGAATGGGGTCTTACAGTCATAAAAGTCTTGAATATTAAACAATTTAAAGGAAATTTGGCACAAATGGCCATAAAAAATTTTGATAGGACCAGGGGGAGGGGTACCCTCCATACAAAGCAAATATGGTTTTCGAATATCGAATGAATTATAACAGCGAAGATTCTAAAAAAAGATCTGTTTTACCATACACAACTTAGGACAGTTAAGGTTAGGAGGAGATGTGCTTAGGGACACCAATACCCTATTTGGCCATAACGAAGTTAGCTAGAACTGCTAGTTTCCCATTAACGTTGATATAGTGATAGGAACTGGTCAAATTAAGATAAATATAAGCGAAAATCTATGTACGAGATTTTACAAGTGTCAGTCCATAATTTCCCCTATCTCCCGTGTTATTACCCCACTGAAAAATTCCTTTAAAAACGCACAAATCCATATAAATAAAATGCTGTACTCTTAATCACAAATTAGAAAATATTTTTATACGAGGGCCGATCAATATATTTTGGTAACTACCATTTATGTTGTAGGGTATTAAGTAGTCGTGCTTGAGGTACAAATTTTATTTTTTTATTATTCTGGTTCTCATCCAAAACTTTTTTGCTATAATGATGTTGTAACAAATCTGCTCCTTCACTCTTATGTAGGAGAAATGATGTTTAGCAAATGGTATTTGAGTTATAACTCCTTATTTATAGAAGTGAATCTCGAGATTTAATAAATTTCAGAGCTGAAAGCTTTTGTTATTTTATCCACTGACTAGCGCATTATTGCGTTATAGTTATATCACCCTTAATTTATTTATAGTGAAAACTTTAAAAGATTCATCATCACAACTCATTAAATAAAATATTCTCTTTTTAATTTGTGTAATTTTTCTGTAAATTTCCTCTTAAATCCTTCAAAACTTTATTTAATATAAAAATGTAATTTTAATTATAAATAATGTAAAACTTACTTTAAATAATTTTCATATTTTATATTAAAATTGTTTTGATGTTTCTGTCTCTCAGACTCAGGTTCTCTTTATTCTTCTTTATATACGAAAAAGTATTTTGATCACAAAATTCTTATTAAAAACTGTAGTTGTTAAACTTTGTAATGCTATTTCAGTTCTACTCATAATTTTCTTTTAAAATTCTGACATTTTTTGAAGTTTGAGAAAATTTCTACTTTTCATTTTAAACTATTTGAAGTCATTATGGTGTCATAATGATATTTTTTTTTGTAAAGTTGCACATGGTTTCCTCTTTGACTAATTGCTTTTCGGTTTTTTTTTTGGTAGGAATTTTGTACTCTATAATAAGTCAACAAATTTGGAAGTAAAATATAGACATGAAAGTAGAAAAAAATATGCATAAAATATGCTTAAATAAGCAAAAATAGGCTTTTAAGTTTTTTAAATATATTTCTTATTGATTTCTTAAAATGTCTATAATAAAAGAACAAGTAACATGCTTTATTCGGTTATGCCGAATCTTGGAAATCCTCCACTAATGCGTGTGAAGAAATAAGTTATTTTTCTTACATACACACACATCTACTCACAGACGTATACTTAATATATAAGTTTTTCTTATTCTTATAACACAGAAAGCTTAATGAGTAAAAAAATTAGTTATATTTTGAACTATAATTTTTTTTCTACTTAACCGATTTGGAATGATAATGAAGTACATACAACTGAATGTTATGGCAAAATTTTATTCTTATTTTTCGATTTATAATTGACAATTTAAAGAAAATTTTTTGTTTGACCTTAGAAGATGTTTCAGTTATCGGTTTATATATTTTAATACACTTAACCGATTTTGCTGGTTTTAAATAGGAAGGATCTCAAGACTATAACAAATACTCAAATCAAATTTCATTGAGCTGTATCAATTATTATAGATGTGAGCGTACCAACAACAGACAGACGATTGCGTATATCCCCTTCACGATTGCGTATATCCCCCTTCACCCCTTGTAGTGGTGGAAACTATAATAATTATTCACAAAAATAATCGACTCAGGCTTTGATTTGATGCAAGAACATATATGAGATGATTCCTTCTTAGCGGTAGACACGGAATGATAAAGTTAATATACCCTTTTCACCACTTTTAGTGGTGGAGGGTAGAAAAGGCTAAATTATTACCCAAATATGAATTACACTTTTATTAATTTTGTATAACCAACCAATTCTTA
This sequence comes from Cochliomyia hominivorax, assembly GCA_004302925.2. Lineage (NCBI taxonomy): Eukaryota > Metazoa > Arthropoda > Insecta > Diptera > Calliphoridae > Cochliomyia > Cochliomyia hominivorax. The sequence goes on from PYHX02000467.1 coordinate 80,311,549, forward strand.
GTTTATTTTTGTGAACGTAGAGTGTTTAAAATATTTTACTAAATAAACGTTTTTATACAGTAAATAAATATGCACAGTTTCTTTATTATTTGTTTAATTTATTTGCATAAATTATTTTAAATAAGTTTAACGTTTTTTTTTGGTAGATAAATTGTAAATTATCTCAAAATAAATTCTAGTATCAATGACCATGTACTAGTGACTTGAAAAACTCCAAATTACTTCAAGTAACCTCAAATTTTGAAATAAAATAATTTAATATTTTATGTCTTTAGTTTACAGATAAAAATGTTAATTTAACATGTTTTACAAAAAGTGCATTTTTTGAGAATTTTCTTCTTCGAAATTTTGCTACTAAAAACATTTTTTAAAAAATAAATAATTTGAAAAAATTATAGCAAGAGATTCTAATATTAACAATTTTATTTCACCTCAAATTTATAAACGTTTGAAGTGAATGAATAAAATTGTTATCAATTTCAAATCAACTATGTTCAACGTTGGTTTTGCTTCAAGTTTTTGTCTGTGTATACAATAATTAAATTACACCTGAAGAAAAGGTATTATAATAAAGACACATAAATAATGATATTACCAGAGATTCTCCTTAATACTTAGATAACTATATTTTTATTATGATACCTAAATTTCGATACCTTAACTTCGATTATGATAAATATCCTTTTGACAGCTTGAGTTCACTTTAAACAAAAAAACACAGTTTTCATCAGTGTAGTATCTAATTTTTCATATCATAATTATCTTGACCAAGTGCGTGACATTTTCTGAACTAGTCATGTCTTAGTCTAAATAGGGACATTACACAATGAGAATACTTGTATGCATATCTTTTCTCTTTGTTACACGCTTGAAGTGATTGAAAAGCAATGTTTTTACCACTTTACTGCCTGCCGAGGAGGAAAGAGTTTCAGGGAAATACAGATAAATTGTGTACTGTAACTTCGCAATACATTTCGTGGCGATAATATTGTTGAAGGCATTGAGGTTTACCATCTGAAGTATTCAGATGAAATTTGACATCCCTTTCAGGGTTTATGTTCACTATTGAAACTAATAATCATCCAAATCTATCTTGGTTGAAGGTATAGATATAAAAAACATGTGTATTTAATTTAAAATAAATACGTTTTTTTATTTGTCCAAATCTATAATTGAAATTTCAAGAATTGGTCCACAAATGATTGTTGCTTCTATAAATTATTTTTTCAATTTCCAGTACACCTCAATCAATATCAAGGACAGTTGAATACTTTCAAATAGATGTGGCAAATTGTCTAAAGATCTTGCCAAATTAAAAAAATTGAATTCCTATAACAACATATAAGTCGAAAACTAAAAGAGACATACAATCCTGTTTTTGTAGGGTGTCACTAGGAGAAGTAGAAGAAGTGGTATAGAAACAATGTTTCGGCAAATGTTTAAAAAAAGTTAATGCCAGAGACACCCTGCTTAAAAGGTCCAAAATAAGCCTTTGGCCTAGTCCCAACTATCAAAATTATAAAGCTACACTCCTCTGCTATCGATATTTAAATGCTGATGCCAGAGACACCCTGCTTAAAAGGTCCCAACTATCAAAATTATAAAGCTACACTCATCTGCTATCGATATTTAAATCCATCAAGGCAATCAAGAGTAAAAAATTTATTTTCAAACAAAATCAACAATTATCAATGTTAAGTTTACATTGCATTTCTTTTCTATAATTTCTTATAAACAATTTATATATTTTTTAAGAAAATTTTATTTTGATTAAAAAGTTTAAGAGTCCTTTTTCTTATACTTAACATTTACCTTTGTGTATTTCTCTCTCCATTCACTCACTTTAAAAAACCTTAAAAATCTAAATCCTTTTTCTCTTTAAGTAAAAAAAGGACAATTCAAAACTTAAAACCGAAAAAAAAACACTTAACTCACTTCACACTTTACACCCTGAGTAAAATTTTGCAATTAAACGTGAACAAGATAAGTTGAAGGTTTTTAAATTTAATTATTTCTATATTCTATATATTTCGGCTCAGATATTTATCAAATTGATAAAAAAAAAGAAACCGAGAACATTAAATAAAATATTTCCATCAATTCAAAGTAAAAAAGTAAACATCAAACAAAAACTGTAACAACAACAGCAACAACAAAAACCAGAGAAAAAAAAATCTCCTCTAAATTTTTGTTTCTGAAATTAAATTTTACAAAATTCAAGGTAAATTTATCTTTAAGTACAACAATTAACTTTATAATTATGCAGACAAGAGCCATAGACAAGTAAATATGGATTAAGTGATAGAACCACAGGGAAGGTGGGAGTGAGTAAAATGAGGTAATTGGAATAAAAAAATAGACATCTTGTATGTCTATGTGTATGTTTCCCATAGACTTTATACAAATACAAATGTTATTTTTTGTCATAATGGGCTTTGATGATAATGATAATAATGATGACGTTCATTATGATGTTTATTGTATTTGTATTACAATTGTTTTTATTTTAATTATTGTCTAGAATTTGAATAACTGTGTCAATAAAACTCACACTTAATAATTAAAAAAAAAAATAAAAAAACTTTATACTAAATAACAGTTAAATAAACATTAAAAATTTTAAAATGGGTGAGAGTAAATGCTAGAAGTTTAATAGCAGGTGTCGCACAGTGGTCTCGAAATGATTTCTTTTTGGAAAAAAATTTTGTAACTATGGAACTATTGAATATTATTTATATAAAAAATTTGGGGTATTTTTCACTTGATTTGGAGAAGAGCATGTTTCCAGTGGATTCTGGGTTCAGGAAATAATTCTCCAAAGTTGGTCACCTCCGTTGTACGGATTTTTTAAAAAATCGTCAAAATTATTTATGGTTTGATTGAAAAAATATTTCACATACATTTAGCCCTTATAATTCTCTATAAAAACTATGTTTACTGGTATAAATGTGTGTCTTATATTTTAAGAGTTATTTAGACTAAAGTAAATTTTTGACTTATTTTTCGAAAGTATATAAAATATTGTCCGAATCCTGTACAAACTTCTAAATAAGTTTTGTGCAAGAATCACATACCAATGTGGATTTAATAAAAACATATATATTATTTTGAAACAGAAATTTAGAAAAAAATACAATTTTCACATTTTTTCAAAAATGTGGCAACATCTTTTCACTTTAAAATTAACTATTTCATTCTGAACTATAAATTTTTTTCTTCGGATTGGAATTTTGGATATTTTGGAATGAAAAAGTGGGTATCTTTTTATAGCCCTACGTTTCATTAAAATATCTTTATTCGTATAGAATTTATTTAGTTTTTTCACATGAGAGAACCGAAATTGAATTTTTGACAAATTTATTAAAGGTATTTAGCTTTAATAGATAACTATATACATCATATTTTTGTTTAAAGTAATTACCTTTCCAACGATATCAAACAATTATATAAACAAAATTTGCACCACCCTACAAAAATGAACTGATACCAGGGCATCTTCCCGGAAATTTCCCCTATAAAAATTTAATAATTGAATAGCAGATTCAACATCTCTTCAAGTAATGTTAAATAACAGAGTTCAGACAATATTTAAAAATTTTTTTGGATTCGAAAAGAGCAAGTTCAAAAAAAAAAAAAAAAAAAAAATAAAATAAAATAAAAATGTCCTAAATGGGTCAAAATTTTACTTTTGTCTATATTTCTCTTAAATTAAAAGACACTCACACAAGTAAGCATATTTTTGTGGAAAATTATAGGGCTTAATGTATGTGAACTATTTTTTTAATCGATTTTTCTAAAATCATCCTACCCTACGTGACCTACTTTTGAGATCCACTTCCCGATCCCAGGACCCACTAGAAAGATATACTAATCGAAATAAATTAAAAAACACTTCAAGAATTCCATTTGAAATTTCATTAAATAATATTATTTTCAAAAAATAGCGTTTTGAGACCACAGTGTGTGTCATCTAAAATTGAGACAAGAATACAAAATTTCAAGTTAAAATTTTAATTTTGAATTTACTTTAAGAGAAGAAAATTTTTTATTTCACGTGTAAGAATTTTTTTGGATTTATTTAACCAAAAAAAAAAAGAAAAAAATGATAATAATAATAACATTTGTTTAAATTCTATTTATAGTCCATCAAAGATATATATTAATTAAATTTAACACCGGAAATATACATTGGTTTGTCTATAGAAAATATATAGAATAGAATATGAACCATATGAAATTCTAAAACGATTTAATTTTGTCTGTTCTAAAAACCATCTGAGTGTTACCAGGAAAAATATATGAAGAGTGTACAAAGAATGTATATTATTGGACTACACTGGTGCATATTCCTATAAACGCACATTATTTTTATTATTAGGAATTAGAAAAAATTAAACATTAATTAAGTATTTTAATAAATTTACTATTTAGATTAAGACTACTTTGTAGCGGTATCTTGCTGGAATACGCAATCTTCATAAATTTGTTCATTCATAAAAAAGAGAAGACTACTCTTTTTTTGGTTTCATCGGAGAAAATTAACGTTATGTACTGCTCTACCTATTTTGTGTTTTTTCGCGGGAATTTTAGACAATTTTCTCTATGCTGTTTTGTTCCCTTCGTAAAATGTGAGCATCATGTTTGGACTTCTCAGGATAATTTAGGTTGTTCGTTGTAATTTTTGAAAAGCACTTTTGTTGAAGTGTTACATTTTTGTCACATTTTGCCCCGTAGTACCTTCTTATTGTTGTCTATTTATTTACTATAAAATTATATTTATTTAAATCTTTGTTTATCTGGTTTATTGCTTCCTTCTCATTATATATGCAGATGTCTTAGTTTTAGCTTGAAATTAAAATTAAGTTAATTTAACTTTAATTATTATTTTACTACATTCTGACTTTAAAAGAGAAGAATTTTGTATTTTAATTGTTTTTTAGTAGAAAATATTTATAAATTTATTTTATTTATAAACGCATTGCAGTTGTTGAAATTAATTCGTAACAAAATGTCGTTAAATAAAATCTTTTGGAATTTCTATTATAATTTTTAAAAAGTGAATCATTTCCCGCATATGAATCAGATATTGATGATATAGAAATTATGAACGAATCATGCATTAATAACATTTTACAGTTGTTTTAGGAGAATCCCGTAAAAATGGTTTTAATTGTAAAAAAGAACAATAATATTAAGTTAATATTAAAAATATTTTTCACATTGCGGAAAAATAAAACAATAAAATATAAATATTTTATACTTTTTACTACAAAGAAAAATTAATTCATAATTTATATAAAATTTTTTTTATTCATAAAATCATTTCATTTTGAAAATAGTCAGAGTATAAACGTAGTAAATAGTATTTCTAAGAATACGAATTAATATTCATAAATTCATCATTGAATTAATTTCTTATCTCAAGAGATTTTAATGAATGAAATTTACTTAGAATTCAGAGTGAAAATAAAAAAATTAAAGTTAATATGAACACGATTAGTTTATAAAACTTTTATCAGATTTGGTTCAATTCTCTAAAAAGTCACTTGTAAATATCTTAAGAATTATAATTAGCAAATGTCAACCAATTCGGATTTTCTGTCTGGAAATATAATTCGACACCAATATATATTGAAAAAAAATTTTACATATTTTTAAATTAACATTGAATATAATCGAAATAATATTGTACAATGTTGTTTTTTTAATAATTTTTTATTAACAATTTTATATATTGAATTAAAATTCTAGTTCAGTCTTAATTCAGTTCTAGTTCAGTAATAGTTAAGTTTAGTAATAGTTAAGTTCTAGTTCAGTTCTAGTGCAGTTTTAGTTCACACAAGTGTGACGTAATAGTTAACATATTACAACACACATGAAATTGAAATCATGAATTTTCACTAAAAATAGAAATTTTCACTAAAAATGGAAATTTTCACTAAAAATAGAAATTTTCACTAAAAATAGAAATTATCATTAAAAATAGAAATTTTCACTAAAAAAGATATTTTCACTAAAAATAGAAATTTTCACTAAGAATAGAAATTTTCACTAAAAATAGAAATTTTCACTAAAAATAGAAATTTTAACTAAAAATAGAAATTTTCAATAAAAATAGAAATTTTTACTAAAAATAGAAATTTTCACTAAAAATAAAATTTTTTACTAAAAATAGAAATTTTCACTAAAAATAGAAATTTTTACTAAAAATAGAAATTTTCACTAAAAATAGAAATTTTCACTAAAAATAGAAATTTTCACTAAAAATAGAAATTTTCACTAAAAATAGAAATTTTCACTAAAAATAGAAATTTTCACTAAAAATAGAAATTTTCACTAAAAATAGAAATTTTCACTAAAATAGAAATTTCACTAAAATAAAATTTTCACTAAAAATAAAAATTTTCACTAAAATAAAAATTTTCACTAAAAATAGAAATTTTCACTAAAAATAAAAATTTTCACTAAAAATAAAAATTTTCACTAAAAATAGAAATTTTCACTAAAAATAGAAATTTTCACTAAAAATAGAAATTTTCACTAAAAATAAAAATTTTCACTAAAAATAAAAATTTTCACTAAAAATAAAAATTTTTACTAAAAATAGAAATTTTCACTAAAAATAAAATTTTTTACTAAAAATAGAAATGTTCACTAAAAACAAAAATTTTCACTAAATTCCACTAATTGTTCAAATTTCATTTATAATTATATACTATATAACCTATATCTGACCTTTCGAATCAGTTTGAGCATGTTCACGCAGCCTTACTTCTTATATTAAAGATTTTTAATCTACTTTTGAAAAGAACAATATTTTGCCATATTTTAAGCTTCTGATGATTTGATGGTACAGAATGGATCACTTCAAAGATTTTGTATTATAGTGTCATGATGTCAAATCGGCTCAGAAATTTGTAGAAATTATGTTAGAAGTGTGAAGTCAGATGGATAAATTACAAACTTCACGTGTGTTATATAAAAGAGAAAAAGGGGATCAAAAAGTTATTTATCTTTTTTTATAGATTCTTTAAAGAATTCTAAAGTTCTTCACCATAATGTGAAATAAAATATTTATTAAATGAATGATTTTCTAGAAAAATCATTCATAAATATTCTAATCGTAAAAGATTTATTTTATTCTAAATTAACATTATTTCCTCAATATCATACACATAATTTCTGCAAAAAGAATCTAAAAAGTGTCCTCCTAAAATTAAAATTCAGCAAAAAAATACATACATACATTTTTTTAATGTTTTCTAAATCCCTTTCTTAACGTCAAAAAATGTAAAAAAGGGTCAAAGGAAGAGAAAACAAAAAATAGTGTTAAAACAAAACTTGTAAATTATATGCTCGACAAAACCAATAACCGAAACCAAAATGTACAAACTTTTATGTTGGAGCATTTTTTAGTTTCATTTTCTTTCTTTTTTCATCCATTTGTTTAGTTCTAAATTTGTACAACAATATTTGTTCCACATGCTTCCTTGTTGCTGTTAAACCCAAAATAACACTCTAGTGCAGTAACAATGTGGGAAATGACCAACGAAAGAACTCTCTTTCACTCTGTCACACATATACATAGAGAAGTTTTATGTGTGTTACAATTACAGTTAAGGTTATATAAATGGAACTAACGAAAAATTATATATCATAGAATGCTATTTTTTTAAACTCAACTGTATTTTATAAATTATCCTATATATGACGAGAACAAAACTAAAATGGAATAAAAAATCGTTGAACTAACTTACACTTATGTTGGGAAGATTATTGGTTAGTTGGTTCTTTTGTATGAAACGGAAATTGGAAAATTGTGTTTACAAATGCTGTTAGTGGGTGTACGTACGTATGTGTGTGTGTGTGTGTGTGTGTGTCAAAGTTTATGCTAAAAATGAAATTCAATACATTTACAATAAAAATGCCAAATATATACAGAGATAAGAACAACAGGGATGGTAAATTAAGTACAAAGAACATTATGTTAATTAAATTTTTGTAAATCAGCTGTTATTATCTTTCAGAAGTGGAAATTATGTGGAAGCTATGTGAAATTATAGACCGATCCTACTTAAATTTGAAACAAAACTTATAAACATTATTTTTATGACATCATCTTAGTCAAAAATCATTCCGGGAAGAGATATATGAAATAATGTTGAATGATCATAACTAAATTTAATAAGTTTTGTAGGCCAAAATAACTGCATATGTCAATTTTTACTGAGATATTTTCAAACTGCGACCTGTATTTTTATAACAAGATTTACTCGGTTGGTCAACATTATATCGGAAGTGATTTTGAGTCAAGGGATATCATATTTGATCGTTACAAACATCAGTTCAAAATCTTAATAAAATCATTTGTTATCCGAGAGTTTAGGTTTAAAATATCGGTCTATAACCTTTTCAGTGATGAACCAATTTTATTGTCAAAATCAAAATAGGAGAATTTAATTTGATTTGTACTTTTAACTGACTTGAAGGATGATGAATGCACAGGTATTGGTATTATCATATTCAAAATATTTATATTCAAAAATAAAATTTCCCTTCCCTGTGTTTTTACCCATATTTTGTAAAAATTTATGCATAAGATTTCTTTTTTTCCAAATTTCAAGTTCTTTGTTAACATGTAAAATATCATGTGGTGCATTTCATTTCACTAAATATGTGATTTAATAGTGAAATAAAATTTCTTCATGCTGTTTTATTGGAACTTATCATACAAAATAATGACAGTAATAAAATTTCAGCATTTTTTAGCATTAAGCGGAAATAAAAAAATTACTTTAATTGAAGATTTATTATTGCAGTTATTTATAATCAAAATGGATACACTGAACTACAGTTCTTCAACATTTATTATCATACAAAATTTCAATTAGTCAGTGTAAAATAATAATAAACTTCTCTATAGAGTTGCCAACAAGACTTTAAAGAACAGCTAACAATATAGTCTATATAACAGCTAATTTAGTATGCAATATAGTAGTCAATAGAATGAGTAGCAGGATTGTGTAAAGAATAGCCAATCAACTTGGTAGAATAACTAACAAATAAATCCATGAAATAGCCCGCATGACTGTCTATAATATTTATTATTATATAGAATAGCCAATAGATTAGTCTATGGAATAACCAATGGATTATACCATATAATAGCCAACGAATTAGAATAGTCGACTGTTTATTTTATAGAATAGCCAGCAAATTATTTTATAGAATAGCCAACAGCTAATGCTATGGAATAGCCAACAGACTATTATGTAGAATTGTCGACAAAAAATTGTTCAAAGTAGCCAACATTACAGTCTATTGAATAGACAATGTACTAATCTAAGGAAAAACATACAGACTAGTCTTAAAAATATTTTACATAGTAATTTATAGAATAGTAAACCAAATAGTGGAACAGCTAACAGGCTTTTCTATAGAATAGCCAACAAAATAATTTATAAAATAACTGATGTAGTACTCTATAAAAAATCCCAGCAAGTAGAATAGCCAACATACTTTCCTATAGAATAGCCAAAAGATTTGCCTATTGAATATTCAGGAGACTAATCTATATAATATCAAACATAGACGTATATAGAAAAGAAAACTAATAGAATAGCCAACCAGTTAGTAGAGTAGCCAACAGAACAGCCCATATAATAACCAATAGACTGAGCTTTATAAATAGCAAACGGACCAGTCTATGTATTAGCCAACTGAGCACTCTACATACTACTACTTTCTTATACTACACATTCACCTTTGTTTTATATCCACTTAGATGTTTCTCTTTTTCACTTTATCTCTTGAAAAATATAAAATTCTCAAAAACTTTCATGCTGTAAATATAAAATACCTTCTCAATATTTAACAAATAACATTCTAATATTTTACGTATGCAGTTCACATTTCATTGTAGAAAATGTTTTATGAATCAATTTTACACAAATTTGCATAAGAATACAACTACAACTACAAATACGTATACGAATATATATATTGAAAGTTTTACAACTTTGATATTTGCATAACGTTTTCATAGGTGACTGACTTAGTGGCTGACTGAGTGCCTCACTGACCAAATGGTTTATATTTTGTTAAGAAAAACATTTTTTTTTTGGCAAATAAATGTTAATACAAAATATTGTATTAAATTTTTAAAGGTTTCTCTGTTTTAAAAAGATTTTTTTATAAAATGAAAGAAAAACAAATTTTATAAAATTCAATATAAAAAATATTTAAAAATATTTCTATTTTTAATTCATTAAAACTCAATCAATCATTTACAAAATATTTCAAAATGTTCTCTAATTCATTGCACTTCAAAAATTTAAACAATTTTTTAATTTAACTAATTCTGGAGAAAACTATGTTCATCAACCGATTTTCAAAAGTCATACATTATATATATCAATTACCTGATTAGTAACATAAATTAGCGACAAATAAAAAAAACTATAAAAAATAAATTAAATTAAAATTATTTCAGAGCTTAAAAAAATCGTTTACAATAAAATAAACATTAAAGTTTGTCATTTGCTCGTGTTTGAAAACTGGAACAATTTTTCCTTTGTTTTTGCTTTTGCACTAGAATTTAGTTTGATTTTTGTCATTTATTTTAATCAAGTATCTAAGCAACTTATAGAATTTGTTATTCAAAATTTAACATAGTTTTTATACTCTACATCAAATAATTTATTTGATATTTTTGAAATACTTAACGGTTAAGAATTTATTCAAAATTTATAATAAAAATCCTGAGACGATTAGAAGTGGAGACCAACAGACCAGTCTATAGAATAGCCAATAGACTAGTCTATAGAATAGCCAATAGACTAGTCTATAGAATAGCCAATAGACTAGTCTATAGAATAGCCAATAGACTAGTCTATAGAATAGCCAATAGACTAGTCTATAGAATAGCCAATAGACTAGTCTATAGAATAGCCAATAGATTAGTCTATAGAATAGCCAATAGACTAGTCTATAGAATAGCCAATAGACTAGTCTATAGAATAGCCAATAGACTAGTCTATAGAATAACCAACATCCGAAAATTTTTAATTTGTATACTTTTCCCTATGAAAGAACTTTAAATATCTATCGATTCCTAATCTTAATTTCTATTAAAATTAGCGAACTTAACTTAATTCTGTAGTTAATGTTAATTTTTAACCTTTTTCTAGTTAAAAATTATATCTTTTCGCTTCCTAATCTGAAATCGATTTTCTATACAAATAAGTTTAATCAATACGATTTTAACAAAAACTTATATATAATTAAAGTTTATATCTTTTAGTGATCTAAACCACTCTACATTTAGCATGGATCGAATATGTTACATTTTGTAACGGGATTTTGTTTACTTTTTAAATTAAACAAAATGGAATGAGACACATTATTTACAAGTCACAAAATATTCACCCATTTTACATATAAAATATGATATTTCCTTTATTCATTTTTCTATATATAACTGACTTTTATTTATTGATAAATCCAATAAATAAAAGCAAGAAATCAATATTTTTCATGTTGAAAATGGCAAAAAAAAGCGAAAAAAGTGTTCAAAATATAGAAACCTGCATATAAAATACAATCAAATAGAAAAAAGAGATTTATATATATGAAATATATTGCATAAATGTAATAAAAATTTACGATATTCTCATACGGATATCGTGCAGGGAAATGAGGTTAAATAGAGTCATAAAAATACTTAACATGTATATGTTTGTATATATGTATGTGTATGTATTGAGCGGTTTTAAAAGAGACCAAAGTAGTTTTTTTATTATTATTTTTTGTATCTGTTTAAATAAATATATTTTAATGTATTATAATATTAATACGTCTGCTAAAATGTTAAAGGAGCTAAGGACTGAGATTGTAAAATTCTTAACACACATTTTTCTTTGAAACTTTTAATCAAATTATAAAAACATGTCAGTTATTAGGTTTAATGTCAAAAAAAAAAATATTGTTAATGAGTAACAAGAGAAAAGTGCGCAGTAAAATATTGAAGTTCTTCAAAAAACCCAACTTGGTCCTACGAAAGTTGTCTAATCATTCAAAGGTATGTTGTCAAACTGTTTCCAATATTATTAACCAATACCGAGAGAACTTGGCCGTTTATGTGGTGTTTCTAAAGCCATACAATATTGAAAGCATTTTCAAAAGAGCTTTCAAAACATCCGGCAAAAAAGGAGCCTAGATAGCTCAGAGCTCAGACTATTCGGTACGAAAAGTTAATACTAATGTGAGTTTAAAAACAGATAAGATTTGGAAAGTTCCCGACAGGAACACTGATAAAAGTTAAGAGGCCAAAAACGGAGCATAAAAACTGAAGTCAAGTTTATAATGGGTCACGAAACAAATGTTCTTGGTAGATTTATCGCAACTTTCTGGTGAAAAAAATTATATGTTGCTGCTCAACGGAATTTTGAAGAAAATTTTAGTACTCAAAAGCAGTTAAAATTTCCGAAACAGTTCTTGGTATGGAAAGCAATATGCCGTTGCGGCAAAAGAAGTCAATCAGTTGTTACGACCGGTTCTGTAAATACCGAATGTTTACTAAAAATACTGCTTCCATTCATAAGACTTCATAATATTCCACTTATTTTTGGCCTGACCTGACATCCTGTCACTAATGGTAAACCAGAGTTTGATTGTTACAGGAACAATAATGTGGTATTTGTACCAGAAGAGGCAAATCCTTCAAACTGTCTGGAGCTAAGGCCTGTGTAGAGATATTAGGGTCTTTTTAAAATAGAATTGAAGAACACAAAAAAGGTATTGAAACGAAGATAGACTACTTCCGAAAAAGGTTTAAAGTTTAATCTTTAGTGATTAAAACTATAAAAGTATTTTTTTTATAAACTACAATAGTAATTTCAATCCAAAAAAACAAGCTATGAATTAAGTGGGTTCATTTTAATTAACATATAAGTATGTTAAGAATGTTTTGATTTCACTCCTTATTAGGAAAAGTTCTTTAGATTAAAGTATTCAAATAGATAATTTTTAATAGTCTTTTTAAAGTGAAATTATACATTTTCCTTCCTTTCACCCTTCTCCCAGTTCGCTGACGATATGATTTATAAATATTTTATAAAAATAGTGTTCATATGAAAAAAAGCAATTTATGTGAAATATTTTTATATTTTTTTATATTCATCATATTTTTACGATTACATTTGTAAACTGCAAAAAAAAAGAATATCACTTGGGATTTTTTTTTTTTTTGATAGGAATTTTAGTTTGTAAAATGTGTTTAAATTCCTCCGAGATTTTCTTTAAATTGTTGCAGAACTTAAAAAAAAATTAAAACGAAATTATTTTTCAATTCATTACAGCTGTTAAGTGAATCCCCAGATTTCTAGATTTTCATTTTGGCTTCAAATGTGAGATATTTTTATCTATTTATATATATATAAATTTAAAATAGGGTGCATTTTAAGTCGCATTTTCGCTTTATGTGGATGATTTGCTTTAATTAAACTTAATTTTATAAATAAATAAAAAGGCCGGCATATTTAAACGCTTCGATAAAAATCATAAATAAACTATAAAAAGTTAAAACATCAAAAATAAATATTTATTTTGGAAAGTGACATATTTATTATTCATTTTTCTTTAATCGTTTTTTTATTATTTAAATGTCATCCAAATTAAACAATTTCAATTTTACTAATTAAAATTCAATTACACATGGCAACAAAACAAATCAACAATATCAATTTTGTTAAAATATTTTTTATACCCTCCACCACCACAAGTGGTGAGGGTATATTAAGTTTGTCATTCTGTATGTAACGCCAAGAAGGAATCATCTCAGACCCAACAATGTATATATATTATTGCATCAAATCAAAAACTGAGTCGATTTAGCTATGTCCGTCTGTCCGTCTGTCCGTCTGTCCGTCTGTCTGTCTGTTGGAAACATTCTCACGCCTAGAATAATTGACCGAATTCAATAAAACTTGGCCACATTATTTGTTATTGTCCTAAGCAGTTTGCTATTTAAAACCAGCTATATCGGTTTATAAGCAAGGAAGTTATAGACCGATATCTGAAACAACCTCAAAATTTCAAAAATGAACTCTTATAATTTCTTCTAAAAATGTAATTGGACTAAAACAAAAAATTAATTTTAGCATACAATTACACGTGCTTCATCATCGTGCCAAAAATTATCAAAATCTGATTAACCGGAAAAAAGTTATAGGCTATAATATGCAAAATTTTGATACACCCCAAACTCTTTGTGTCATATGGACCGCAATTTTTAAGATAATTTACTGAAATTTGTCACAACTAATTTTTAAACCATTCTTAATATATGTTATAAATTTTATTAACATTGGTCCATATTTTGATATAGCTCCCATATAACGCCATTTCCCGGAATATGATTTATAGCTCATAAAACTCTTAAATTGGAACCAATTCTATTGAAATTTGGCACAAATAATTGTTTAACTATTTTAAATATATACTATAAATTTTATTTACATGGGTCCGTATTTTGATATAGCTCCCATATAAGGCCGCTTCCCGGAATGTGATTTATAGCTCATAAAACTCTTAAATTTAAACCAATTCTTTTGAAATTTGGCACAACTGATTTTCTAGCTATTTTAAATATATGTTATAAATTATATTAACATGGGTCCATATTTTGATATAGCTTCCATACAAGGACTTTCCCGGAATATGATTTATAGCTTATAAAACTTTTAAATTTGAACTAATTCTTTTGAAATTTGGCACAATTATTGTTTCAACCATTTTAAATATATATTGTGAATTTTATTAATATGGATCCATATTTTGATATAGCTCCCATATAAGGCCCCTTCCCGGAATTTGATTTATAGCTCATAAAACTCTTAAATTGGAACCAATTCTATTGAAATTTGGCACAAATAATTTTTTAACCATTTTAAATATATACTATAAATTTTATTCACATGGGTCCGTATTTTGATATAGCTCCCATATAAGGCCCCTTCCCGGAATGTGATTTATAGCTCATAAAACTCTTTAATTTGAACCAATTCTTTTGAAATTTGGCACAATTAATCTCTTAATTATTTTAAATATATACTATAAATTTTATTCATATGGGTCCGTATTTTGATATGGCTCCCATATAAGGCCCCTTCCCGGAATGTGATTTATAGCTCATAAAACTCTTAAATTTGAACCAATTCTTTTGAAATTTGGCACAATTATTGTTTTAACTATTTTAAATATATACTATAAATTTTATTTACATGGGTCCATATTTTGATATAGCTCCCATATAAGGCCTCTTCCCGGAATATGATTTATAGCTTATAAAACTCTTAAATTTGAACCAATTCTATTGAAATTTGGCACAACTAATTTTCTAGCTATTTTAAATATATGTTATAAAATTTATTAACATGGCTCCCATATAAGGCCCCTTCCCGGAATATGATTTACAGCTTATAACACTTTTAAATTTGAACCAATTCTTTTGAAATTTAGCACAATTGATTTTCTAGCTATTTTAAATATATGTTGTAAACTTTATTAAAATGGGTCCATATTATGATATAGCTCCATTATAACGCCCCTTCTCGAGTAAATAAAGACCAATTCTACTGAAAGTCGACACAATTATTTTGCTAACTGTTCTGAAGATATTATATTAATTTGCCCTGTATCGGTCCAAATTTTCCTATAGCTCCCTTATAACGGGATTTTCCGGAAAACGGATTAGAGTTTATAAAACATTTAAATAAAGATCAATTCCATTAAAATTTAGCACAATGATTTTTCTAACTATAATCAAAGTATATTATAAATATGAACAATCTTGGTCCAAACTTCGGGAAGGGGTCTTATATGGGAGCTACATATAAGACCCCTTCCCGGAAAATAGTTTTGATCTTATAACAAGCATATTTTTTGTTTTTATACGCTCCACAGTACAAGTGGTAGAGAGAGAATATTAACTTTGTCATTCTGTGTGTAACGCTAAAAATGAATTATTTCAGACCCCATAATGTATATATTCTTGCATCAAGTCAAAATCTCAATCGATTTTCGTCAATCTCTTTGTCTGCTCACATCCGCAAAAATTAACAGAGCTCAATGAAAATTGGTAGAAAAAAGGCAGTTAATAGAAAAATTGTATAGCTTAAATTGTAACTAATTTTATGACTAATTAAGTATTTCTGTGTTATATACATTTGTGAGTATATGTGTGTCTATGGAACCTAACGTATTAACTTTACACGAATTTGTGGTGGAGGGTATTTAAGATTCGGCATAGCCGAATATAGCATTCTTACTTGTTTTAAATTATATTAAACTATTTTTTTAAATATCATTTAATAGCTAACATATTGGACTTAAGGTGGCCGAACTAATGATTCAACATTAGGGTTTCTGTTTTCCCAGTGTTTTTTTTTTTTTGTTCTTGGATATTTAAGAAAAAAATCTGTCGTTCCAGGGAAGAAATTACAATATCATATATTCTATAAATCTAATATCGTAATAGTTTTATAATGGAAAAAGACTAAATTATAGTAAAAACAAGTAGTACGAATTTTATATTCGGTTTTGCCGAAATGATCTTCAGTCAAATATCATTTGATATTCATGAAATTCCAAGCCGAATATATTTTTTATTTTATTAAAATACTTTCATTTTAAGTAATTTTATAAACGTACTAACTTTTACCCGTTACGCTTTGCTGCACAAACATTTTCCTTAGTCCAAGATCTCGAAAGAAATTTCACAAATTACAACGTTTATTATGCAATGGACATTTTGCCACTGGCCCTGTCCGTTCTAAAATTTTATTTAATATTTGCATTGCATGTGAGCTTTCTCTTTCCTTGATCCTAAACGTCCAACATTTTGTCCAGTAAAACTGTTTGGAACCTTTTTGAAACCAAATTTAAGAACTTTCGCTATTAAATTTGTATAGATACTTTCTTGAGAAAGTAATTGGGTCCAATTTTAAGAACTCTCTTTAGATTTTTAGATAATCATTATTTGCTTTGTATGGGGGAATCTCTTCCGCTGGACCTTTCCGTCCTACATTTTGGCCAGTAAAGAGGGTCCTTGGGAATATAGTTGCAACCAATTTGAATACTTCCGCTTTTACAATTCTTTAGATATTCAATAATTAATATTTGCTTTGTATGGGAGTACCTTTCCCCTTGATCCTACCCGTCCTATATTGAGATCAGTATAACAAATTCTTGAGGAAGTGTTTCGGGTCATAATTGAAGACTTTTGATGTTATAGTTCTTTAGATATTCGATAATCAACATTTTCTTTTTATGGGAGACACCTCTCCCCATGATCCTATCCGCCTTTCTTTCTGTCCAGTAAAACAGTTA
Organism: Cochliomyia hominivorax; assembly: GCA_004302925.2. Taxonomy (NCBI): domain Eukaryota; kingdom Metazoa; phylum Arthropoda; class Insecta; order Diptera; family Calliphoridae; genus Cochliomyia; species Cochliomyia hominivorax. The sequence goes on from PYHX02000467.1 coordinate 80,328,937, forward strand.
CTTAAGAAATTTATTGAGATCAAATTTGAAAACTCTCGGTGTCTATTAGTCCCAAACAAACAGGCAAACATACAGATTTATTAATACATATAGATCCCTCTATATATATTCTAATCTATATAGATAAAACTATTCTGAGTAATAGTCTAATTTGAAGCTGCTATTCCGAAATTGGTTTCCCACATGAGAGGGAATTCATTTTCGTAACGTTATTTTTGCCAAATTCCATTGAAATTCTATTTTTTTCTGGAAAATGGTAAATTATATGATAATCTGTGGTCTAATAAGAGTCAATATTACTGAAATTATTATATTTAAGACAATTAGAAAAAAAATTATGCTAAAGTTTTGATGAAATTACTTTACATTAAAGAGTTTTTAAAGCGTAACCTTCTTTTCCGGAATGGAAATTTGACGAATTTAAAAACTTTAAATCTTATTCCAAATCAGTTTATTTTGTTACAGATAAATCAACAACAATCAGGAATTTGTAAGGATATATTTTTTTGCTAAAATTTATGAGGGAAAATTCAGAAAAAACTGCTTACAACAATTAACAATCTGGCCACATTTCTTGGAATTCTTACATGATTCCTCCTGGAGTTATACAAGAAGGCAATATACCATCTTTACTTAAATAACTTCCGGAACATTTCTGAAAGAAATTTTTTGGGATTTACAAACATGAATTTCCCGTAGAGAAACCCTATTCAAGATATGCGATGGAGACCTTAACAAAAAATATATATTTTTTCTTTTTAATTTACCAACATTGAATAGAGTCTGAGGGCATATCCCACATCTAAATTTAATATACACAATTTTCCTTTCAGAATTCTTTACAAAACTTTAAAAAGTTAAAGTTCAGAACAACACAAGCACATGAACTCACCAAACAGACACTTAAACTTACTTCTGATCATGTAAAATTTCCTTACGATATCCCAAACGATTTAAAAGTTACTCTGTGGAAAGGCCCTTCTATGAAATCTATAATCAAATGTTAAAAGTTGTTGGACAAAAAATTATGGTGAATTTCGAAAGAAACTTTCTTTATTTAAAAGGTTTATATTTTTGATATCCCAGGAATATTTTTGATATGGAAACACTAGAACAACACTCTCTATATGCGATGTAGTTTAGAACTTTTATAATTTGTTGCTGCTATTTCTTTTTGGCGTTTTCAGCATTCATCCACATAATAAAATAATAATGAAAGAGATTTTTTTTAAATTTAATACAAATAAAATTTGTAAATTTTCAAAAATAATGCTTCAAATTTTGCGATAATCGGTCCATATATTTTCATAATTACCATACAGACTTTCTTCGTTTTAGAGATCAGAAAATTCACTTAAAAGTTTGTATTAATTAGTGTTAATTGTATTAATATTTCATTTAATCAAGAAATGTATAAAAAAATCAATGCTACAAATTTTAAAGTTATGGGTCCATAATTTCCCATAACTTTCATATAAAGCATAATTAAAATAAATATTTTTAATTACGGATGAACCCTTTTAAGGCATAAGTATCGTAATAATATCTGAAAAATTCACAGATAAATTAAATAAAATCAAACTGAACGTGAGTTTCATAATTTTTCGTATCTAAATTTTATAACCCACAATATTATGGAAGAGAGTATTATATAATCGGACTTGGCCGATTATTACTTTTGTTCTTGTTGTTGACCTAGCAAAAGACAGGTTCATATAGTCATTTATGACAATGTTAAATCAACATGATTGTAAATTGAATTGACAATTAAAACATTGTTGAAATAATTTCTTTTTATGAAAAATCATAATTAAAAGAATATTGACTCATTGCGATTCTTTTTTTTATCATAAAAATCTAGGATTTACTAGGTTACACTGTTAAAAATGTGCCCCAAAAATAAGTTAAAAACATTTGAAATTGTATAACTTTGAATTTATTTAAAAAAAATATATTAATAAAAAATAATAATTCCCCTTTGTGGCATTACAATTGAATTACAGACATCACTATTTTTTTTTTGGTCAATATCCAAATGGTTAAATACTTGTCTATTTCGGTTTATGTTCAAGGTATAATTAATTTCTGTTTCGGCAATAAATGCGCATTGAAACGTAAATAATATTTCATTTCGTACGTTTCAATTAAATTTACAAAAATACAATTTATTATAAAATAAAAACAAAAAAAAAAGAAGAAATATAATTTAAAAACAAAATAAAATATTAAAATTCTAAACGCACATGCAATTGAGTGAAATTAAAACGAAAAATGGAATTTATAACAAAGACTGAAAAAAAAACAAAAAGATAAAACTAAATATTAACCCTGGACGGTAGGTTGGAGGTTAAAAGGGTACATTAAAAATATTTTCCTTCTAGATCCTTTATTAAAATAAAAGAACATAAAAAGTTAAAGGTTTTTAAGGAAATATTCTTAACATACATATACAGTCAGGGCCACAAAAATAGGGTTGAACTTATATTTATCCGTTTTTTTGAATTTCTTAGCTAAATTTGTGGTGGAGGGTATGAAAAGGTGAATTAGTAAAAGTTGCAATGAAGAACGTGTGTGTTAAGAATTCTGTCGATTTCATTTCAATATTTTCATATTTTTTAATTAAAAAATTTCATAATTTCATTAATATTGCTTCGGGTTAATTTTCGATAGAAAAAAATCCAATCAAAATTTCCTATTACAAAGAGATTTACAATTGCATCACAAATAAAATGCAATTTTGTTAAAATAAAGAATTAAATTTAAAAATAAAAATGTTAAATAAAATAAAATATAAATTGATTTGCCAAATAAAAAATACAAAAAAAAAAACATCAAATATATCAACAAATTCAAATATATTTGTGTAAAAATTACATATCAGAACAATATATATATAGAAAAAATCCTATAGATATCAGACAAATATACAGATGGTGATAAATTAAATATGTATGTGAATAAATTTTTATTCTTTTTTAATGAAACAAAAAAAAAAATACATTTTTTAAAGTAAAATAAAAAATCTGAATGAATACAATAAAACTAATTGCGATGACATGCATGTGACCAGACCACAAAAATAAAAATTAAAAAAAAAAAATAATAAAATAAAATAAAAATAAATAAAAAAAGTAATTATTTTTATAATAAAAAAAATGTGATGAAACAACTGACTACAAAGAAAGATATTTTAACAATTTTAAATATTTTATTCAGAAACTATTAGAAACAGAGCAACAAAAACAAAATATATATAATTAAAAGAAAATAATTAATATATTAAACAAAATATTTAATTAAATATTTTGTTCCTCTAGAATATATATTACAGGAGAATAAGAGTTGTAGTATAAATTATACTCTTTATATTGTGTTAAATCTAGACTGCACTACAGTGTTAACAATAGACCACACAATGCTACAAACCTTAAGCTACACTATAGCATAAACTATAGGGAACTTTATAGTCTGAACTAAAGATAAATCTATAGTGTAAACTGAAGATGATTCTATAGTAAAAACTAAGGATGACACTATAGTTTAAACTATAGACAACTCTATAGTGCAATCTATAGACGAATCTATACTGTAAACTAAGGAGTGTGAAAAAATTCTTAACACCCGATTTAAATTAAAACTTTTAACTCATCTTTTAAAGACATGTCAGTTATGAGTAGTTAAATGAGTGACCTAAAAAAATGATTACATTTTTTCAACAAAATTATACTTTGTTCCACAAAAAGATGGCACTGCATTCAAAGGTCTGCCGTCAAACTGGTTCTAATGCTATTAAAACTTGCCGTTGATAACAAACCAGTTTCATGTAGGAGGAATGTTCTACATGATGTTACTAAAGTCATAACCTAGAAAGCATTTTCAAGAGAACTTCCAATACACCCAGTAGGAAAGCAGCCTAGTTAGTTCAGTGCTCGGACTATTTGGTGCGAAAAGTTAATGCTAATGCAGGTTTGAAAACATACAAGGCTCAAAAAGTTCCTGACAGAAGTGTTGCTAAAAATGTAAAGGTTAAAAACGAAGCACAGCACACAGAAATTGAAGTCAAGTTTTATTTCGCAACTTTCTGGCCAAAAATTTTATGATGCTAATGCTCCAGAATATGTTAAAGAAAGGTGTGGGACCCAAAGGCAATGTGCAGCTGCGGCAAAGAATTCAATCATCAGTGGTAGCTGTACCAATAGCGGCAAATCCTCCAAACTTGGACGATTTTTGAAAGAGATTTGAAGAGCACAAAATATGTATTAAAAAGTGTTGTAGGTTTTTTAAAGAGGGATAGATTACATGTTCAAGTCAAGTGACGGAAACCATTATGAAAACGCTTTTGAATGGGTTTCAGAAAAAGTTTTGTTACTAAATATTAAAAACAAATGTTTTTTTTTTTTTTTTTTTTTTTTTTTTTTTTGTAAAATGTAATAATTTCAATAAAATAAAAAATAAAAGTGTATGTTAAGAATTTTTCGTTCACACTTTTTATCATTAAAAAAAAAAAAAAAAAAAAAACTTTATTTATAAGAAACAGAAATTTGTAATATATTTATTTTTGGCATCTTTCTAAAGCAATTTCACGTCTGCGTGTATAAAAATATTCAACATAAAAGAGCACAAAAACCATTTGACCGAATAAATAAGGCAAAAATTGAGACTAGAAAAACATGTTAAATTTAAAAGGTGCCGTTAAGTTGCATCTCATTTCGAAACTTCAACTTTATTTTTGGATGAGAATGACAAAGATAAAACAAAAATTGAAACAAATAAAATGCCCTTACGGGAATATGCATCAGTGTATATTAGTGCTGTTCGCTCACACTACTATACATTTGTCTTTTGCGAGTGAAGCAGCCAACAGTTAAATTGAATTAATACTAGTTCTGATCAAATTGAAGAGAGAGCTGAAGTTGTTTATAGTGGACGTGTGATATGAGCACAATTTGTAGTCTAAACTTACGAGTCGGGTAAAGTATATTTTAGGCGTCAATTTTGTATATATAAATAATCCATATAAGTTCTTTAAAGATACAATTTCATATTATATAAATCCTTTTAATGACAGGACTATCATTTCACGGATTTGTGCTTTTATATAACTGAAAGAGGTGGGAATCAAAACGTGTATTAAGATTTTATCGATCTCATTCTTTATTTTCCGATTTTTTATTATACATAATGATAATTCAATTCAAATATCTTGTGATGGTTTTAAATCAAAAAGGTTTAAAGCATTAAAATCCATTATAAAATTTTGATACAAATAATTTGATTTTTCAAATAAAAAATTGATTTTCTTAAACTTTTAAATAAACACTTTTCATCTAATATTTTATCAACACATCATTATTATTGTTATTTAAACGAAAGAATAAACAAATAATAAAAATTTATATAATAAATAAAATGAAAGTGTTATTTTTTATATTCAACACGTTTATTAATCAACACTTTCGTTTCAAAATTCATATTCCTTATGAAAGAGCGTGTTAAATGAGTGAATGACCGAATGAGTGGCAGCTTGGAAAAATGAATGAATGACTGACTGACTGGATAATTTTAGAACTAAATTAGAAATTGTTGCTGTTCTTAAAATGTCAATCATTTAAACTTTAAACTCAAATATTTATTCATGTCATTGTTGTTCAAAATTTCAGATTTTTATACCCTCCACCACCACGAGTGGTGAATAAGGTATATTAACTTTGTCATTCCGTGTGTAACGCTAAGAAGGAATCATCTAAGACCTCGTAATGTACATATATATTCTTACATTCGATTTAGCTTTATCCGCCTGTTTGTCTGTTATTGGCACACTTACATTAACAATATTTAACAGATCTTAATGAATTTTGGCCTATGATATCGGTCTATATCTTTTAATATATTAAACCAAATATGCTGGTTTTAAATAGGAAACATTTCGGAACTATAAAAAATACTCAGGCCAAATTTCATTGAGCTCTGTCAATTATTGTGGATGTGATCATGCCAAATCGAATTATATTTTAATTTGATGCAAGAATATATAAACATTATGGGATCTAAGTTGATTCCTTCTTAGCGTTACACACGGAATGATAAAGTTAATATACTCTCTTCATCACTTGTGTTTGTATACAAATTTGAAAAATTCATTAAAAAATTAGCACCTTTTAAAATATTTATCTCAAAAAAATATATATAAAATTAATAAATTTTAACTAAGTGATAACTCATCACCACCCACGTTTGAGTTTTGTTGTGAAGAATCATAACGTGATATAAATTTTTATACGTTTTTAAATATTTCACAAGTTTTATGTTTTATTGTTTTTGTATTTCAATACCAAGAAAATATTTCTTTTATTAAAAAGTTGTTTTTGTTGTTGCTGGTTCCTCACTTTTCATTCACTCACATTTTTTTAAGTCTTTTTGGATTTAATTTGCATTTTTTTCTCGTTCAAGTGTGAGAAGAAACATCACTCTTAATTTAGATGAAATAAATTTATGTTTTATATTCTTAAAGAAATTTACTTTTATAATCACCATCATCACTTGTGGGGAAATAAGGGGGAATATTAAGTTTGTCATTCCATTGGTAAAATTTAAAAAAATGGTCTGAAGGTTCCATAAAATATACAAATAATGGAACAATATCTTATTATATTTAGTTGTGCCATCCGGTCTTGCTTGATTCTTTGTGTTGCAGAATTGGTTTTCAGCTGCCAAAAATTGGAGGCTTTATAGTGAATAAAGCTATATTTTCAGGCTCTTCATATCGGTTCAGATTTTATTTAAAAACGTCTTTTAAACTGCAAGTAAATATTTCATTTTATTTCTCAGGATATTAAAAATACTTTTGAAAGGATATTTTTTATATTTTTATCGTGAATAATATATATAATATTTGAATAAAATATAATAATAATTCGAATAAATTGTTGATTTTATTATCTAAAATTTGATACCCATATTGCAATATTTTTTATATATTTTTGAATTTATCATAACATTTAAAATTTTAGATCCACTGAAAAAAATCTGACCTGATATGAAAAAATATATTGCAAAGTTTTGCACAGTTTATATGAAGGATTCTTTTGATTAATATTCCCAATACCTGTGTAACACAAAGAAAGAATTTTATAAGACCTCAAAAAAGTACAAAAGGTCTTAGACTATATGAAAATCTGAGTCGATACAAGAATGTTTACTAATGTGAAAGAATTTTTTTTATTAAATTTACCTCTAAGAATCATATAAGACTCCAAAAAGAATAATAATTCTCAGATCATATGAAAATCTTAGTCGATCAAATCAGGTCTTTCTTTTGTCACAATTCTCATGTCTCCACCACTGAACCGATTTTAACAGAATTCAGATCAAGATCAGATTTCTTGTAAAAGTTGTTTTCAGTTTTCTATTTAAAATATGGTAATATGGTTTTGAAAGAAAAAAGTTATAGCCTGATATCAGTTCATCTGAATCGGATTAGTTGAAAAATTTTATACGAAAAGGTAAACAGAATTTTGATATCCCTCAGAATTATTTAAGATAATTTCCTTTCATTATAAATTTATTAAGCTTATTTTAAGGCGATACCACCATTACACCTTTCAATCGATAATTTTTAAGATCGATTCATCAAGTCCATTCCCGAAATAAGATATAGAATTGATATTAATTCAAATATATCAAAAAACATTTGATTGTAAAATGTTCCTTTTACAATCAAATGTATAGTATCGGGAGAAAAAGTTTCATTGCACAGAAGATCTAATTGCTAAAATCACAGATCAACATAAAATTTATATTTTTAAGAACAAGCTACGACTTTGAGATCATCTAGTTAGTTGTCTTCCACGACTATAAAGTTGGTAGGAAAGTGATAATACATAATGCTCTTAACCACTTAATCGACAAAAGGTGCATCGTAGGAAAATAATAACTATAAAAGAGATAATAGGTTTCTTCCTAGAATTATGTTTAAATGACTGGTCGGGAACTTGGTAAAATTAATATCGATATCTCTTTTTAGATGGTTGGAAGATCAGTTCCAGTAGATTAACAGTGTGTAGGTAATAGTTTTTGGATTTAGTTACATGTATAATTTATAGCAGAGATGCTCAGTCAGCAGCTCTACTATAACAGCCCCTTTGGTATTTTACATATAAAGTCGCCATTTAAAGGTCGATGGTAACAAATTATATATCGCTAATGAGTTTTTAAGAAAAACTTAATTTTATTTCTTGGGGCTTTTAATTCTTTGTCAATTTCAAGTATTTACTTCTTTAACTGCGGTTCCTTCCCCACCTAAGTGCCTCTGTATTTATTTTGGGGGAAAAATCTTTCAAAATCTGCACAATATCTGAAACACCTTATGGGAAATAAAGGAGTAGAAACATTGATGTCGGAACTCTCAAATGAAAAAATGAAGCTGATTTCAAATTACGAACAACAAATGTTTATCCCGATCGGACTTAAAATGGTAGCGTTATGGTAGCGGTTGTGCTGTCTGACACAACATTTTTTTGATTCCACCCTAAATAATACTCATTTATAAGTCATCTCAGTATTCAAAAGGAGGGTATTTAAAATTCGTCATATTCAAATTTGTATGTTATTATTTTTCTCTTCGGTATTCGTTTCGGTTTCTTTCAACAATTTAATCAAGCATGTATGAATGAAATGGTTGTTATGTTCGATTGTCTGGTCTGAGTGGCTTTAAATATGCATTTTAATCAAAATGTTTGAGTAAAATTTAAATATTTAATGAATTTTGATGTGATGAAAAATAAAATAATGAGCAAAATATGTTAAAATATTATGGAAAATAAGGGTTTTTCTCTGGGGTTACTAAGGGGAATTATCTATATTTAATGTGGCTTTAAGTTTCTGTTGGGTAAAATGAAGTTCATTAATGTTTCTTACTGTATTTATGTAAATTTACATTTTTTAATTATTTAAATAATTATTTTTGGTGAAAAGAAAAAAATGGTGGTGAAAAAGGTCTCATAAGGCTTGTTTATAATTTTCTCATGGGAATACGTACATTTATTTATACTTCAAATTATTTTTTGCCAGAATTAATTATTTTGTTTATTAGAAATTTATTTAAAATATTTAAACCGCCTCCAATTAATAATTTTTATTAATTTGCGATGTTGATATAAGTAGAAAAAATAAAGAAACAATTTACAGTTATTGTGGGTAATACTGGATTTGATAAAGCCCTTTCATGTTTTTCATTTTTTTTTTTCACTGTAATTTTGAGATATCTTGATGAAATTTTTTACTTATTATTTTTTTGGTCGAAGCCTCTTGAAACTGGTCATGTTTGGTCCAATATTTCAAGTTGCTCCCATACCAATGTCCTCCTGGAATGAGGAATTCTGAATGTATAAATTTCACATAAATATATCACAATAATGAAATTCCTACTAAATCGTAAATCAGAAAAACAATTATATGAGAGTCTTTCATAAATTTTTGTAGGTGTAGAGTATTAAACAGTCGAACTTGACCGCTTATAACATTATTAACTTGTTTTCTTTTAACTGTCATAATTTACAAACGGAATACATGATGTAGTCGACCAATAATAATTTCCCCTTGATTTCCAGGACCATACATTCGTTTTTCTTTCTCGATACCTTAACAACTGTAATAATGTTCATTAAAGGATTATACGAGTCCACTTGAATGTTACCCTAACACTTAGTTTTTCTTATTTTTTAAATTTATCGCAAAATATTTCTGAGTCTGTGGTTATCTAATCCACATTGAAATTTTGGTACTCACACTGACTGTTAGCTGTAGAACCTGCTCTTTAGCAAGACGATCTATATGTTCTTTAACAAAGCGATCTATATGATCAAGAATTAAGACTAAGATAATTTCAGATATAAGAGATAGACTTCTTATCTCATCCTACATGGACGTCCAATAGTAACTTTGTCACTGCATTTATCGGGAACGACGATTTGAACCCGCGGACATTTTTCAATTATTTGGAATTTGTGTTGATCTCGAAAGTTTTCTGGGAAATTGTTGAGTTGTTCTCTGATTTTTGTCATTTCTATTATGTTCTAAATTTGTGTTCTTTTGAAATCCCTTTTCTGCTTATGAATGAAATTTGGTACGTATGATCGTTCCAAACGACATTCACAATTTCTGACTGTCTACGTAATATGCAGTTTTTTGAATATCCCGATGATATACGGTTTGTGTGATTTTGAAACAATCGCTCTAAATTTCAAGTAAAATCCGTACAAATGTCCTCCAGGAATGTGGTTTTAAGCTTATAAAATACAGAAATATGAAAATAAATTAATTTAATTTGGCACAAATATATTTTGAGTAAGTAAAAATACACACCAAATTTCACGAAGGTCGTTGTGAAATTTGGAAATGTTGTAGCTCCCATACACACACATATTCAAAAAATAATAACTAGAAAACTTAAAAAGCAAATTATGTGGCGATAATATTTGGTATATTTCTAAAAACAATATTAACTCTGCCAAATGTTGGGGTTCACCTAAATCGGTCCACGAAATCCTTTACTTTACAGTTGACCCCCATTTTACTCCAATGCATATATTTGGTTATTTTATCTTTATAGATAAAAGAAATCTCCTACAATTGATTATTATGTCTTAACTATTGTAGCGTTCGTATTAACATTATAAACAGTTTTTGAAATATAATATTAACGGTTATTTATTATTGACGTCAAAAATGTTAATAATAACTTATTAACATTTTAAATATCATATATAATTTAGGGGCTTGTTAGCTGAATCTATGATTTATTATTGAATGTTATTAATGACAAATTGATTTTTATAGTGAATTTAATTTATTTTGAAAAATTGAATTTTTATGCCCTTCACCAGTAAAAGTTCTAAATGCAGTTAACTTTAAGTCAAGTTAAGCAATGTCTGTCTGCAATAATGACTAGAATTATTTGTACAAAAATTTAAAGACCTTTACTAGGAAATAGCCGATATTTTATTGTATATAAAATTAAATTGCCAAAATTATTGCAGAGAAAATAAAGCAGAAACCATAATATGGTCAATTACGCAAGTATATCAAATGCATAATCATAATATGGTTGTGGCACAATCAAACATATGTAAAGACACATGTTGTCTTACGTTAAATAGCATGAATCTTTCAAGTGTATGATCATAATATAATTTGTAATACAACCATATTATGATTATTGTTGCAATAAAGTGTATTTAAAATTCGGTGTAAACGAATATAGTCATTCAACTTGTCTTCCCTATATTACGTTCGTAAAGTTTTTATCCCCCGATTCCATTACAATATTAACAATTTGTAATTGCTATTCCACGACAATTCTATTAATATTGTTAACAAGTGTTTAAGTCGTAAATAAACATTAATTTGTCATGCTTTAGAAATTTACAATGTGATGATTTATTTTTGTAGGATCTAAGTAAATTTTAAGGCCAATAAAAATTTATTTGCGAACAATAAAAAAATATATAGGAAAATTTTGCATTTTTCTTTTGAGATGCAAAATATTTTTGATAAGAAATCGTGTGGGGTTATTTTTGTCTGGAAAAATAGATAAAAAAATTTCGATGACATTGAATGTTTGGTATCTGTAAAATAATGTTCAAAGATGTTTAAACTCATTTAAACACTGGTGCATATATCATTTGTTCTAGATTATATCAAAAACATACGGCCTGGCATTGATTCCACTGATTTTATTTGAAAAGATCAGAATCAACATCTTTCAAAATAGGCATTTTTTAGATTTAGCTCTGATAAAGTCAATATGCTTTCGTTTTGGGCATTATTTCAATAAACTTTGCGGGCCATGTATCTTCTTAAGTTCTCCATTGGATTTAAGACCGGACCGCAAGTCGGCCAATCCAATGGAGGTATGCTATTTTCGTAAACCCTGACTTTGACTGCTGTGAAACATGTACAATAGCATTATGCAACCTTCATCCATTTTTTCATTAATAAAAGAAAGTAGGGCATCTTCCAGCATTTGTTTATATAGTTTGCTATTAAGTGTTGATGGATCAAACCAAATTTGGGATTGCCAACTGCAGAAAATGCTACCCAAACCATAAAACGACCACATGGAACATCGTATGATCTTAACCATGTGTGGGAGGACCGTCTAAATTACATTTATTTGCGTTTATTTTTACTTTTAATAATTTTTTCTATTCCTCTGTTCGTTTTATGATTTTGTCCAAGTTTTATATACTGTTTTTCGGGAATTGGTTTACATTTCGATTTCTTTCATTTTATATTTTCATCTGTTCGTAAAATATCAGCAAATTATAATTATAGCGGAGTGTTTGTTTTAAAAGATTTATCTGCATTTTTCTTGGCCGGATTCCGAAACCAATAATTCTTTCTTTCCTTTCTTAATGATATTATACACCACATTTTGTGTTGCAAAATCCATGGTCATGAAAGAAATTAATTTGAATCTTTTCCTGATCGAACAGAAAGGTTTCCATGGGCATCTCAAAACGTTATGCAGTAATACTGAGTTCTTGTCATACATTTATTTATAAAAAAACAGAAATTTGTTATACTTAATTTTTGGTAATTTTTTTAAAGAAAATTTCACATCTGCGTTTACAGAAATATTCCACATAAAAATAGCACCAAGGATATTTGATCGCATGAAAAAGACAAAAAAGCAAGACTAAGGAAACGTCTTGTTTAGTTTAAAAAACTACTATTAAGTTACCTCCCATTTAAATGTGAATGAAAAAGATGAAACAAAAAAATATTAAATGCGTCTATAGAAATATGCATGCTTAATTGAATTGTTTATTTTTTTTATTATAATTGCATGACTACGTTAATATAAATTTTTTTATTTCCCATTTAGATTTTCTTAATTTTTTCTGCAAAATTAATAAAACACGCTACAATTATTTCCAGATATTTGGACTTAAATAAATTTCTCAAAAATCTTTGTAAAAAGATCTTCATTGATATAATATTTCAAAAGTGCTTTACTCTTATATAACTGATATAAAAATAAATATTTTTAAATAATTTCTAATAAAACACTTTTAAAAGAAAAAGTCAATAAAGTTTTGGGTTGTTTAGATTCCAAAATGGAAATACATGACCTTGATATTTTTAAAGGGTTTTTCATGTAAATTTAAAATTGTACAATTTAAAACATTTGTTTAAATAATCGATTTTGTTTTTAATATGTTCCATAATAATACTAAAAATAATAATTGACAATTGAATTTGAGCTCATAATTCGGTTCATATTTATATTTATTTAACATTGATGTTTTATTTAATTTCCGTGTATTTATAATTAAATACCAAAAATAAATATTTATAATTTTTTAAAAATATTTTAATTTTTTATTAATAAATCAAAGAAATTTAACACCCTTTTAACACCATGACTCTAATTTTGCATCACAGATTAACGTCAAGTTTATTTGCTCATATTTAATTTGGATTTCTTTGTAATTTTAATTTTTTTATTTACAGTCAAAATACGAAAACGGTAGAACTTGAAGATTTATAAGTGAAATGTCATTAGAATTTTCGCCGTTTTTGAAAAATAAATTTAATATCTAAACTTTAATAAAATCGAATGTTTATTTGAAATTTAAATATGAAAAAAATTTCCACTTTTCCATGTAGAAATTCCCAAAATTCAAACCCGTGTGAAAATAAAATATTCGATTTAGGTCTTTTAGGCAGCTCTTCGTAACAAGCTTATCCGAATTTACTTCATACGCATTCCCAATAAAAAGGTGGTAAATTAAGAACAAAGAAAATGTTTAATTAATGAATAAATGTTGCCACCTTAATGGAAAAAATCCAGAATTATTCGAATTTTTTAAATTTCCAATTTCAGATTCATATTTCTTTTAAACGATTTTCAATATATATACGATTATTGCATTAATATTAAGTCCTCCAACTTAAGAAGACAAAAAATGGTAAAAATTTTTTAAAAATAAATTTCATCTTAAATACCTCCGAAACTGTAAGAGATAACACATATGCGTGATACATGATGTTTTTTCTCAATTCATTAACAAATTTTTAGCGAATTCAACATACCAGGTGGCAAACTTATAAGGTCACCAACTATATCCGTGACCGAATAAAAGCTTATGATGCTTCTGATCAAATCAAAGACAATTCTAACGATGTTATGGTTATAGAATTAATTCCAAATGAAATAGATTAGTACAGACTGAGCCACGCCCGAGAAACAGATTCAATAGCATAAATCTCTCTTAAATGTGAGTATGATGATAATATCGCGTGAATTGTAGAGGGTCGTTTCATAATTTTAATGAATTCGTCATGATACAAGGTGTTATTTAGTCAGTTACGCTCTTTTTTGTCTTTTATAATTAGAAGTAAATAAAACGGAAACCAAATTTTTTAGTTTTTCTCATTTGTTAAATATGAACATGAATGAACGTGAATTCTACTGTATAGAGATGGTCCATAATTGTATGATAAAAAGGAAGGATATTTGATATAAAGATGACACGAAGAGAAAAAATATGATAATGTGAATTTTTGGTTTTAAACCAAAGTAATATTTTTGTTTTATCTAAAATATGGTTGTGTCACAACCATATTGTGGTGTAAATGCTGAAACGTTTATATTATTGATCATAGTATGGTTGTGGGACAACCATATTTTAGGTAAATAAAATATTACTTTGGTTTAATAAAAAAACTCACATTATCGTGGTTAACACAACCATATTTTTTCTCTTCGTGTAATCATTATTTTAAACACACTTCCTTTTCATTAGCAAAATCTTTTTGTAGCTGAATCTTTATCAGCAGTAAAATTTTATTCAGTTTAAAATATATTTAAACATATTGCGACCAACATTATATTAATAATTTACTGATAATAATTTTATTGCAGCAACAAAACAATCCTCAAAATGAATTTAATTCAGTAATTGGCTTCTTGGCCATAACAATAAATGTTTGCTACGAAAATATTAGTGTTGTGATTAACACTTTAGTAGCATGATTTTTTCTGCTTGTAACTGAAATTAGGAATAAGGCCCTTATTTTAAGCAATTTTTCGTTCATCAATAGTAACAAACAATTTGGCCAGATGCTCCATGTATATGTAAATTTTGAGGGGATTTTTATTATCTCTTCTGTAATTTTAACTTTTCACTTTAATTACAAATGTTGACATAAATTATATTAAGCAAAATAATTAAATATTTAGTAGATAAAAATCAATTTAATCTTAATACTACAATTTCCATTCACCCCAAATATCTAATATTAACTCGTATAACTTTTTTATCTTAACGGTCAGTGAACTCACCTTTTCAAATCGAATTTAAATGTTAAAAATCTTAGAAGTATCTGAATATAAATTCAAGAAAAAAAAAACGATGTATAAATTATGATTTTACTTTTATGAATTTATGCAAAACAACAAAAATAAGAAATGTTATGTAATAAAAAAAAATAAATAAAAAATGCAAATCCATTAAAAACACTCCTCAAATAATGTTAACTCATAAAGTATATAAATCTATGTCCGATAAAAAACAAAATTGTTAGTGTGTCAGGTTCTTTTGTGGTTTTTAACATGACAGAAAATACAACAACAACAGCAAAAACTAACGCATAAAAAATTGTCCCCATAAATAAACAATTATGAAAAAGTATTACAGAAATTAACGAATTTAAAAAGCACTACAAGGGTATCACTTTTCAAAACGAAATCAGATTTTCGACAGTACAAAGTTGATCGATTAGAGTCTGTTTAATAGAAATGAAATGGACTTAGTCTATCGCCCCCAGTGTTAAGAGTCAAAAAAGTCTCAATCTAAGAACAACCTTCTTCTTAAGGAGTGAGATCGAAATTTTTTAACATACATATCTGTTTAAAATCTATTACTCTTTTGAATACCTTTTTGTGCTCTTCAATCTTTTCTTATGTAACACTGAAGGGCTTGTTTATCGTAGTGAATGCCAAGTCCGACCAAAAATATGTGAACTCATTATGAAGTCTAATGAATGGAAGCAGCTCTTTTGCATATTCCTTGATGTAAATTTGAAGTTGCGTTAAATCAGACCGAACATACGATCCGTGATCCATTATGCAACAAGAATATTTCTTTAGAAAACTAGACTTCAGTTTCCGTGCTTCCTTTTGGCCTCAAAATTTTTAGCAGAGTTCCAGTGAGGAACTTCTCGAGCCGTGTATGTTTTTAAAAGTTTCGAACCAAATAGTTAAAGCTCATGGCTAACCGGTCTGCTTTCCTACCGAATGTGTTGGGAACAATATTTTTAGGGCTTTAGAAATATCATGTGAACTATTCATTCCTGAATCTGAACCAGATTTTCTATCAGTGAATAAGTTCTCCCGATACTACAAAATAATATTGGAAACAGTTTGACTACAGACCTTTGGATGATTAGCCAATTTTTGCTAGACTAAGTTAGGTTTTATTGAATATATTTTATAATTGTAGTACACACTTCTCTCTGGTCACTCATTTTAATACTTGAGTTTAGCGAAGAACGTGTATTAAAAAGTTTTCGATCTCTTTCCTTAATACTGGAAGCGATTTATATAAATACTTTCCCATTTTTTACAAATTTTTTATTGTTCCAATTTCGAATTTAGCGATTCTTATATCTTAATATTTTTAAAATACCCTTATTACCAAAAGTAGGGTACATAAACCGCAATAGGATCCTGTGTAGATGATTTTTTTATATATACAGCAAAAATTATACAAACAAAAATTAAATACTATAGTTTTACAAAAACAAGAACAACAACAACAACAAAAATGAAATATGCGCCATGGAGAGTGATGATAAACACCACGTAAATTGTTAAGTAAATAGTCACGTGATGCACTTTTGTGCAATTATATACAAATAACCCGGGAGGCAAAAAAAAAACTCTACACGCACTCTACACACTTCAATACAAACAGCTGAATAAAAAAAATACTGTCAGACCAACTGACAGAAAGACCGTTTGTTATCATCAGTTTGTTATTCATGCATACAACAACATATTGCGTGGCTTAGCATGGTCGATGAAGTTTTGATTGCCTTCTTCTCTTAATAAAGGAGCATGAGTGGTGAGTGCCTATATTTTCGTTAACATTATTGGAATAGCAGACCAAAGCAATCAGGCTTAGTTCATCATCATCATTATCATCATCATCATCATTGCCATCATCAACATTATTCATCTAACTTAAATGTGAATGCAGTTGATTTTTTCCGTTTAATTTTGTTGGCCTCTGTGTCAGTGTTTGACAATTGCTAATGTTTTCTTTTTTTTTTTGTTGCATTGCATACCCAGAAGTTTTTGGTGATTCTCATGAACTGGTCACCTAACTGAACAAAATATTAATTTTACTACCGCTGAGACATTATCATCGATTGGTATAGAATCCTCTGTCATTAGTGATCGAAAAGCTTGTTCCATTAGGTAAATTCTTGAATTGGTCTTCCATTTGAAATAACCCATAACTAGACATGCGATTGTTACTCTGCAATTTAAACTATCAAGATAAAGTTCAGTTATAGAATTTCTTCTAAAGACTGATATATTGTAACATTTTCTCCTTACTCTCTTTGGGAGTATGTGGCTTCGTTTATTCTCTGTTTTGTTTCAGTTTCTTTAATCAAGACTCAATCTAACCAGACGATTGGTTTGCTGAAAATTAGATCTGGTGTGATGATAATGTAGTTGCATATCTGTAGTTTTTTTGACTATCGTCTTTGAAGTGTGATATAGTGGTAGAGAACTTGGTAATTGCATATTTCCTTTTTTCCAAGAGGTGAGGTGAGGTGAGGTGGCGGCACTAACTGACCACCTTTTGGTGTTTCTTTGTTTATGTCGGGAAGGGCTGAGTGGTTCTTTCATTACCTCTGGGAAAATGATTAGTCTGCTGTGGATTAGTTATGAGATGATAATTCAGTTACACATTTCACGCTGAGAAGAATGAAGTCTTCTAAGTGTAACGGACATTTTCGCTTGCAAGTCATACTTACGTTTTACCAGCAGGTCCTTTGATGACGTTTCTAGGATCGAAATGAAATCAGAAATGCTAAAAATACTTGTTTTGTAGACAAGTAATTTAACCCTTGCACAACTATACTCCAAGGCTTTCTAATGGCCCAGCAAATACAGCTCCTCTTTTTTAATCTATTGGATATTATCAAGTGTCTTTCCACTTGAGGGCGATTCATATATTTTATTCATTATGAGAAGATAATCTTAACGATTAATTTTCAGCATTAATTTTCTCTTAAAACTGTTTGGTATTTAATGGTCATTCAACAATTTTTTGTTCGGCTTATTTACTTTTGATTGCAGACTTTTTTTTGTTGCAGTTGTTTTTTGTGGTAATAGTTTATGGTGTCAGTGTTAAGTTGCAATTTTTATCGTTGCAATCATGCATTCAAATCTTAATAAATTAATTTTTTAAAAATCAACAACAATGAGAAAATAATATTTTAATATTCACATATTTTAAGAGTTTATATTTTTCAATACTGATAATCTATGAAAATGTGAGACAATTTTTATAAAAATTTTAATTAAATTGAACATGTTGGTGCGATTACAAATTTAATTAATTATCTAACAACAATTTCTGCTGTTTCTGTTTCTCTATTGGATCTGAATACATATTTATTGATCGGAAGAAGAATTTGAAAATGAAGTTTTTTAACATGATAATTTCATGTAATGAACGTTAATGACGCCACAATGGAATGTGAGTCGATTCCTTTGATACACTAAGAAAGTGCCTATTTAAAGAATTCAAGTAGTTTTATTGAAAATATTTCGTTAATTTGAAGAATTTACGAAAAATTAACTAAAATATTCGTTATGATAAATAAAGGTTTCGTTTGTTGATATTTATATTTTCGTTATATTTACTACCTTTTTTGGTTCAGTGTACGGACCCGTTATGCTTATATTAACTCATTATTTGAAAATCAAAGTGTATAATATGATTATTTTGAACTTAAATTTGTTATACACTACACCACCATAGATGAGTGGAGTATTTTGTAACCGGAAGAATAAATAATGCTATCACTGCCTTTAAGTTTACCAATCGATTAAATGATGTCTGCCTGGCCAGCTAGTTGGCTGCTGCCGCATTTTTATAGACATCTGAATGAAATTGGATACAGACAATTTTTTGAATTGAATATCGGTCTAATATACTGTATTAAATAATGGGAAGATCGGTTTATACCATCTATACCTTAAATGATTGATCTACACCTTAGTTGATTGAATGTATTAATTGTAATGGATGCGAGGGCCCTGATCCGATTTTAACATATCATACTACAAAACACTCTTTTTATTCCATCAAATTAAAGAGCATTACTTTGGTTTCAATGTCAAAGTAATGCTCTTTGGTTTACCGGCAGACCAGGCCAAACTTTACCTTTTGTCCCAAAATTTTCATTTATAAATTGGACAAATTATTGTACTCAAATATGAAGTCGAGCAAAAAATTATTAAAAATAAATAAAATCGGTCGGAATTTATAAAGCGATACAGTATTTGATATTTAAAATAATATAAAAACACATTTTATATACATCGTTCAAAGAACTTGAGTTACTAGTAGTTTTCATGTTGCATGCAACATATTATTGCATTAATGTCTTATCATTCTCATAAATATTCAGTGAATTTCGACACAAAAAAGCAATCTATATATGTTTTTTTTGTATCGAGGCAAATTCTTAATATTATCATCATTATCATATTTCCCACCAACATTCAACTTCATATCAAGAGCCAAGATGACAATAACACCATCATCATCTAGGCAACTTGATCTTATCCTTCATATTGTTCTTCATATTCACTTGTTTCTCTTAACTCTGGAGTATTTGTTTGGTATTTTTATTTGAAGTTGAACACACAAACAGACAGACACACAAACAATATTCAGTGACAACACTTTTAGCACGATAAAACAATTTTCCATTAAGTTAAATGAGTTTCCTTTTTTGGTTTATTTTAAGTTTCCTTTTTCAATTCTGACGTTTTTCTTCAAGTTTTTTTTTTGTGAAAAAGTTCTTGATGCAAATAAATGCATTTTTGTGATGTCACTTTAAAACAGCAGGAGATATAAAGTATTTAATTTTTATTTGTTGAAAAACCTTCATGAATCAAATATAAGGGAAATATCAAGTTGTCATAAGATGAAAAGAATTCATGTTAGTTTTACATTTGGGCAACGTAACATTGCGTTATGCTCATCAACGCTACTTCTGCGACCAAAATGTCCCTCTGGCACATTATACCACAACCTTCTAACCTAAATAGGTGAGCATCATAGTAATTTAAAGTTTAATAAGCGGTTAAGGGAGCTTCGATTCTAAGGCGTTAATTTATTCGATTATATGGTAAAGTGAAGTTTTAGACGTGAACCTGAGATGATACACAAATGTGACAAAATATTTCATAACTAGTGTTTTTTATGCGCTTGAAATCCTTTACAGGAAAAACTTTTGTAAAGAGCATACACTGGGACAAATCGTCTTTTGGCAGAGTTATACGGTTTAAACTGAGTTCCAATCATTTTATCTTAATTAATATAATTTTTTTACTAGTTTTTACAATTCCAAAGCCTAAAAATTCTATAGAGTCCACATTTATTAAAGTCGTTATCGTATGATATATCGCATATATACCTATACTTCATTCGAAAGCTTGTTTGATTGATCGGCGTGATTTAAGTATCACAGTTCCTGACCGAATCGATTCAACTTAAAATTCAGAAATCTAATCGCTGAATATAAAATTAAGATTTAAAAAGAAAATCTTTATTTTTTAACAATTCAGAATACATAAATTGCAGTTAAAGGAAATTATGTAGCAAAATTCTTTACAGTTATAAATCATTTAACACATAAATCAAACACAAATTTAGGTTCCTCTAAAATTTTATTAACTTAAAATAATTTCCTTATTTCCCACAACTTAAAAAAAAAAACTATTTTTTCATATCAAACTTCTATATGTTTGCGGCAAAATTCTATCTACAGAGACTTTTTTGCCGCAATCTCGGCAAATACGTGCCTGAAATGTCAATTAAATCTTTGTTTTGTTTTTTTAAGTTCTCTTTTTGCTTCGTTTCAATTTGATTCGTTTTTAATTTATGTTTCTAGTCTATTTTTAAGCGTGTGTCTAATACGAGACCAGAAAGATATTAAACTGCTCCATAGTCTACGTATTGATCGTAGGAAAAAGAAATTAACTCAAGATTAAATCGATTTGTAATTTAAACAGAAAAACTATAAAATTAAAATACAGTTTTTTTCTAATTTTATAACAAAAAAAAACTTGTTTTGTTTCATTCTTTTAAAGTGTGTAAGAAGATGAGGCAAAAACAACTTTAATAATTTATTGATCAAAAGCATTTTTAACACGTTTAGTAGTGCATAGACGAGTAGTTTAGAGTTCTATTTTTAAAAATATTCTACCAGAAGCCTTTAAGTGTTATAGACTCTAAGATGTGAACTGAGAAGAAAAATATTTACTCATACATATAAACTTGGGTGCTAATAACTGAAGATGTATAAAACAAAACAAAAAATAAATATATAAAAGATAATACGAGAGTCGTGTTATGATCGCTAATATTCCACTAAAACCGTTATTTGTTATTTAGGAAAATGTGTCCAATGTTCTTTTTCGTTAGCCCAATGAGTTTTTCTGTAGAAAAAAACCTAGATGAAGCTGGTTATCTAAAGAAAACTCTCTCTTTCGCGAGCTCAAACAGATTTCTAATGAAAAGATAATACTTTCTGTCGCGAGCTCAATGAGTTTCGCTATAGAAAACTTACTTTTTCGCTATCTCAATGAGCTTTTCGAAAGTAAACACTCTCTTTTACTAACTCAAGTGATTTTTCTATAAAAAAGTAATCTTTTTCAACCCTCGTAAAATTACAAAAAACGCTACACATATAGATATTTATAAACTTTTATCCACTTCTGTTGTTGTAGTTTTATGGCCCCAAGTAACAAGACAACAGCAACATCAGTAGTATTAGAGAACGAATGCAATAAAAAGAAGAACTTTGAATCTAAACTACTCATATCGCACATGTATATTTCTCAAGGACGTAAATAACAGCATGGGAAACATTACATGAACACACACATATATATATGAAAAAACATACTCCTAAATACATCTAAACACTTAAACACACACACATACAAAAATAAAAAAGTTATTTTTGTAATATCATCACACAAGATATCGTTGTTATTTCAAATGCAACAAGATGAGTCCCAAACAACTTTACTATAACAACAAGTAGTATCATATCCTACTTCTCCTTTGTCGCCACCATCATCATTATCATCATTGCTACCACCATCACTGACTACATCAACAAGAATAACAACGATCAAACCACAATAACAACAAAATAAACAAGCTGTAAAATAAAAATGTTGTTGTTTGCTTGATGCTGTTGCTGCTGTTTAATGTGCAACAACGAGAAGATTTAAACTAAAAATAAACATTTAATAGCAGAGAATCTAAACAAACATGTTTGTAAAAAACAACAACAGCAACAAAAACAACATTGCAACTAAACCAGTCAAGCAATCAACAATAAATATGTACAACACTTTGCAACAGCAATATAATCAGCAACAACAAATGGCTAAAGCGTATTAATAGCAAAACGTGTGTTTGTGCATGCATATACATCTATATGCAACGAATGCATTGGTAAGATGTTGTAAAAAGGTACAACATATCATTATCTTTATCTATAGAACCTGAAACAACAACAACTGCTACAACAACTATCTTGGTATCATCTTTAAGTGTACTTAAAAAACGTATGTATGTGTGTGTGCACGTAACTAAACCTGCAACACGTATTCTTCCTTTTATACTTTATCGATTATTCGCTACAACAACAACAACAACAGCAGCAACAACAACAATAAAAAAGTCATCATTTTCAGTATTAACAAACAGAAAAATTGCTTATCTAAACTGGTATAAAATTTTGAAAATACACAGAGATGTAAGTTGCCTAAAGTCAATCTGTTTAAACCAAACAAATTGTTGTGTGAATGCAAATATTGTTATTGTTGTTGTAGTTGTAACAGGTAAAGCTTTGATGCACTATGTCAGTTCCTCACGTGTGGAGTGATAAAAAATGCTATAAAAACTGCATTCCATTTAAACATAACAAAAAACAATGTTTAACGTTGCATTACAAATGGTTGCAAGCACAGTGCAACCTTGCACAGTGTTACACTCAAATTTGCATATTTTTAACATGAAATTTTTGATATTAGAAATATCCAACATAACAGAGTTTTTGTTTCAAGATTTTAGTGTTTTAATAATGAATTTATTTTCGTTTTCGATACACTGTGCAATAAGTGTTTATTACTTAGCCAAAGTGTTTGGACATTAAGTTGTTATGCGGTGGTTTCTGAAAACATTATTTGTTCAATCTTTTAGTACAATGCTTTTCAGGTGTTGGTGCCACATGTTGGTCGTTTTTTTCTAATGGTTAGAAATTATAATACTTTAAATTTTTACAATAAAAACAATATTTTTTTTCTACAATCTTTACTTTATTTTAAGAAATATATTTTTAATTTCAAATTAGAAAAATGAGAAAGAAGAGAGCCTGCTTTCTTACCTTAATGAGAAAGAAGAGAGCCTGCTTTCTTACCTCAATGAGAAAGAAGAGAGCCTGCTTTCAGTAGGAAACTCTCTATTTCGTAAACACAATGAGTTGGTCTATAGAAAACTTACTCTTTCGCTGGCTCAATAAATTTTTTGTATCGAACAAACTCTCTTTCGCTGTCTCAATGAGTTTTTCTATGGAACAAACTCTCTTTTCTATATAACAAATTCTTTTTCGTTGGTTCAATGATTTTTTCTATAGAACAAACACACTTTCGCTGGCTCAATGAGTTTTCCATAGAACAAGCTCTCTTTCGCTGGCCCAATGAGTTTTTCAACAATTTTATAAAATTATTAAATATGGCTTCTTTTCGCTTATCAGTATTATAGATTTAAAATAGTCTATTGAACTAATGATTAATTATGCAATAATTAATCAGCCGATAATTTAAATTAGCTGAAATTTGCTAACGTATGTAAATATTTGTTTAAATTATTAAATTCAAAATCCATTAAATTATAGAGTATTTAAATTATAATGAGGTTCAAGGTAACAAACAAAATTATTTATTTAAATAAAATTTATTTCAATTAAAATAACACATTTTCAAAACGCACCTGTTGTATTTTGTGTTTCGCTCTACTTTATTTCTGCTATCAACCAAATTAAACCACTCGAGCAATAACTTCAGAGTATCATGACTCCAACGTCGCTCCCAAGACTCTGTAATTTAATTCGTATAAATTTGGAAAAATATTGACACGATTTCAAAAAATTCTGTTAACTTTAACTTATTGTTGTTTTAATTGATACTAATAGAATTTAACACTTATTGGGGAGTTTTATTTAAATTTCAACAAAATTTGATTACACTTGAAAAAAATAAAATAAAATAAATAAAATGCAAATGATTTTAATTTACACAATTAGCATGTGATTTTAATTTTTTTAATTTTATTTAATTTGATTTTTTTTAATTTTAGTTTACACTCACTGCAAATAGAAAGAAGAGATAATAAAAAGTATTAATTTTTATTTGATAATAAATATTTTAAACTAAATTAAATATTGTGTTTGTTAAATTAAATTATTGGAAAAATAATCTGATTTGACACAAATTTAATGCAAAATTAGAGGTGTTAAATGGATTTGAATTTTTGTGATAATTAAGGGCACAAGTTTTTCTAAATAACACCAAAAATGGTATAAAAAACCTAACTCGTATAATTTTCAATAATTTTTAAACGCTTAGTTTTTGTATACACTTTTTCACACGGTCACTGAGTGAAAGTGTGCGATAATGCACTACCTTAAGTGGTAAAGAAATTCTTAATGCCAAGAAAAAAGCATCTAAGCTCACATCATGCATCGCTGAATTAGCAATTTTCGTATGCCTGTTTTTGGGAGGCTTACGTCAAAGCTAATGATCAGTTCTCAATGCAATTTCGCCTCATTATTTTTTATTATTTCATATCAGCAGAAACGGTTCGGTTGTATTGTATACCTCGGACATTAAAAATATTTTATTAATCTCCCACCGAGTTTAATTATTTTTTGGTTAATGAAATTAACCAAAACCCGAAACCTGAAATTTTTGATTTCTGTAATATTTTTTATCAAAAAGTTATATCGACGCCAAAAATTCCATAAAGTTTACTTTAACGATTTCAGAGACATTGAAGGTTTTGTCTGGATGTCAGTCCTTATGCTTTATCCGACAACTTTGTAATCTGTGAGTTTTATGAGTTTCATGCAATTTGCTGCCATAGAGACATGCGATATTAGAAATTTATTTTTTTAAGGGTAATGCTAAACCACTTTTCATCTTTAATAGCCCTAAGACAGATATTTAAAAAAAGGATTCATGTACTTTATATCTTACAGTTTTTTGTTAAAAATTTTTTTTTCAACCGATTTTGCGCAAAACTTTTTAACTATAAAATTAAAAAAAATAATCAAGTCTAGAAAGGCTAATTGCAGTCCCTCTTGTTTTCTGATTTTAAGCATAAGGACCACTAGCAATCCTGATTACTACAATATCGAATGATTTGGATCTTTATATAGTACAGTGTCCGAGATATCTAGCGTTGAGCAATCGGAAATTATATGATAAAATTTCCGCATCCAAATGCATATTTTTGATTTTTGAAAAAATTTTATTTTATGATTTTTTTTAGATTCTGACAAATGATCAGTTTTCAATCGACCGTACGGAGATAAAAAATGTCTAAAAATTTTGACTTTTTGACTATATCTCGAAGTCAACATTTCAAGCTAATTGCACATATATAAAAAATGATTCAACTAAAAGATAAATCAAAACATGTGTAGAGAAACTGTTACTAAAATGCCACGGTTTTCCAAAATTGGTTACAGAACCCTGAATTTATTTTTTATAGCAAAATTTTAATTTCAAATTTCAAAGTCAGACTTTTTAAGTAAAAACAGTTGAAAATCTTTATTGAGTTTCTATTTATTTTATAATACCTTGTTCTGGACCTTCACCAAATGATGAATTGATAAAACCCAAATATAATAGAATTTTAAGAATTGATATTGATATTTCTTTAAAATGTTAGCCCCGTATCTTTTTTCATGGATGATATACACTACTCACTATGAGACAGCGAATCCTTAATTTCTAAGCTCAGGTATTACTAATCTCATATCAGTCAATAAATATTGTAACCTACAACATTCCCTGTTTTAATTTCAATCTTTAATTTATTCTTTATACCCTTTACCACCGTATGTGGTCAAAATTGGTCTAAAATGTCCTTCCGAAGTGGAGTTTTAAGATCATAAAAGTTCTAAATAAAGGCGATTTTGAGGAAATTCAACAAAAATAAATTAATAATAATAATAATAATAATAATAATAATAATAATAATAATAATAATAATAATAATAATTCTAAATCATTGTGCCAAATTATGCAAGGGTCGGGTCATTACTTCTTATAGGTCCCATACAATCCCCCTTCGTAATATAACTTTGTAGGACGTAAATCTCTCTCATACACGTTGGTATTGTAATTAAAACTTGTCAAATTAAAACAAATATAAACTAAAATCGAAGTTCGGAATTATACTAGAGTCGGTCCATCATTTTTCTATCTCCGATATGACTCAAAAAAGATCCTTTTCAAACGCGTAAATTTTACGTAAATGGTAGTATAATTATTTAATCATAAATCATAAAGAAAATTATACGAGGATCGTTCATCAATTTTACATCGCTGGCATTTATAACCAACATTGCGGTGTAGGGTATAAAATGGTCGGGCTTGACTGACAACAACATTATTTCTTGATCTAGCCAAACTTCATTGAATTCGGAATATTAGTTTGGATTATATTTTAAACTTATATTTTCCATTAATATTACACACCGTATAACAAACTTAATACACCAGCATAATTATAATTTACTGGAGGGTATTTTTGTATTGTAAAATACCTTCATGAATTTATTTAATGTTAATGTTAAATTTTTTTCTAGAACTTTTAATTTTCCTTCGCACTTTTACACTTTTTGTTTAAATTCAATTAATAAGATTCACTTTCGTGTTTATCGCTATAACCCCGGTAGCAGACTGTTGGCGTGTTTATAACAGTCTGAAAAACTGTTATACAATAAACAAAAGTATTTCATGATCACAAAGAATTTCTTTATGGAAATTTCATAATTTTTTTCATTCTTTTTATTTTAATTATTATTACATTGTGATGTTTATTAAAATTTTCAATTTTACCGGTTTTTTCTTTTGTTTTTGTTATTGTTTTTTTGCAACAATAATTAAATCTCTTTAAGTTGATTCGATTTTTGGCGTTTAGCCAAAAAAAAGCAAAAAAAAAAAAACATAACAGATTTTTTTTTTATTTTTTAATGTCTGCCAAAAAATTTGTGTTTTTGTTTTTTGTCTTTTAAATTTTTTCATACAAATCTTGTGTATTTTTACACCCTACAACACCGTAGATGGATGGTTGGGGTATTATACGTTTGTACAGATGTTTGAAACGGGCAGAAAAAATAGTCCTACCACCTCTATAAATATACCATTCGATTTAGAATCACTTCCTGAGCACCTGCTATTATTTTGGCCCAAGGAGAATGCCTAATGGATTTGGTTATGAACGATCCATTATTTCATACAGGCTCGATACAAATGTCCTCTCGGAAAGGGGTTTTTATTTCATAAAATTCCTTAATACAAAACGACTTTAATCAAATTTTGCGAAAATAAGCCTTATTATATTTTAAAACGATGTGCCAAATTATACGAGGATCAGTTCATTATTTCTCATAAGTCCCATGCAACCTCCCTTACAAATATCACTTACAAACTCATATATCGAACCCACGTATATGGGTATTGTAGAAATATTTAATCAAATGAAGGTATATATAAGCCAAAATCGCTGTAGGAAAACTTAACGAGGGCCGGTCCATAATTTTCTCTAATTCCCATATAATCCTTTAGAAAAAATCACTTAAAAAACAAGTCTTATCATATTCTAAAATGATGTGTCAAATTATGCGATTATTTCTCATGGGTCCCATTTAACCCCCTTTAAATATCACTTTGAAGGTCTTAAAACTCACATGGTATTGTGATAGGAATTTTCCAAATTAAATCTAAGCAAAAATCGATTTTCAAAATTTTACGTGGGTCGGTCCATAATTTTCTCCAGCTCCCGTATTATCACCCCCAAAAAAATTACTTTTTAAACGCACAAATCCTACATAAATATTAGTTCCATAATATGCTGCATTCTTAAGCACAAGTTTGAATACATATTTATACGAAGGCCGTTCATTAATTTTGATACTATAAATAAATAACAATATGGTGTAGGGTATTAAATAGTCGGACCTGACCGACCATAACTTTTACTTGTTTTTATTTTATTTTCTTTTTATTTAAAATGATTCTTTCAAATTCTTTTTTCATTTTACTTTATTTTTATTTTCATTTTCTTTTTGTTTCAATGTTTAATAGAATTAAAGAAAATAAAACATTGAACTTGAATGTATTTTATTTTCTGCGGTTTAATTAAATATTTATTTGTATTAACGACAATTGAATGAAATAATTTCGTATTTCATGTTTACCACATGAATGTCATAAAGTATGCTATAAAATATATTGGGTGATGTGAAAAATACCCCAGAAGATGTTTTCTCTGATTCGGGCAAGAGGTCTACATAAAAACTATAGTAAAATATTGTAACATATTGAAATTACCTGTAAATATTAGTACTGAGTCGTACCGAGCCAAGAACTTTTTGGAAAATTTTTTCTGTTTTTGGGTAAACGTTTGATTAACGTGAATTATAGCACCAGCAATATACAATTTTTGACCAGGAAGTTGCGAAACATTTACCAGAATATACGTTTTGTCATTTATTATGCAGAAAAAATATTTCCTTTGAAAGTTTGACTTCAATTTCTGTGCTCGATTTTTGTCCTCTAAATTTTTAGCCGCATTCATGTCAGGAACTTTTCGTACCAAATAGTCGGAGCACTGATCTAACCTGGCTGCTTTCCTAACGATTGTGTTAGGAGCTCTTTTGAAGATGCTCTCCGTTTTTGGCTTGAGAAATATCTTGCGAACCATTCTTTCTACCTATCAACGGACAAGTTCTCCCAGAACTGGCTAACAACATTGGGAACAGTTCGTTTACCTTAAATTTAAAATGTTTAATAAAAATAGAGCTTTGGGACCACAGTGCATTGATATATTTATGAAGTTACACGATAAAGATGTGATAATTAGTTCCAGGGAGCGTAGAAACTTTAGATTATAAATTAAAATTATTTTTATTAAACCTCAACACTTATTTTAATACAGAAGTTTAAAATGTTAAATAAATTAAATCAAGTATTTTACAACGTTATTTTATAATCGTTAATATTTTTAGAAATCACAACTTTTCAATTATAAATAATATAAATCAAAAACACTTTGACAATTTTGTTGACCGTAAATTATAAAACAAATTTCTTCTAAAAAAAACTCAATGAAAATTAATAAATTTAACAAATTATATACCATTAACCCTTGAACATGCATGTAGTCAAAAGGGTACATTATAAAACATTCAAAACTTTTTACAAATCACTTTTTTGTTTAATTTTATTTATTTAAATTGAAAAATAATTGAAAAATTGTGACTTGTGGGTTTTATCTTGCTGCACAAGGGTTAAAATATTATTTTTAATTAATATTTTAATTTTACAAAAAAAAAAAAAAAAAAAAAAAACAAGTGTCAAAATTACTGTAATATAATTATTAAAATATTATTATTTTATTTCACTTTGTTATTTCGAAATAGCAGATGAGCTTGGAATCACAAGCGGAAATGCTGAAATTAAATTGTGTGTAATTTCCAAATCGCTTTGCGCCTGATAAATCAATTTTTGTATTATTGTAATTACTTCAATATTACAGTTTTTATTTGTTGACTATTTTTTTTTAATAATTAATAATTTCTAGTAAATAAAATAAACGGGTTATTTTTTTTCTTTCATAAACAAAAGTTATTAAAGTTAATTAAAATATTTTTTATTTTGATAAATAAAATTTTCTTGTTAGAAAATTTGTTTAAATTAAAAATTGTTTTTTTATAAAATATTATTTAGTTAAAGGTTAATGACAATGATCAATATTTATAAACACGTGCTTTTAATATTTGACAAATGTTCTAAATTATCAGTAATAAGAATGAAATTAAACAAAAAAATACTTAATTTATGAATTTTTGAAACGTAATTTTGATGGCATTTCTTCAAATTTCTTAATTGATTTAATTAAATGTTATCAAAAAATACATGATAATATGCTGAAAGCTTCTAGATACTGAAAACACTGCCGAAAAACCTTCTTCAGGTAGAAAGAATGGTTCAAATATAGTTTCTAAAGCCAAAAAGAGCTCTAACACATTCGGTAGAAAAGCAGCCCGGTTGGCTCAGTCTTCGAACTATTTGGTACGAAAAGTCAAAGCTAAAATAAGTTGAAAAAATATTCAAGGCACAACATGTGTCTGATAGTAACGCTGCTAAAATTTTAGAGCCCAAAAATAGAGCACGGAAATAGAAGTAAATTTTTTCGCAAATTTCCTGGTCATAAATTATTATGTTGCTAATGGTCGAGGGATTGTTGAAGAAAAGTTTAGGTTCCAAAAGCGGTCAAAATTTCCGAAAAAGTTCTTGGTATATGTAATTGCATCTTGAAATGTTTACAAAAGAAATGGCTACATTCATAAGACTTCATAATGTGTCCACTTATTTCCTGTCACTATGGTAAACAATTCCTTGGGAATGAAAGGGTTTCCGAAAAAGAATCGAAATTTGATCACTAGTGATTATAAATCTATAAATTAGTATAATAAGTTCAATTAATTAAAATTAAAATTTATGGGTTTTGTTTTTTTTTTAACATATATGTATGTTAAATTTCTTTCGATCTCACTCCTTAGCCAAAATAAAATTTAAAAATGATTCCAGCTTTGCTATTAGAGGACAAAATTAAAAAATTTTATTTTTTTATGTCCAAATTAATTTTTTGTCGAATTTTAAAAAATATACACACCCCGGAGGTCAACTTTGAAGGTTCACTGACTACGCCCCTGACATTTGTTTTCATCCAAGATCAAACGCATTTCAGCTCTTACCATATGAGTTTCGAAAGTTACAGATTTAGAAAAAGCGATGTGTCCACTTGCACCCCAAACTATATTTCTTTAATTTTTTAATAATGAAATTCGGAGAAATTTAATATACTTTTTGCAAACTACCGTAGCAAGTGATTCAAAGAAGTACAAACTGAACCAGAAATCGTTGTACAACCTTTTATGTTGGAGTAATCGATTATTAATAATAAATAGCTCTATATTTAAGAAGCTATAATACTGTCCTGAAACTGATAGAAACTTGTAATTCTCTAATTCGCTTTCAAAAAAACTTGAAAATAAATCTGTTAAATTTCATGGAAACATATTTTATAATTCAAAAGTTGTCATGTATTTGTATCTTAAAATCTATATTTAAAAAAAAGTTCTAGAAATTTACTTTAAAAAATTTTCAACAGAAATCGATTTTACTGTTGAATTCTGCAATCTTGAAAATCAACATTACACAATATTATTTTAACTATATTGAATGTTGTTTTAAGTATTTTACTTATTTATTTGAATGTTATTGAATTTGTGGAAATTTTATATTTTTTAATATAAGAAATTTCCACAATTATTCCTACCCACTGTGCAACTTTATTGTGCAAACATTGTTTCAGTAAACAAATTTGATTATTTAATAATTTAAACAATTTAATTTTTATACACATAAAAAATTCAATTGTTTTAAATGAATTTGTTATTTTCCACTGTAATAATTTATTGAAATTTTGAAATAATAAAATTTTATAAAAAGAAATTTGCAAAAAAAAAACAAAATAAATAAATTTACCATAAAAAATTTAATAATTTTAAAATTGAAAAACAAAAACATAATAAAATGGAATCAATGAAATTCTATATATTAATGATTATTTATACCCTCCACCACCACAAGTGGTGGGGAGGGAAATTAACTTTGGCATTCCGTATGTAACGCTAAGAAGGAATCATCTCAGATCCCATAGTGTATATATATTCTTGCATCTAATCATTATCTGAGTCGACTAAGTTATGTCTGTATATAGGTTTTCCACAATAATTGACAGAGCATAAAGAATTTTGGATTGGGTATTTGCTATTTATTCCTAAACCAGAAAAATCGATTATATTAAAAGACATAGAGCGATATCTGGTGTAGACTCTAAATCTAAGCAAAACATTTTTGTAAAATTAGTTATTATAAATCGATAAATTAGAATGAAATTTTTCCATAATATAAAACTACATGTACTTCATTATTGTTCCAAAAATTGTCAAAAGAAGTCCAGTAGAAAGCCAAAAACATAACTAATTTTATGACTTATTGCGTGTTCCTATCTGTGTTGCCAGATAAATTTGGACAAAAATTGTCAAATTTGATGCAAAAAAAAAAAACGTCAAATTTATTTTTCGAAATCGTTGAAAATTCGTCAACATTAAAAATGAATTACGAATATAGTTTTTTTCCAAAAAGGATTAAATTTTAACAATTGTAACAAAAATTTTGAATAGCACCAAACATGATCCGGAAATTAAAACTTCTTGAAGGAACGAAATGCCGCTGTACACTACAAGGGGTTTTGTCTCACTAAACTCTTTAAAAGTAATTAACATTGACACCGTATTAAAGTTATTTTCCCAAAATCTATTATTTTAATGTGTTAACATTCTTTGAAAAATATGCTGCCACATTTTCTTAGCGTCTTGAAGTACTTTCAGATAAAGATGTGAAATTAAAACGTTATTAAAAGGATTTTATTTATGTTATACCAAAGTCATTGTTATATGGACTCTCGGTAATTTTTATTAAGTTGTGTTTATTAAAGGCAGCCAGGAAATTTCAATTAAGTCCAAATTTTGGTGATGGATTATATAAAAACCTTGACAACAAATATCCCAATAAGCACTGAAAGTTCAAAAATTCCAAGAATGGAAAATTTTACTTGATTTCAGCATGACCGAATATAGCATTATAGTTATATTTGAAAAAAAATATATATAAAAATTAAAAAAATTAAATATCTTAATCAGTTTTTAGTTTTAAATTTATATATTTTATGTTGGTATTTGTGTTTAACAAAAACATTAAATTAATTAATAAATTTATTTTTAATTGTGCATGTAAATTTGTTGTATTTTTTACTGTTATATTTCATCTATAGACAGTCTGCTTTGTTTTTTTTTTAGTTTCTTATCAGTCACGCGAGTTTTAGTTTTCAGTTTTTTTAAAATATTTTTTTTTATAAAAATAAAATCATTTTGAAAATTTTTTTATATAATTTATTCACACTGCGCCACCACTTTTAATTCCATTTATTCATTATTTTTTTTGTGATATTTTTGCATTTGTTTCATTTAATTGTTGTTGTTTTAAAAAATTTATTTCAGTTTTTTAGTTGACATTTTAACACTTTTATAATTTAATACGAAATTTTTAATAAAATTATTGATATTTTAAAATATTATTATTTTAAGTTTATAGTGACTCTATGGGAACCCTAATAATTTTCTTTTCAACCATCCACCACCACAAGTGGTGAAAATAGTATATTAACTTAGTCATTCCACGTGCAACACAAAGCAGTAATCATCTCAGACCCCATAATGTATAAATAATCTTGCATCAAATCAAAATCTGAGTCGATTTAGCTTGTTCATCTGTCTGTCTTTTGTTGGCATGTTCATATCCAAAATAATTGACAGAGCTCAGTGAAATTTGGCCTGAATATTTGCTACAGTCCTTAGAAGTTTTCTATTTAAAACAAACAAAATCGGTTAACTATATTTAAAGATATAGACCGAAGATAACCTCTAAGTTCTAGCAAAAATGTTTCGTACCAATGTCAATTATAAAGCGACAAATTAGAATGAATTTTCAAAATCGGTTCAGTTGAAAAAAATATATAGCCAAAAATAAAACTAAATTTTATGACTCAAGTGTTCTTGCGTGATATTAAAGAAACATTATGTATTTACTTCCCATGCAATCATGGTGGATATTTAAAAAAAAATTTGTTTTCCATAAAAAACTTCAGCATTTGAATAAGGACCTCTAAAAATTCGGATATGGTTAACTGTATCCAACTGTACAAAAATTATCAAATGGAATAAGTAACTCCAAATGTGTACAATGTCTCGTCCAACCAAATGCACGCTATCAGTTTGTCAAGTTTTTATAACTTCGCAATTCAGTAGCACTTTAAAATTTAGGGTGTAATTTAGGCTTCAAATCAAAATGCGTAATTGGTTAAATGGGTCCATAATCAGGAGAATATTTTTAGCAAAATGAAAGCTGAATCTGAGTCGATTAAGATTTTTCATCTGTCCGTTCATCCGAGTATCTATCTGAAGCTTGCAGACTTCAATGAAGTTTATTCTGATTCCTTAGAAGCTTGATGTTAAGAAGTGAGATCGAAAAATTCTTTACACACGTTTTCATTAAAACTTTTAACTTAAGTATTATTTGATTTTTTTATCAATTTTATTAAAATGAATGATCAGAAAAGAGTGCGTACTAATATCATTAAATATTTTGAACAAAGCCCAACTTTGTCCTACAGAACTTGTTCGTTGATAGAAAATCTGGTTTAGGTGGAAAGAATAGTCCACATATGTTGGACTCTGGTTAAAAGAACTCTGGTTAAAAGAACACAACAAAAGGTGTTTAAAATTGTGGTAGATTTTAAACAGATATGAACTACCTATTCGGGAGAAGTACCAATAACGCCATAAAAACCATTAATTGGTGAAGGTACGAAAAAATATTTTAATTTTCACCACTAGTGATTAAAACTATATATTTTTGTAAATTGTAGTAAAAATGCCTATCGAATAAAAAATAAGACTGTAAGTTGAATGGGTTCATTTTTATTAGCATTAATGTATGTAAAGATTTTTTCGATCTCACGCCTTACAATTCACGTTTGCCATAAAAATCGGTTAAGCATAAGAAATGTATAACCAAAAATGTGGCAAATGTTAAATATTGTTTCAAATTAAGAATCATTTTAATCTCAGATATTTCAAATGTTCATTAAATACGTAGAAAAACAACATGTTTTAGTATTGAATTAACATTTTTTATTGTTTTCACTTTTTTAATATACGAGCCAAATATCAACTGAATTATATTAAATAGATTTAATATATTCTTAGTACACATTATTTTAGAAATGACGTTGGAAAAAAAGTTAAGGAATATAAAAAGTTATATTATATTATATTATATTATATTATATTATATTATATTATATTATATTATATTATATTATATTATATTATATTATATTATATTATATTATATTATATTATATTATATTATATTATATTATATTATATTATATTATATTATATTATATTATATTATATTATATTATATTATATTATATTATATTATATTATATTATATTATATTATATTATATCATATTACCGATATTAAATTTATAACAGAATAAAATATTCTAATTCGACCGAACACTAGAGAAGTTTAGAATTTCGTGTAGGATTTTTTAAAAACTGTTAAATCATTTCAGCAGGTAGTTCTTCCTCATCATCTTTTTCAAACATGTTGCAGGTCAACATAGTTCAAATAAAAAATTATTTGCGACAAATTTTTTAGAGATAACACGATCTTTTAAATAACGTATGTGTTGTGTTTAATAAAAAAGTAAAGGCAAATTGATGATAAGACTATTTCAATACTCTGCAATGACTTTAATTTTCCTATTCTAAGCATAAGTTATTTGTTGGTCCAGAAGATAAGGGTGGACCTTCATAGTTGGTTACTTTGGGTATTGAATTCATGTAAAATGTAGAAAACATTTTAACAAAAAAAATTGTTATTGGAATCATTTAAGACATCAAAAGTATACACAAATTTAAAATCAAAATCAGAGTCGATTTAGGTATGTCTGTCCGTCCGCCTGTTTGTTGTTGGCACACTCACATCTACTCAATTGAAAGAGAAATTTGTACTGATTATTTGTTAATTTTCTAATAAGTTTTATGTTGAAAATCATTTAAAACCGATATCTGATGCAACCTCTTAGTTTAAATAAAGAACTTTTCAAAATTGCAAATCATCAAATTAGTACATTGAGCTATACATATAATATTATCACCCCAAAAAAATTTCAGAATCGGCTTAGTAGAAAAGGATATAATCAAAAATATTGTATTTAAGAAAAGCTTTAATGAATATATTATTATAACACTTTGAAACATAATAACACTTCCAAGGCATTTACGATAGAGTGTTTTGGGTATTTATTACTAAGGTATCTTGTAAGCGATTTGAAGTAGTACAAACTGTTGATATCCAAGACCTGGTTAAGGTTGAATGAATGGTCCGCATGATGTTTCTAAAGCCAAAAAATTGAAAGCATTTCCAAGAGAGCTTCCAGCACATTCGCTAGGAAAGTAGTCCGTTCAGTGCTCGCATTATTTGGTAAGAAAAATTAAAGCTAATGCAGGTTAAAAAAGCACACAAGACTCAAAAATTTCCAAACGGGAACGCTGCTCGAAATTCAGAGACCAAAAACAGAGCACAGAAATTGATGTCATATTTTCAAAAAACGTATTCTTGCTGCATAATAAACGACGAAATGTTGTATGTTTTGGCGGATTTTTTGCATCTCGCTGCATAATGAATGACTTTGCAAACTCCTCTGGTCAATAATTTTATGTAGTTGATGCTCGAAAGAATGTTTAAAAAAAGTTTAAAACCAAAACCATTTAAAATTTCACAAAAAGTTCTTGGTATGACAAGCAAAATGCAGTTGCGGTAAAAGAAGGAATGTTTATAAAAAGGCTCTTTATATTCGTAAGACTTCTTAATCTGTCCACTTATTTTTGGTCTGACTTGGCATTCTGTCACTATGGTAAACAAGCCTTTTAGTGGTATAAGAACAATTATACGGGTTTTTTTGTCAAAAGACAAAAACTGGCCGGAAATTAGGTGAGTAAAGAGATATTGGTAGATTTTAAGGAACACGTTTATAGAAGCGTTCAAAATGTCACCACTAGTGAATCTATTTTTTTTTTGTTTTTACTAACATATATGTATGTTAAGAATTTTTCGATCTGACTCCATGATCATAACTTTACACTTATCATTTTGTTATTATATATTATTTTCTATTAATTATGTATATTTATTTATTTATTTATTTATTTATTTATTGAAAACAAATATATTTACACAAGTTTCAAACGTGCGGAAAAACGTTTCATATTTTTTGTTAGAATACGTTCGTACCATTCACACATAAAACGCAAAAAAAAACTATTTAGTTAAACAAATATTTAAAGTGGTTTTTTAAAATGTTTTGCAATACGTTTTTAATTACATGAAGTATTAATTTCTTTCATAGAAAATTTTTAACATTAATTTATAAATTATTTATTTATTTATTTATTTTTAATGTATTAAATTATAAAAAAAAACATAAATAAAAACTAGTATTTCCGCTTAGGGATTTAACATTTTTTTTTTCAATTTATAAATTATTTTTTTTGTAAAATAAAGTATTAACATTCACCTTTATTTAATTTAAAAAAAATAAATTTTATTTTTTTTTAATTTTTAACGTATTTATTTTATTTTAATATTTTTTTCGTAATATTTTTTTTTCAAAATTTCAGATTTTCTCTTAATCCGTCTACGCGCACCGTTTAATCCAAAGGTTCACATCCGACTATCCTCAATGTTGTAAAAAGGTCTGTTAGTTTAATATATAATTTTTATTGTTGTATTTGTATTATACTTTTTTATTTTTATATTATAGTTATTTACTCATACATATACTGAAACACTCTTCAATATTCTAGTGTTTGTGAGAAACTCATCTTCGTTTCGTTTTTATTTTACAAATTCGATTTAATTCAGTTCGATTCAATTCAGTATTTATTAACAATAACAACAAAATATCAAAAAGAAAAAATCCGTCTTCTCATAATTCGCCTATATATTTTCCTCATACTTATACGAATATATGATGATCATAATCATGTTACTCATAGTGATCATTATTATGATTATAAATGTAGTAGTAATTTGTATCTTTGACTTGCCAACATTATTGCTGCCGGCATTTTTTAATTTATTTTGTTTTGGTTTCTCATTGCTTTCTTCTTGATAAAATGAAATTTATCCTATTCTGCATTTACACACACACACAAACACACATACACTCTTTGTATGCACCGTTGCCAGATTTGTTGATTTATCGTTATTTGACGATTAAAGTCCCAAAAGTGGGCTTATTGACGATTTATGATAATTTACCTACAGCACACAAGTGTTGAAGAGTATAAATTAACTTTTTCATATCTTATGCAACGCTAAGAGGAATCATCTCAGACCGATATATGTATATATATATTATTGTATCAAATCAAAATCTGAGTTGATTTCCTCTGTCCGTCTATCTGTCTGTCTGTTGTTGGCACGCTCACATTCACAATAATTGACAAAGATCAATGACATTTGGCCTGAATGTTTTTTATAGTACTGAGAAGTTTTCTTTATAAACTAGCGAAATAGGTTCACTGTATTAAAAAATATAGACCGATATTTGAAGCAACTTATAATTTACAGCGAAGAATTTATGTTAAACTGTCATTTACAAAGCGACAAATAGGAATTATTTTTTTGCAGAACATAAAGTTAATGACCTTCATTACCATTCCAAAAATTATTAAAATCGGTTCAGTAGAAAAATGTTATAGCTAAAAAACAAACAAATTTATGATTCATTAAATTTTCCCGTGTTTATATATGTTGTAGAGGGTATTGAAGATTCGACACAGCCGAACATAGCATTCTTATTCGATAGTATTATGTTTGTTATTCAAGGTTTATATATAAAACACCACCAAAACTTAGACTAAATTGAAACTTAACTCAATAAAAGTTACCGAAAGTCCATATAACAGTGACGTTTTCAACTTTCATATCGTGAAACTTTAAGACGCAAACAAAATGTGGCAGCATATTTTTCAAAGAATGTTAACACATTAAAATAATAGATTTTGGGAAAATAACCTCAATACGGTATCAATGTTAATTACTTTTAAAGAGTTAATTGAGACAAAACTCCTTGAAGTGAACTGCTGCATTTCGTTTCTTTAAGAAGTTTTAGAGAGCATCTTCAATATGTTTAAAAGGAGGCCTAAATAAGCCATTTAAGAGGATTGAAAATCGCACAAAAACTTTGTGAAATGAAGACAAAACTCTTCAAAATATTTTTGTCTTAGCGAAATAGGAACTAGTTTTGAAAATTGTTCGGATCATGTTTGATGTCATTTAAAACTTTTAAAACTTTTTTTTACTATACAACCATATTTATAAGTCATTTTTAATATTGAAGAATTTTGTGCGATTTCGAAAAGTAAATTTGATGATTTGACGATTTTTCCATAAAATTTTAAGATTTTTGTTAAAATTTATCTGGCAACTTTGTTTGGATTTACCTTTTCTCTCTCTCTCTCTCTCATTTTTTATTATTTTGCAATTGTGATTAATTTTTTCAAATGATCGTTTGTTTTTTTTTAAATAAAATATTCAGCAAAAAAATATAAACAAATGAAGACAATTTTTAAGAAAATTTATGTTTTTTTTTTGCTTAATTGTTATTTATTTATTAATTTATTTATAAATAAATGTTTGTTTTTTTGCATCGTTTTAATTAAAAACGTCATATATTCTTAAGTATTTGTACGTCATTGGACTTGACCACACTAATTTTGATTTTATCACTAATTTATTCATTAACTTGGTGGACAAACTTGTGGTGTAATTTTAATTAAAGAGAATGACTAGATCAGTCTTGTCGTAGAATGAGGGAGCGAAAAATAATTATCTGCTTTTATAATTTCTTTAGAAAATTCTATGATAAATATCATGACTGCGAAAGGGATACATTTATTTTTACAGTTCGTAGAAAACCCCATATATACAACGTTTGGCACGCGTTAAAATAATTATTATTTAAGAAGATTATGAGTTTAAAATCAAATCCTGAGAAAAGCATCCGGAAATTTTAAAAACCTATTTTGCATCTTTTGAATATTTATATTTTGAATCTAATCATAAAATTAAAATATGAATTTAGATATAATTGATCCTGATTTAGGAGCATTTTATATCAAAAATAAATTAACTATTCTAGTACGTGGGAGATATAATCTCCCATAAAAGAGAACAGTTGAAAATGTGAAAAATTTTGAATGAAATTAGTTTATATATAAGACCGATAAGAGTCAAATTAGACACATGTTTAAAAAAGAGTTAAATTTTCATTTTTTGTACCACGAAGTCCACATTTATTGTAAGGCTGATAAAGTCATTACCCAATAATCATAAACATTTTGAGGTTTCTAAAGAAATATTCCGTTTTATAAGTTCAAAATTTTGATTTAAAAGGTTATGTTCAATAATTTAAGGAGTTGAAAATTCTCGAAAACTATAAGAGATAAATAAATAGCACAAATACCTAAATTTTCTTATCGGCGGCTGTAAAGAAGTAAAATTTTTTTTAAATTGGGAAAGAAATGAAAATTTTTCTCGTTTTAAGAGAAGTGTCCCAAGTACCACAATTTGTCGTCCTATAGCTTCGCTAATTGAGCCCTAATTGGGGTTCAAATGAGGTTGTAATGCCGCACTACTCTGCAGTTTATGCAAATTCATTCAGCCTACCAGAAGTTACACATTAATTTCTAAAAATATCGATCATTCATTCTTGGCGGATTACACGGTATAAGTCTTGTCATCTGAAAAAAGACCACTTCCGTAAGAAGTCATTTACCAATTCAAGCTTTAAAGTATAAGGAGAATTTTAAAAGTAAGAAAATAGGATTCTATGTGTATAGATGTATATCGTGGACCAGAACAGCCAGCGCAGAGGAAATTTGAAAATAGGAATTATGGATGATTTGGAAAGGAAATAAGCTCCATAGAATCTTAAGGTGATATATAAATTAAGAGTAACCTTACTAACGTCGTTAGGCAACAAAGAAATCCTCTGAATT
The DNA here is from genome assembly GCA_004302925.2 of Cochliomyia hominivorax. NCBI lineage: Eukaryota > Metazoa > Arthropoda > Insecta > Diptera > Calliphoridae > Cochliomyia > Cochliomyia hominivorax. The sequence continues at coordinate 80,370,336 of PYHX02000467.1, forward strand.
TGATAGAATCGAAAAAGTGTCTTGTATTATGAGTTGTTGAAATCTGGTCACTGTCTCTACTAACGACAATTGATTGATTTTATTAAAAAATCAATGAGAAAATATAAGAAGTCTTAATATATACTTATAAGCGATGAACCATCTCAGGATAGGTTATCAGATATTGGTTTGATTCATTCTTTACTTAAAAATCGGAATAGATCCTTTTAAGCGGAATTTATACGCCACCATAAAGACCAAGTAAAGATCGTCTCAAAAAGTTTTAAAATATTAATGAATGTTATTATTTTATTTAATGTAAAAACTGGTCCTAAATATTAAATAATCAAGTGTAGATAAATTATTTGTTTATCTGGTATTCAACTTTTATTCGCAATAGTCTCGCCTGAGCTGTATGAGCCTATAAAATTACTGAACAATTATTTTGTATTTTTTATATTCTGGAATAAATTAAAGTCAATATTAAATTATTTATAATAAATTTAATAGTTGGCCCTGTAAGATAATTAACTAAATTTTAAATATCTTGTACAGTAGACTCTCAGTAATTAGAACCATTTTGTTACAATTTTTTTCTAATTTCTGAAATCCTTTTATTTCATAAAAGTTTCAAATATAATTGACGCTTCGAAATACTTTCGAATGTGGAATAAAAACCGATATCGGCTTAATCTATTTTAAGCATTATTATTACATCACACTGCAATATATCTATGAAATAATCGAATATCATGAACGTAAACGTAAAATCGAGTTTATTTCGAATTAATTAGATAAATTTATGACTTAATTAAATAATAAAGTTCAGAAATTAGTATCACGCGTTATAATCTTAGAGCGTTTAATAAATTGAAATGACTATTGATGGTTCTAATTTCTGGATGGTTTTTAGATTTTCTGGAGTTCTAATTTATAAGATTTTGTATCTCCTTCCTCTGTCTTATTAAGGGATGTTGTAATAGCAAGTAACAATCTCAACTGGACAGACTACATATTTGTGTAAATTGATAGAAAAAAATCATTAAAATATTTATATATAAAACTTTAATTTTAACTAATTAATGAATTCTCTAGTATTAAACTGCGATATGCTGAAAGCACCAACAAACATTCGGAATTAGTTTTGATAGAATCAGATTTTTATGAGTTTTAAGATTATTTTCTAAATTTTTTTAAAAGGAATGATTGACTTGATATTTTCTCATTTGCCAGCTGTGATGATGTAGGGTATTTTAAAGGCCGAATTTTTAAAGATAGCTGTTGTATACAGTGGATGTCCAGTAGTACGAGAGCTTTTTATTACGAATTTTCAATAAAACGAAACCAAAATTTTTCATTGACTTTTTTATAGTACAAATATTTTTTCTGTTCGATAGTACGAATGGTGGTTTTATTTTATGTATGAGTGAAGCTTTTAATATGTTTTACATCAATATTTCGCGGTCCTCCACGTTTAGAGAAGTAACTCTGAAGTTATTACTTATGGTAATGGAAGGAATATTACCATAAGTGGTAAAGAGGGCTTATTAACTTTGTCATTCCGTGTGTAGCGCTATGAAGGAATCATCACAGACCCCTTAATGTATATATATTTTTGCGTCATCAAAAAATTAGTCAATTTAGTTATATCCGTCTGTCCGTCCGTCCGTCTTTCTGTTGTTGGCATACTCACATCCACAAAAATTGACAGAAGTCAATGAAATTTGGACAAAGTATTTTCTATAGACCCGAGAAGTTTAATATTTAAAATCTGCAAAATTGGATATACACGATATCTGAGGCAACCTCCATTGTAAATTTATACTTTATATCATTACAAAAATTATCAATATCTGTTCAGTACCAAAAAATTTAAAATATAACTAATTTTATAACTCATTAAGTGCTCTGTGTTATATTGAAGTAACACGTTTATATAATGTTTACGTTTCTTAGTATATGTGTCAGTGTTTACCTACAAAACATAACCTATTTCAAACGAATTTGTGGTGAAGGGTATTGAATATTCGGCATTGATGAATACAGCGAAAAAAAAAACGATGGAAAAAAATGCAATGAGGACCACAAAAATACAACATCGTTGTTTGACATTTCAATAGTGAATTTAAAAATATGGAGGATGCACTATACGAGTGGTTTTTAGCACAGAGAAAATTCTATATCACAGTCAGTGGAGAATAACTAAAATGTTAAGCTGTGGAATTGCATAAAAAATTCTACAATGATCAGTTTTGTGCCAGTAAAAAATTTGTTGTGTCATTCGTTAATAAATTAGCATTTTTAAAAAGGAGAGATTAACATTTCTAATATTTGCTAATGCTGAAAAATTAGTTCAAAATAATATAAACTAATTATAACTTGTTTCGTTACATAGTTTTTAATAATCGTATATTGTTTCAATATATAGTTTTTTAATAAAAATATATATCTATTAATATATAAAAAATGTATGGTCAATAAGACAAAATTTTCGATAGTACAAAAATTCCTAAAAATATGTAATTCGTACTAACGGACGTTCACTGTATTTTACAATATTAAAAATAATAATTTTATAAAAAAAAAATCTAAGTTTTCTGAGTAAAAATATGTTGCATAACAGTAACTATTTAAATTAATTAATTACTTTCTTATTAATCAAGATTATATTATATAAAAATAAATAAATTTCAAGTACTTTTTCTCCAAGTTTCCTTACGTCAAAATATATATAACGAAATTTATTTAAAAAAAATCACCTTAAAATAAAATTTCTCTAAGTATATAATAATATTATTATTATTTATTTACTTAGGCAATTTTTTAGTAAATAAAATAATGTTTTTTTTTCTATTTTTTTCCATTTCTACAGAATATTTTTTGTTAATACCGAAACACAAAGTCCAAATAATCTTGGACTCTGTTCCTTGTAGAGATGAAGAAAACATTTATCACAAAATAGTGTGTGTGTAGGGTGATTGATTCTACGACCGAAACCGGTTTACGGTTTCTTCAAAAACTGAAAATGAAAATAAACCGGATTCGTTTTTTAATAATAACCGGTTAATCGCATTTTTTTAAGCAAAATATTAAAATGACAAGAACTAGTTTTATTATGTTCACATACGTATTCAAATTACAAATTCTTAGAAATAAAACGTATCTTAAATGTATTAGATTATAGCGATTTTTATGGTGGGCATATTAATTTTCGCATTCGGTATGTAATATTCTTGAATTGTATCAAATTCGGAATTGATTCACCAATGTCCGTCCGTCTGTCTGTTGACAACATTCACACGGTCACAATAATAATTCAAATTCAAAAAGAATTTTAGAAAGATCGTTTGTTATTGTCTTAACAAAGACGTTATGAGTCAATCTTAAATTTAAGATTTAAGATTTAAATTTAAAATTTAAGAAAAACGTTTGTCAAATTTTGCAAAAACTATTTATCAGATGAAAATAAAATTTAACTACAACATAAAGCTAAATCCCATTTCTATTCCAAGAATCATCCATATCGGATCAGTAGAAAAGAGCTTTAGTCAAAAATATGCCTAATTTATAAATAATTTTGTTGGTATTAGTGTGTAAATTTGTAAGGTACGTTACCCTTCACCATGGTATTGTAGAATTTAGCACTCTGACATGTTTTTATAAAGCTTGACATTGAAAATGATCTTGAACTCAGTGCAAATAGGACATATAGTTAACAAAGCATTGAGTAAGATTTCATGCTTTCCGTGAGTACCCGTCTCTGTAGACCTAATCTCACGGTGTTCTTCGCACTGGGTGAATACAATGCATCTACCAGCGCCCCCAAATGCAGCAGACAGCTACACCTGAGTATCAATTCAAAGCCATGTATTTGGGTTAAGAGCGGAGCCTATCTAAAACTCCTGCCGATTTTAGGTGCACTCCACACCGAGCCTAAAGATCTAGATTCTTCCCGCCATTTGAGTTTAAACCACAGTCGGACTGTAAATAGTTCCAACACATACAATTGGACAATAATTACAGCACTTACATTGAACAGCGCCCTCATAAACGACTCTTTAGCCACATGGAGTGACACCAGGAATGGACAAAGACAAACGTAACGAAAGGACACACAACAAGGCAGCAAGGTAGGTGGTCAGCAAGGGAGAGCGACGGAAATGAGCAGCAGCACGAAAAACCAGCAAATCGGGAACAGGGAAGTGATGCCGAAGATCCAACAGTTCCAAAACTGCTTGCGATTGTATACCCATCCACAAACCGGGGACAGATAACAGCAACACGGGAAGCTATTATCAAAGTATTTCTAACTTAAAAAAATAACTATTAATACGATAAAAATCTATAAAAACACACTTTAAAAAAACCGGATATTCGAAGAGAAAACCCCGGTTTCTTCGATATTCGAAATGTGAGTTTTTTTAGAAAAGCCGAAACCGACTTAATCATAATAACCGGTTATTAAAAAACGGGCCGATCACCCTAGTGTGTGTGAGTGTGTTTTTTCTAGTCTCTTATAATTTGAAAATTATTTAAAAATAATTCTTAGAAACAATTTCTCTCAATTATTCACTTTTAATTAATTTTAATCACTTTTTTATGGCAAATCAAATGTTTTTTATTATTGAGAGGCGTTAAAATTTTACGATTTCATGTATTTGATTTGTTAGTTAGTCATATCAATTATTTAGTAAACGTGATTTGTTAAAATGTCGTATTAAATAATAATTAGAAATAAAATATGTTTAAAACGGAAGTAAGTTTAAAGGTGTAAATTAATGTGATTTACATATTTAGAAAAGAAATTTTCGTATAATTGAATGTTTTGTAAATAATATTGGGTATACAAGTTAATAATTGTTATTGATGTATTATTTAAAAATCCATTGTTAGGCCTTTTAATTTCTCTTGACTTCAATTACTATGAGGATAGATTTTCTTGACGTTGAATATATTCTTATGCCTTCCACGTACATGGCATATAAAATATTCTTGTTTCATCATTGTTAGCCTCCAATGGAAATGCAAGTGTTTTGCGTCAAAATCACAAATTTGAAACATTTGTCAACTCCCGCAAAATACTGACTTTTAATGAGAGGTCTTCGGTCCATATTTTGCTAAATTTCCAACAAAGATTTTCTTTTCAGATTAGGGTTTTCATAAGTCCATAAAACTGTCACTTGAATTTGAATGGAAATACGCTTGACTGAAGTACCCATTTAAGCTTTTACCGGAACAGGGCCTGTTCCCTTTTTATAAAATATCAGTGTTTAGATTCCAACACTTCCAATTCCAATAATATACAATTTGTATTTTATGGAAATGCTTGTGTTGTATAAATGAACATTATTAACTTATATACCCAATATTAAAAAACGTAGGTAAAATAAGAGTTTGATTTAAAACTTAAAGTACAAATTGTAGTTATTTTTTAGTCATAAAACTTTAGTTAACCTTATTTATTCAAAATTTTCTTTAATTTTTCATACCTTTCAGTGATGAGGGCTCCATATTGAATTTGTGATACTGTTTGTAACTAAAAAAAAACATTCAAAATCTCAAAATTTTAGTCGGATGGATGAATTCTATTGAAGATAACAAAATAGTGTACCATTAAAATATTGGAGCTGGAACCCGATCAGGGCTTGATTGGGGGAGTTATTGGGGGGATTCGATTACATTATGTGTTGTTGATGACCAAATATTATTATTTAAAAATAGCGATATCTTAAGGAATGAAATTGATTCTTACTGAACAATTCATTGCAATTTTTATGCATTCCACCTTCACAAGCTCTATTAACTTTGTCATTCCCTCATAATGTATATAATGCATCAAATCAAAATCCATTATAACCCAACGAATTTGAATAAAATGCCATGATAATAAGTTATCAGTAGTTCTTTACCATTTCAAAAATTATCAAAATCGGTTTTGTAAGAAAAAAAGTTATAGCCAAGAATATACTTATTTTTATGACTCTTCTGGTATTCCTGTGTTAGTGTGTATGTACGAAACATAACGTATTTACTTCACACTTATTTGCGGTAAAGGGTATTGGAGATTCGGCATAAACGAATTTAACATTCTTACTTTTTATTATTTCCTTCTCTGCTCTTTCTACAATTGAAATGCTTCTGGTGTAGGGTACTTAAGAAAAAAATTAATTCTTGTTTTAACAGAATCTCCTTGAACTTGTTCATTTTTGCATTTATGCAATTTTAATAAAAAAAAATAATCTTAAGGGGAAATTTTCTTTCTCAAAATTATGTATCTTATACCTTTTTTTAATTAATATTGCAATTATGTTTAAAATGCTTGTTTTATGTTTTTTCTTTAATTCTTCTTTAACATTTGTTATATAAATTATAATCTACAAACATATTTCAATATTCTTTTGAAATTTATGTAAAAAAAATATTTTTTGTAAAAATGTTTTGAAAAGAAAACTTGACTGTAGTTACAGTGTTTTGAAATATTATTAATAACGAGCAGACCTGACAAACTAACTTTTGCCAAAAAAATTATTTTATTTTATTTAGGCGTTGCTGACCCTTAGTAAATATTAGTGTTGTATTATTATACGATTTAAATAGTTACTTTATATGGGGGTGACCTGTCCCTCAGTTCTTATCCGTCCTACATTTTGTCCGATAAAATAGATCCTTGAGAAAGTGATTAAGGCCAAATTTGGTAACTCTTGCTGTTATTGCTGTTTAGGTATTCGATAACCACAGGTTCTTTCTATCCCAGCTTTGAGAAAGTAGCTGGGATCAAATATGAGAACTCTCGCTCTTATAGTTGGTCTATCCGTCTTATGGTTTGTTCATTAAAACATTTCCTCGAGGAGGTAGTTGACACCAAGTTTAAAAACTCTCAATATTTACTTTTGCCCATACTCCACCCCTAGCCCTATCGAAATTTTTAATAGCCTTTTTTACATAATTACATACATACATACATACATACATACATACATACATACATACATACATACATACATACATACATACATATATACATACATACACACATCCTATTTTATATATATAAATATTCCAAGAGTTTTTCCAAAGGCAAATAAATTTAATTAAAAATATTATAGCAAAGAGAATTATGTATGTATGTGAGTATGAATATTTCAGTTTGTTATAATATTTTTATAATGAACTTATTTATTGTAATTGACATTTTTTATGAATGATTTATTTTTATGAACTACAATTTTTAAATATTGAAAAGGCGATAAAATATTTATTAGTAAGTTATCTGACTGAAATGTACGGGAAATGTGAGTTTTGTTTTTGTAATTTATTAATGATTTGATGAAAGGATTTCCTTGTATTCCCTTGAATGAGAAGACAAAAAATGCGATTTTTTATTTTGGTCTATATAAACAACCTTTAGAAGAGGTCTACAAATATCTAAAACACATTAGAGTTTTTAAAAATGTACTCCGTTTTTAAAATCAGGTAGTAAGGAACATAAATTTTAATATCAAAATTTGTTTAAAAAATGGGTTCAATTCGGGGGAGCCTATAATTAGTCTTATTATACCATATTTAGATAATTTTTTAGTAGATTTTTAGCAACTTCCTAGTCAAATTTGTATATTGTTAATGCTCGTGGAAGAGAAAAGTTAGTGTCCAAAAGCCGCAAAATTTCCTAATAAGTTCTTGATGTGACAAACAATATGCAAATGCGGCCAATCATTTGATAAAATGTGCTCTATAGAGCATATAGTTAAAAAGCTACATTACTCTGCTACCGGTATAAAAAAGTGCTATTAATTCAAATTAAAATTTCTCCAGCATGTAAAAACAATTATCAAACTGAACTCATATAATCATTTTCTTAATTCTTGTAATATTAAAAATACCCGATTTACAGGTAAAAATTTTCTAATTGTTTTTTTTTTTTCGAAGTAAATAATTGCATGTTTTGTTGTTGTAATCTTTACAAGTATTTTGTTTTAAATATTCTTTCGAATATAAATATTTTTTGGTTTTGCTTCTTCAAGTCGTCCTCCCTTCTATACCATGTTTGCAATCTGATATTGTGCTGAAGATGTTGATGTTTTGTTGTTGTTGTTGTTGTTGTTGTTGTTTCAAAGAGTATTAAAATTTCCCCTGTGGTTATAACTAATTAGAAAACATTTCGCATAAAATTCTCAATTTGCAAACTAACACGTTTTTGTAAAAAACCATCAAGTACTTTATAACCCAGCAAACCAAAGCTTAAGAACATGTAATAAATCTTAACGATGATTTCAAGAAAACTTGTCTTACATTGTTGAACAATATTGACTTTAATATTATCGTTTACATATTTTAATAAATAACCATATTATGGTTAATTTTTAATTTCTTTAATTATTGAATAATTTTATTTTACAGTCTGTTGGGTCTCTGTTCCTTCTCAAATTTAAAAAGATTTTTTCTATTTATGTGTGTTTATGGGGTGAAATGTGTTTTGAGGCTAATTTCTTTTCTTTTATTTTTTAAATTTATTTTCTTGTTTTTTTGTCAAGATTTGTTTTCGTTGCATTTTCCTAGAATGCAAAAATCTTTTATTTAAGTTTTATGAAATCTACAATATTTTTAAGGTGTAATAAATTTGTTAAAAAAATAGTTTAGAAGTGATGAAATTGTTTAATAGAAGTTTATAAGTAGTTTTGAGAAAGGTGAAATAGTTTAAAAAAATTTAGTACTAAATAGATATAAACGAAAGGAATAGGTTAATAAAGAGTGAAAATGAAAAATTCTTAACATATGCTTCTCATTAATACTTTTATAATAATATTATTTGATTTTCTTCCTTTTCAAAAAAAATCAATTATTATGTTTAATGTCAAACAAATGAATATTTAGTTAATCTGATTAAAATCCAACTTGGTCCAATTTCCTGTTAGGTTGCTGATGTTTCCCAAATATTATTGATTTGGCAAGCAATATGCAGTTGCGACAGAAAAAGTCAATCATTTGTTATATCGGGCTCTATAAACGCCGAAATTTACATCAATGAATGTTTACAAGAAAGGTTGCTTCCATAAGATAGGATTTCATAATATGTCCACTTATTTTTGGCTTGACTTGGCATACAGTTACTATGTAACTGTAAACAAGCTATTGATTGGTACAAGAATAATAATGTGGTATTAATACCAAGAGAGGCAAATCCTACAAACTGCCGGGAGCTAAGGCCAGTTGAACGTTATTGGGATCTTGTTTAAAGAAGAGCACAGAAAAACTGTTCAAAATTGTCACAGATTTTAAACGGAGATGGACTAAATGTTTGAGCAACGGTTTCCGAAAACGGTTCAAATTTCATCACTAGTGAATAATATTATAACACATTTCATTCTTGTAAATTGTAATAATAATTTCAAACAAAACAAAAAAACTGTTAGGTAAGTAGTTTAGATTGTAAAGCTCTTAGAAATGATTTTTCAAATTTTCTTACTAACATCAAAGTTAGATTTTTATAAATCTAACTTTGATTAAAATCAACAATATTCAATATTAAACTTGCACGCAGAGAAAAGTCATGTTTTCAGATTGTTTGCCACGAAAATTATTGCTATTTTCATGGTAAACAATTATTGTTATCACCAACATGTCAATTAATTTTTAAATCTATTTTTTGGAATAATTTTGTTGCTGAGATTAAATTATTGTCAATAAATTAACAATAATATGTTGGTCGCAATATGCTTAGAAACGTGTTCAACTAATCAACATTTTATTTCAGATTTCCGTTGCAACAAAACTTTTGTTATCAGAAAATATTGTATTAAATTTTTTGACTATATAAACATGTTTGATGCTTCAACAAAATAATTTTTATTTTGGTAACCATAAATTTTTTAGGGATTCGATATGCTGATCTTTTGTTGATGGACAACCATATTATGTTGGAATATTTCAAAATATAATGGTGATGCGACAACCACATTATGCTGCTTATCAATTATAATTACAAAAAAAAACAAATTTTGACTCTGCATGTAGTTATTTACAATAAGGTTGTAGTTTTCAAACAAAGTTTTCTGTCATACACATAGAGAAAAAACATGAATGTGATAACTTAATGTTACCTTTAAAATAACAGAAGAACAAATAATGAATCATAAAATTAATATTTTGGGCTTTACATTTTTTTCTATTGAACCGATTTGGATCATATTGAGAATAGAAATGCAAATTTTACGAACTCAAAGGATGTCTTAGTTATGGGTATATAACTCTTAGTTTACTCCAAAGATTTTTTCGTCCCTTTGTCCTTCTTCTATATTATTTATAGTGCTACGAATGATTTGCAAACATTTTTAATAAACTCCAATAAGTCTAAATATGTATGTGATTTAAAAATAATATTAACCCTTGTTAAACTTCTCATATAAAAATGCACTTCAAATTTTGTTTTTATTGGAATTGAAAATAGATGGAAACTTTAAGTATGATTTAATTTGTTTGAAATTAACTTTTGTTAAAATCAATTATAAAAAAATAAGAATAAAACTTCATTATGTTGAACTGCATGCATTTCACAATATTAGGGTGATACCATGAAAGGCATCTACTGAACATATAATTACGCCTAAACTAATAATTTGGATCTATATTTTTTTGTAAAATTATAGGTTCATACCTGAGTAGTTCTATAAAGTTCATGATATAAATTTACAGATTTTTTTGTTAATAATTCGGCGATAATATGAAATAATAAGAAGTGAGGTTTAAAAGTTCGTAACACACGTTTTTTATTAAAGTGACCAGAAAATAGTACGTACTAAAATTATTAAATATTTTCAACAAAACCCAACTTGATTGTACAAAATTAGCTAAATATTGAAATGTCTGCCATCAAACCGTTTCCAATGTCATTAAACAGACCGGGAGAATTTGTCCGTTAATCGCAAATCGGGTTCATATGGAAGGAAAGGATTTTCTGGTAAGACAACAGACTGGCTAGCTTCGTGATCGGAAAGTGTCAAAAATTGTGGAGCACTGGTTTTTGAAAATAATTTAAAATTTCATCACTAATAATTAATTCCTTTTTGTAAATTGTAATAATAATTTCAATTTCAATTTAATGAAAGAAAACTAAAACTATAAGTTTGGTGGTTTTGTTTTTATTAACAAATATGTGTGTTAAGAAATTTCCAATTTCACTCCTTAACATTTGAATTTTAAATTGTCAAAATTTAAGCTATTAAAATTGGACCAATAGGAAAATTTTTATTTAATTAATTTTAATTTAATTTAATTTAATTTAATTTAATTTAATTTAATTAATTTTTGGTAGAGTATACACACTCTTGTGTTGTGAAATTGTTACTTGATATTCTGGTGTATATTTAAAGCGCAGTTTTTTGAACCACCCTAATGTATTTGATTCTCTTCCGTTTTATTTGTTGTTTGTTTGGTATGCATTTATAGAACTAATTTATTGTGAAAAACGTTCAACAACTTTGTTAGTTGAAGTTTCTTTTTTTCCCTCAAAGTTTTACTTTTTGTTAACCCTTTTTACTTTTTGTTAACCTTCCACCACCACAAGTAGTGAAGAGGGTTAATTAACTTTGTCATTCCATGTGTAACTCTAAGAAGGCATCATTTCAGGCCCCATAATGTATATATATTCTTGCATCAAAATCTGAGCTGATTTAGCTCTGTCCGTTTTTCTCCATAATACTTGGCAGAGTATTAGTAATGGTCCTGAGATGTTTTCCTTTCAAAACCAGCATAATCGGTTCAGTACATAAACAAATATAGACCGATTTCTGAGGCAACCTCTAAATACAAGCGAAGAACTTTCGTACAGTTTTCAATTATAAATCGTTTTATTAGAAAGAAATTTTACGGTAATAAAAAAGTTGTATATACTTCATTACTATTCCAAGAAAGATCAAAATCGCTTCAGTTTTATAACCTATTAAGGTTTCTTCGTTATATAACAAACACTTTCATAGACTGCATGCGTTTACCAATTTATATGTCAGTGTACATATGTTTTTTCTTTATACGTATTGTGCTGGAGGGTATTGAGGATTCGGACTAACCGAATATAGCATTTTACTTGTTTTTATTGTTTTGCCTAAAGTTTGTTAAATCAAATTAATAATGCTTGTTTTAGTTTTCAGAAATGAAAAGAATTGAATTGTGTTTCTCTTCAAAAGCCTAAAGATATGCTAAAAATTTAACTCTCTTGTTGAATAAAGTCTATGTTTTCTTTAGTTCTTTATTTTCCTCACAATTTTTCCACCCATAAGCCCTTAGAGTATGCAACAGCTTTTAATATTTATATTTAGTTGTTTTGCAAGTGCATGCACAGTTTTGTTCTATTACCACATGTTGCCACTTGTTTCACAGTAAATTTAAAATTTTTTAAATTTCTATTGAAACTTGGCAACCCTACTTGTGTTATGCGCAGCACAAAAATTTCTTTTATATTTCAAAAAAATTATTTGATGAATTTTACTTTTACTCTTGTTGTTTTGTATTTTTGTAAAAAATCGATATTTTACACTGACACCGCTACTTATGTATGTGCTGTACATGCAATACTGACAGAGAAATATCTCGAGTATTTTTGTTTCGATACTCAAAATTGTGTAATATTTGCTCAAACATTTCTCTCTTTGGTTTTATTTTTAAACAATTTTATTTATAAAATTTAAAAAAAAAAGAAAATGTATTTTCTATTTTTATTCGATTTGTCTCTATTTTTATACCCTCCACTACCACAAGTGGTGAAGAGGGTATAGTAACTTTGTCATTCCGTTTGTACTGCTAAGAAGGAATAATCTCAGATCCTATTATGTTTATATATATTTTATATATTCTTGAAAAGTTTCTTTTTAAACCAGCAAAATTGCTTCGAATATTAAAAGATATGGACCGATTACTAAGACGACCTCTAAGTGCAAGCAAATAACTTTCGTAAAATTGTCAATTAGTAGAATGAAATAACATTAAGCTATATGTACTCCATAACCATTTTAAAAATCAGCAAAATCGGTTCAGAAAAAATTAAAGTCAAAAAATGTATCTAATTTTATAACTCATTAAGTCTTTCGTGTTATATTTAAAAAAAAACTTTTATATTATTGTATATGTCTGTGCTAGAATGTGTGAGTGTGTATGTACGAAACAAAACGTATTTACTTCACACGCATTTACGGTGAAGGGTATTGAAGATTCGGCATAGCCAAATATAACATTTTTACTTGTTTCGTTTTTTAATTTTAAATACTTACAATTGTTGTCTGGTTCATCGCGTGATTTTTTTTAATTTATTTCGGAAAAATGCGACAAAGATTTTTTGTTTATTAAATTAAAACATTTTTAGACAAGAAAATATTTGTGAAGTCTTCTTGCTGCTCTCTATTTTTTTCTTCACATTATTTTTGTTGCGGGTGATTTTGATACTGAATGCATCTTTGGTCATATTTCTACACAAATACATTATGGTGACCTTGACAATGAAAATAAAATATTCTAGGGTTGCCAAATATCTATTAGATAGACTATTTACATTCAGACCACAATCGAGAGAGTTTGTTAAAAAATATGTTTTCTTTGGTATCACGAAGTTGTTGAATGGTTAATGATAAATAAAAAAATTATTTGACACGTTTTTTATTGTTTATCGGAAAAAACCCATACGATTATGAAATGTTTATTTATTCTGAATTTATGAAGAATTATGAAATATTGTTTAAACAATTTGAAAACCTCGTTTTTAGTGTCAAAATGGTACAGCTGCAAATCATTCGGAAAATGCGTAAAAATAATTGAAATAATTTGAAATGTAAAAGTAGAAAAGGTCGATTTAAGTAAAACTTACGAAAAAATGACCTCAGTCCCTTTTGCAGGACCATCAAAATGATAGAAATATTCATATAATGGATCATAGTTAACCGGCTGGTTTCTATTCAAAATAAAAAATAAAATAAAATAAAATAAAATCAGAAAGCACAAATCGATCGTTTAATAGTCTAAGAGCTTCAATTGTAGCGCCCTGTATTTCCATATTTGAAATGGAGAGCGCTACAATTGAAGCTCTTACTATGGAATAGAAAAACTTATATTCCATTTTTTTAATAAAGTTTTAAAAAGTAGGAGTGCTTTATTCGTCTTAGTCGAATGATTCCATCCTGGCTTTACACATCGAATGATAAAGTTATTATACCCTCTATCACCACTTTTTCTGCAATTCAGTAACACAAGGATGAATATCAAAAAATCAAATTCTCGACATTTAAATTTTGTTGAATTTTTGTAGCGTTATTAACATATGGTCCATCTTGTTTTTGGTACGACATTTCTGCATTATTATTTATTTTTTTAACATAAATTTCTCTCTGATATTTGCTTTGATCATTTGAAGGCAGTGAACTCTGTTGCTATATGAAATATATGATCTTGTTAGTAAAAACATGTATAAAGATAAAAGTAGGAATGCTACATTTGATTATGGTAAAACTTATAAATCCACCACCACGATCAATTTAGGAATAATATTGACATTTCCGCTTATATCGGGGTACGAAACTCTATGCCAAAATTACGTAGTATTAAAATTTTGATGTTATTGCTTCATGTGCACATAAGATTTCATTTGTCCCACTGTTACACATAATGTTGTAATTATACCTCATACGAATTACACTACATAGCTCATTTGGACAGGCGATATTCATGGCGTCGTCACATTGAAAAGACTTCAAATGAACTTGGCAAATTAACAGCCATTTCATACTAACACTTGACAATAAAGTTATTCTGTATAACACCGTGCTAAAGCTAATCTGAATATATGGCATCCAACTATAAGGAATGGGAACTCCGTCGTACATAAGAAATGAAAACATATATAGATATTTAGAGGTTCCATTAGTAAGACAAGACTTCAGTCATTTTAGAGATAAAGACATCATAAAATTACATTTTCTATAACTTTTTCTATGAACCGATTTTGCGGATCTTCTTAGGACAGACGGACATATCTATATGTTTACTTTATAGAGTCTTATATAATTCCCTTTTTACATTACACATGGTAAACAAAAAGTTTTTTTCAAATATCCATATTTAAGGCAAATAATCGAAAAGTAATATTGTGAGCAGGTGAGAAAAAAGTAAAAATTTTAAACACGTTTAATAAGTATTGCGATTTCTGGTATTTTCTTATGGATAATTAAGATTCACAAAATCCATATCTTAAACACACTTTACTTTATAAAATTTCATTGAAATCCGATCAACTGTCCAGAAGAAGCTGTCAAACTGTGTGTAAAAAAATGTTTTTTTTTTTAACGACACTGATTTTAATCGAATTTGTTTAAATTGGTTGTGAATTTTATAAAACTCCGGCAAATACGTAATGGTCCATGGTTTTGGAAAACAAGTTTCATACACTTTTTAAAATTGGGTTACTCGATTCAGGAAATGAATTTATTAAATGATAACATTTGTTATGTGAAATGAAATAAATATTTTTATCCAAAGTCAAATATTAGATCTTCTTTTTGAATTTACTCACTTTTTATATTATTCAGTTCTTTTCAGATTCTGTTACTAATCACATATTAACCGTATTATCACTGTACTCTTAAGCGATCAATCTATTATAAATTAACTTGCTCTCTATAAAGTATCTATTTAACCTCGATTATGAAATTTATATGAAATTAGTTGAAAGATTATTGTTTAAATAACCAAAAAATTATAATTTCCCATTAGCAATACAGTGAAGTTCAAAAAGAAATGTCTTATTTAATTTTCAATGTTTGTAGTTATTCCATGTTGTTTTGTGCGCTTCCAGTCATTCTGACAGCTACAAAAATTGTTCCAATATTTAGTATTAGTAAACAAAAGAGTTATATATCAATATATCAGACCATTTTAAAGCCCTAATTATTCAAAAAGAAAAAAGAGCTTTGCTCAGACTATTTTGTGTTTGATAATGTATATTCTGACAACAATCGATATCTGAGATTATTTTTTATTTAAAATTGTTACTGTTTTTTTTTAATTTATCTTATTAAAATATAAATTGTGATAATATAATAAGTGATATTTTAATTTTCAAGACAAATATAAGATTATATAACTTTAAAACAAACTTAAAATGAACTTTTTATTTTTGCCTCCACTGTATTTATTTATTATTCTTTTAATATTTGTTTTATTTAGTTAAACAGGGTTAATAAACCTTATTTACTTTTCCTAAACATTAGTTTTAATATTATATATTTATTTAAGTGTTTTCGCATAAATAACAGAAATTCTTTGCAACTTTTTTAATAATTTAAATCAGAATGTGAATTTCAGAAAAGAAATAAAACTTAAATTGAGTCAAATTTTAGAACATTCAGAATTGTAATTCAAATTTAATTTCTATTTTTCAGTAAAAAGTAATAAATTTATACCAAAACTGGGAATGTTCCCAGTTATTATCTTTTATAATACAAAATTGATTTGTAAAAACAAAAATTTGTAATCCTTTTTTATGAGTTTTTGAATAATTTAACAGTTTTGTATTGAAATGAAATTTTCTTATATCATTTTAAATAAAATTCAGAATATTATTTATTGATTCTGATCCCTTGTTTACCAATAATGTGAAAAGATTGTGATTGTGAAAAAATACAAATTCCAAAATTTTATAATATTCCATTTAATGTAGGTATTAGCTAGAACCTTTAAAAAGTTGTCAAAAGTTTGTTAACAAATTTTCGGTCCCATAACTCAATCCGTGAACCTGAGCAGTCCAAATATTCAAAGTTATATAAAGCTACATTCCCCTGCTATGAGTATATCCAATCAGCCGATCAAAAGTTACAGATTTGTTTTCAGCTAAGTCCACCCACTTCTTTGAAGGATTTAAAAAGGTTCCAAAAAATATAAAAAAGCTAGAGCATAATATATGTTTTATATATTTTATTTAAATATATTTAGTCTATAGCTTTTTCATTTTTGTCAATGTTATAGCATATAATGTAATGTAATCCAAAATATGTTCTACAGTATATAATTTAGTATACAGCGTAGTCTAAAGTCCAGTTAATAGCCTAGTTTATGACTGGTACCAAAACGTATGCTAGGAGTGAATACAAAAAATATATCTTAATGTGTCCACTTATATTTGAATTGACTTGGCATCCTGTCACTAATGCAAACAACTGGTTTGTCCTTGTACAACTTAGTATTTGTACTAAGAAAGAGACACATCCTCCATACTCCCGGAGTTAAGACAACTGGATTTATTTTTGGGATTTCTTAAATAAAGTGTACAAAAAAGGTCTCCAAAAGTGTTGGAGATTTTAAACGGTGATGAATTGCCTTTTCGAGCAAAGTGATTTAAAGCACTTTAACAAATTTATGGCAGGTCAATAAAATAAAAGATTTAAAACTGTAAGTTTAGTGGTATCGTTTTTTAACATGTGTGTATGTTAATAATTTTTCAATCTCACTCCTCAATCTAGTTAATAGCCCATTTTAAGACTTATTTAAAATCTAGTCTATACTAATTTGTTGCATGTAATCCAATTTTGATATATTTTAATTTACAGCTTAATCTTACACTTTAATTTATATATTAATACTTAGACTATAATTTTATTTATAGTCTTGTACATAATCTCGTTCATTGCATAATCTATAATATAGTTTGTAACCAGTTCTCAACTTAGTTATTAAGTACTTTATAACTCAGTCTATAATTTAGTTTCCAATCAAGTAAACAACCCTTGACGATAATATAGTTTTAATCTAAGTTTATAACTAAATAGTCTTGTCTCTATAGTATCATTTAAAGCCAAGTTTATGATATAATATATAACCAAGTGTGTAATATAGTTTTCTAACCGATGTAAGAATAATGCAGTTTTAAAATCTACTTTTTAGTCTAGTATGTAATCTGTTATTTAGTATATCTAAAGCCTGGTTTACAGCCTATATTAGTGGTACAATATAAATTATATTCTTTAGAGTATATTTTGGATTATATTACATTGTATACAATAATATTGACTAAAATGAAAAAGCTATGGACTTGGAAGTTAGGAGGCACCCCAAATGTAAAATTAAAAGATTAATTCACTAATCAGAGATTTTTTGAAATAACTTTTGTCTCTGGACAAAAATTCGGCGAGAATTAGTTTTTATATTTATTTTAGTTTCTTGAGCTAACTAAAATAATCGAATTTACTCTCTTAATCACACAGGGATACTATAGGAATATCAATTTGCTCTATTTAAGAAACATTGCTGATTTTAAAAATACATATATAGACATGCTGATTAACAGTATTATCTATACCGTTTAGTCTTCTGACAAGACTATAATAGAATTTATAGTTTATAATTAAATTAATATGTTATAATAAAATAATTCTCACTTGAACTCTTACCTTCTTTGTTATTCAATACTCAAACCCTTTTTAAATCATTTTACAATTTTATTTTTCTTTTTGAAATATAATTTTATTTTTATTTGATTTTTGTATTTATTTTTTTTATAGTTTTTATATGATTTTATGTTTCTTTTCTTTAGTTTAAAGAGATTTTTTTAAGTTTAAGTTAATTTTACTATTTTTTTGTTAGTTTTATTCATATAAGTTTCCTTTTCCTTTAATTAATTACACTAGTTATAGTTACATATGTATGTATGCATGATGATGAAATTATGAAATTATATCATCGTAGTTTTTTTATATATAATTTTCTATATAGTTAAATTTTATTAATAATTTGTTTATATATTCTTTTTGTTGTTATTGTTTTTATTGTCCATTTTAATGTGGACATAAATAATAAATAATTTTTTAAAAATATTTAAATTTTTCTTGAAAATTAATTTAACTAAATTTTTTTTACTTTGTTAGGAAAAAATTAATTATTATAATTTTGTTTTTGTAGTTTTTGTTTATAATTATAAATATTTGTAGGTAAAAATATGAGAACTCGTTTACTTAAATATTAAATAAAAAGTTATATAATTTATTTGTAATTTTTATAACTAATTATTATTTTTAATTTTGATTATTATGAAAGTTTTAGTTAAATCTTAGAAATAATTAATAATTATTTTATACAGTTTTTTAAATTAGTTTTAAATTAAAGTTAAGGAATCATAAATTAATGTACATTACAGATTATGAAGTTTTATAAACTATTTATAGTTTGAGGTTATATTAGTAATTAAAGACTTAATATTAATTTATTTTAATATATTTGCAATTATAAGGAAATAGTATCAGGAAAAGTATTTAATCTAGTATAGACTATATATTGTCTGTAGTCTCTAATTTAGTCTACAGTGTATAATCTAGTCTATAGTAGTTCAGTTGATGGTCTAATCTTAATTCATATGCTGGTCTTAAATTTTGTTTGTAGATGAGTCTAGAATCTAGTTTATAGGCTTATCAATAAACTAATTTATAGCCTGGTTTATAGTCGGGTGTATTCTATGGTTAAGTCTGAAATCGGATTAAAAGCCTAATCCGTCCATAGTCTAGCCAGTAATATAGTTTAAATCCGAGTCTATAAGCTATAATATAACCTGTCTAAAATATTGTTTATAATCTATTATAATAAAGTCTATAAAACAATTTATAGTCTAGTCTATAACAGTCTATTAAGCATAGTTTATATTTACAGTTTATAAACTAGTCTAAAATACAGTTTAAAATCTGGTCTATAATCTACATTAATAACAGTCGAAAATACTATTAATAGTATTAATAGTGTATAATCAAATTTAGTTGAGTTTAAGTCTAGTCTATAAAAGATTCCATAGCTTAGCACATATATTATTTATACTATATGACTAGTTCACAATTTGGTTTACAGTTTAAAATAAAATCTAGTCTAACACCTATTCAATAATTTAGTTTTTAACCTTGACAACAACTTGTGTTTAAACAATAGTCTAACACCCAGTATACAGCCTAGTCTATATTTAAATGAACTGGTGTATAGCTTAGTCTATAATCTGGACTGTAACTTATTTTATAGTCTGTCCAATTTGTAGTCAAGTTTATCATTGTAGTCTTATAGTGTTATGATCCAGTTTATAAAGCATAGTCTATAATCCAGTCTACAGTCTAGTCTATAGCTAAGTGTTCTGGTTAATTGAATTATCTATAAACCAGCTTGTAGTTTATTTTAGAGCCAGTGCAATTTTAAGTCTGGTTTTATATTCTAGTCTTTAGTCAAAAGCCTAATCAAAGAAAGTTCTTTTTGACTGATATAAAATATATTTTTTCAAATTAGTTATTATACTGGCTTTAAGACTAGATTATAATAAAATATAAAATTTTGTTCATAGCCTAGACTAAAACCTAATTTAAAGCATGAAATTATAGTCCAGAACAAAGCTTTGCTTTTGATTATGTCCTTTAATTAGTCTTTAAACTGCTTTATTGCCAAGATGGTAGTTTATTTTATATCCTATCCAGTCCATAGTCTAGATTTTATTATAACCTTCTATTCTATAAATTGCTTTTAATCTCTTTCCCTTCTTTTCATTTTCCTTATAACTGCATTTATATGATTAATTTCATATTTTTGATTTATGAAAACTTACATGCGAAAAATCAATTCTTGGTGGCGTTTTAATGTTCAAATTTTACACTTTATTTTTAGATTTTTTGTCTAATTTTTATTTTTTTCTATAATTTACAAATCCTCTTAAATATAAGAAATAAAGTCTATTTTTTATTTTAATAAAAACTAATAAATTTTTAATGAAAAAAAAATAATTTCTAACTTTGATGCTTTTTTAAGGTGAGTTGAAAAAAAGTTGTGTCAGTCATTCTCTAGAATGAAAGAATAGTTAATGCTTTTTTCAGAAATGCAAAAATTATCTTTTAGCCACGCCCCAAAATAGAGCACTTTTTGTTAACTGTGTAAAGTATGGCCATTCTAAGATCGATCGGAACTTAATATTGTTGTTCATGATTTTAAACCGGCTACATTTTGTCCTTTTGAATCTAAGATCATCGTCTAGTACACACTTCTGGCACAGCGTATGTGGAGGAATCGCCTTTTACGTCATAGTTTTATAAGTATTTAAAACATTGGGTTTTTTCTACTATAAATTAATATTTTGAAAATTTAGGGAAACTTTCTAAGTGCCAGAAGTGAGCACTAGAACGTAATGTCAGATTCAAAAACTATCAAAAGACAAGATGTTGTCGAGTTCAAATTACAAAGAAAAATATATAATTTCTTTCGATCGGACTTAGAATGACAGCGCTATATACAAAAGACAAGAAGGGCTGTATTTTGGGGCGTGGCAACAATATTTCTGTAAACAGCATCTATTACTTCATTCTAAGTGACTGGCACAACAATTTTTTTTATATTGAGACCGACCCACCCTAATGTTTATTTAACTAATAAATTGTTTTATACGCAATTTTATAATTTTAATTATAAATATTTAATTTACATTTTCATAGGAATTTTACAAATATCAAAAGAAAAGCTTTAAATAAATTTGTTTCTCTATATTTTGTATAAATTTTATTTTATTTGATCTACGTTGAAAGTTCATTTTGATTAAAGTTTTGTTTATTAAATTTATTTTCTTTATTAAAATTATAATTTATAAAAAGAAATTAATTTTAAACTTAATAAACATTAAAAAAAAATAATATTATTTATTGAAAATAAAGATGGCTGCCTTAACAAAATCTTTCAAAACGATAAAGGGGCTCATTTTTATCGTTTCTTTTATTTACTGTTTTTTGGTTCACCATCTTCTTTCTTTATTGGAAGTTTGTTTGTCATTTTGAACATAAAATTATTTGATTTTTAATAATTTTTTTAATTAATTTAATAACAACTCATAGCACCGTTATATAATTCGTTGTTTTCTTCATTATGTGTGTTTATTTTTTTTTTCTTAACTAAAATTTATTTTGGTCATTAATTTTTTTGTTAGAAAAATTAGATTTTTTTAAATATTTATAAATTATTAAAAATTATATTTTAACTAAACTTAATATAAATTTGTTATTATTGCAAATTTTTTGATACATTAAATTTTAAAGTTTTTCAAATTTTCACTAAAAATATAAATAAAAAATTTTATAAGAAAATCTTTACATAATTTTACAGTTTTTACATAATTTACAGTTGTTTCATTTAGATTTTTATTTAAAATTTTATTGAATTGTCGGTTTTTTTGACTACAACTAATAGGAGTAACTTATTAGTTTATATAAAACTTATGAAAAGATCTTTCCATTTAAAAAATAAATTTTATCTTCACTCTCAGAAAACAAACATTTTCATATGTGTAGATAATTACAAAAAAAAGAAGATCCTAAGGATTTTAAAAAACTCTTCACAATAAAAGACGATTTGGAAGGTAGGAAGCACCGAAATGTAAAATTAAAAGTTTTAATCACTGAGCAGAGTGTCTTGAAATAATTTCGGTCTCTGGAAATATTTCAATTATTTAGCTGACTAAAATAATCAACCCTTTAATTGTACTCTAAGAATTTAATCATACAGGGACACCATTGGAAGATTAACTTTAATTAATAAAATATTATTCATAGAATTTAAGAATTCATAAAATTTACGATATTCCTGATTATTTATTATGTCAGTTGTTAAAAACTTAAGTCGTTTTAACGAAATTTTTAAAACCGTTTATTTTTAATAATTCATAAAATTCGTTAATTTAAAAACAAATAAAAATTACAATTTTTATGAATCAAAATTACAAAAGATCCAAAATTATAATATTTAGAAAATTGAAAAATTTCTGAATTTGGAGAAGAATGTTCATCACTAATTCTATTTTGATTATAGACGTGAAAAAAGATTCATTAAAATAAAAATGTACTAAATCGATTTATATAAGAACTGTGTTCAAATCACAATTCAAATTCTTTTGGCTGTTGAAGTTTGCAATACAGACCTGCAGGGCTTATTATAGTTTTTTTTCGGGAACTAATGCAGTCATAAATCAAACAACAATTACAAAGCGCAAAACTTTAGGATCTGTATGAAACACTATCCCAGTTCGTTCGATGAAACTATTTCTTCATCGATTAAATAATAATACACGCTTTCAAGATTCTTTAGACTCTTGATTCGCTTTAAAGAAAAATGTCAATAATTTCTTGATTAATATGCACTCTTCATTATAACAGCCAAGATAAAGGCTATTAAGGTTGGGTTTTTGACTATTTTTTCGTTCTTTAAAAGGGCTGATCTTTAAAAGAGTTTAATTTTAATTTAAAAAAAAGCTCTTCAAAAAGTTTTCAATTTTAATAAAAAATTATACAAATCTAAAAAAGGAGTTTAAAAATGAATAATTCTCACAAATTATTTTGGAGCTGTGTATACCAGTGAAACATTATTTTGTTAAGCTGGAAAAGGGATCTTTGTATTTTTAAAACAAAGATACTCAAATATTAAGATGTTTTTATTTTTTAGTAAAAGTTTTTGTGTTTTACTGAACCTAGAAATTTGTTTTTGTTATTTTGTAATATTTTGTTAATCGAAAAAAGAGTTTTGATTTTTTTAATCTTCGCAAATAAAGATCATCGAAAAATTAAGATTTTGATCCGAAATATTTCGTACTCTGGTAAAAAGTTTCAGTCACATTTGGCAAGTATTGTCAATTGTAATTATATTTGTATACCATATTATTTGCTTAATGTAAACTCTGCTTAAGAATTATTTTTTTTGCCAAATTATTGTTTTATACAAGTTAAGATTTTTCGGTTTCTTGGTTAAACTCATAAAACATTGTCTGAACTGAAAGGAATCTTTGAAGAAAATCTGATTATAATCAAAATAAAAACCATTCTGTTTTATAATCATTTTATAGAAATATTTCGTCCTTGCGCCGACCTACTGATCATACATATTTCCAAAAAATCTTTTGTCAGCCAAATAATACTTTGTCTCTTCCGGAAAATTCCCAAAATTTACATAGGATCTTTTGCTAGCTCAGTGACGTTTTGCTGAAATAGGATCTTTTTAGAAATTAACTAATTTTTTATTTTATTACAAAATGGAAGATCTTTTCTATAAGTTTTATTTATTTTCGGGTACTTTTTACAAAATTTGTTTTTTTTCTCTTGAAAAGATTTTTATTTATAAATTTAATAGTTTACGAAACCATGTTAAATTTGTCCTTTTTTCTATTTATAACTTATTTAAATAAATTTATTACATTATTTTAATTTACAGGAATTTTTTTATTATAGTCTAGATTTTTATTATTAAGATTATGAGTTTTATGAGCTTTTTCTGTTATATTTTATTATTCATATTTTATATTAAATTTATAATATTTATTAGATTTTTGTTTAGAATATAGAGATTTTTTTATTAAATTTATTTTATATGATTTTTTTACATTATTCTATATAAAAAATGGAAAATATAGTAATAATATGAATTATATAAATACGTTTATGTTCTTTATTTATTAAATCCTATTTTCGATATTTAATATACAAATTTTAAGGTTATTAATTTTATTATTTTTTATTTGGGGATTTTTTATTTTTATAATTTAATTTATATATTTTTAATAGATTTATTTTTATTTAGAATATTTGTTTAGGGTAATTTATAATTACATGAAACTTGTTTTAATTTTTATTATTTTTTTAAGGTTAGAAATTATATACAAATTTTTATTTTTGGGGGGTGTTTTTTTTAACAAGATATAAAGTTTATAGTTTTTAGACACACACACATACAGATAAGTTATTGAAACTATATAAAGAATAAAAAGGAAAAAAGTACGTATAATGGAAAAAATGTTATTTTGTTGTTGTTAATAAATAATATTTTTTTATAAAGTTTAAATTGTTTGAGTTTCTTTTTTTTTGGGTTTTTTCATATTTTTTATTTTTATTATAAATTTATATAACAGTAACAATAGTGGAAGACTTCCCCGCTTAAAAAATACTTGATGTTTTGTTTTCAATTTATTTTAACTTTTTTATTTTTAATGTTTTAAATTTTGTTTTTTTATTTAGTTGTGGAAAAATTTATTTTTATAGTTTTGATTTTGTTTTAGTATTTATTTGAGTATTTCTGTTTGCTATATTTTGGTAATTTTAACTTTATAATTTTTTTGTCCAGATCTTTTTCATCATAAAAAAAATAAATGTTTTCTTAATTTTTTAAAAATAAATAAAAAAATTAGTAAGAAATTTTAGTCGATGAAGTCCGACTATTATATACCCTACATCATATTGTTGGTTATAAACGACCCTCTTATTTTTGTATGTAGTATTTTGTTATGTGCTATTAATTCGTTTTAAAAGGATTTTTCGGGACCGTTATGTAGGAACTATATGTACCCACCCTCGTAAAATTTCGATTTCTGCTTATGTTTATCTTAAGTTGTCTAACCCATGTAAATGGACATTTAAGGAATTCAAAGTGATATTTGAAAGGTTGGTTGTATGGAGCCTATGAGAAATAATGAACCGATACTCAAATAATTTGGCACATCGTTTTAAATTGTCATAAGATTATTTGTAAACAATTTTATCAAAATCGCTTAATATTTTGGATTCTTATGACCATAGCGCTAAGTGTAAAAATGAACCCATCGTCAATTTTAATTGATCTCGTCCTTGAGCCAAAAGTATGGCACGTGCCATAGTTCATCAAGATATCTCAAAAATTGCGACCTGTATTTTGTCCAAAAAGTTTACATGAACAGCCTGCCAGACGGTCGGATGGATATCGTCGTCTCAGAAAGTGATTCTGAGTCGAACAGTATAGTTAAAAGTGGTGGTAGCAATATTTTTACAAACTTAAGCACAAACGCATTATACCTTTACCGCTTAAGGCGTAGGGTATAAATAAATAAGAATGATATATTCGGATATTCCGAAACTTCTATACCTTCACCACTTATGCGTTTGAAGTATATACATTATGTTTCGTACAATTACACATACACTCAGAAACGTATATAATATACTAACGTTTGTTATTATATTATTATATTGGAACACTTATTGAGTCATAAAATTAGTTATATTTTTAGCTATAACTTTTTTCTACAGAGTCGATTTTTGGTAATTTTAGAAATGATAATGATGTACATACAACTTTATATTATGACAGAATCAAATTCAAATTTCTCAATTTCTAACTGACAGTTTTACGAAAATTCTTCGCTTAAACTTAGAGGATGCCTTGGGTATCGGTCTTTATCTTTAGATGTATTGAACCGAATTTGCTGATTTGGAGTAGGAAACTATTCAGGATTATAACAAATACTCAGGCCAAATTTCATTTATCTCTGTCAATTATTGTGGATTTGGGCGCACCAACAACAGACAGACTGACGGATATAATTACATCGATTCAAATTTTGATTTGAAGAATATCCAAGCATTATGGGATGTGAGATGATAATTTTTCTTAATTTGGCCAATAACTGAAAAATTAATAATTTCTTTCAGTGTTTTATTTCAGATTTTAATTTCAACATTTACTTTTTCATTATGATAAAGATCTTTTTTTATATTTAATTTCTTGTTTTCTACTTAATAAAAATTTTCTTCTACACATTTAGACATAAAAAATAGAAAATATTTTATTTTAAACTTAATTTATATGTATTTTATTATTTCTTCAATATTTATTTAATTTAGTATACATGAAAGTTTTTTTTTTTTTTTTTGTAATTTTTGTTTAATTAAATTTTATTTATAATTTTTTTTCTATTTTATTTTTTACATCAGTCATTTCTTTCTGATTCTTATGTTTGTTTTTGTTCTCATTTTAAGGAAAATACTTTACATTACAAAAAATGTATTTTATTAGAAATGTTCACATTGTACAGTGTGTCGCAAAAAATCTTTAACCTTAAAATGGCCAGTTCAATTTTAACCTCGTTATGATTTTGTGAAATTTCATAAAAATCGGACTTGCAGTTTGGAAGTTTCAGAAATATTTGTATATAATTTCTCACACGAATGTTTATGTTGAATCTCACTAGGCGTATGAATAATACCATTGTCATTTTTATATTAAGTATACGCCTTCAATTTTATTAAAATTATGTTTATTGTGAATTTAGAAGGGGAAAATAAGTATTGTTGAGAAGTTTTTACGATCTGATTTTAATAATGATTCAAGAAGTTTATAAAAGAGATGAGTAATCGTTATTTTTAATAGTTCTGTAGTCTTGGCATTATTGAATATATTTTAACAAAGTTTGGTATCCACTATTTTACTGAGCTCCCAAATCGTTATTTGATACAGACTTCTCTTAGAAGAAATCTATTGTCTTTGTCTATCGTAAATTAATACGACAATTGGGTGCTGAAAATCGCTCATATTTTTAAGTCTTAGGAGTTACATAATTTGTTATTTATTTGTTATATAATTTATCTAAAACGTGTAAAAAAATAAATTTAAGAAAGAATTTTGTTTCAAAATGACTGAATTTTGTATTTTAATATATTTTCGATTTTCCGTTTAAAGAAAAGTTTTAATAAAAAAAATTAATGTTATTTGGAAAAATTACATTAATTTATTATTTAATATTTTCAAGGTAATTTTTTAATAAAATAAGTTTTAAGTTTTAAGCAGTTAAAAGTTTCAAATCTTTCACTTCGAATTATAAAGTATTTTCTTTAAAATAATTAACAATCATTTCACTTTAAACTCATACGCTAATATTATGGAAAAATTGTATTCATTTTTACAGAATTTAATATTTCATTTAAGTTTCCTTTATAAAAAAATAAACATAAAATTTGATTTTTATTTGTTTATTCATAAAGTTTTTTGTGCTTTCGGTGATTTTGTTTTGCATTTCGACATTGGATTTCGTTATTTTGCTTTCAATTTCACTCATTTGATGTTTTGATTTTCTTTTGTTGTTTTAATTCATATTTTGTCTATTATTTTTCTAAATTTTGTTTTAACAAACTAAAAATAAAAAATAAAGGAAAATTAACTAAGTTTTCCCTCTTAAAAAATTATGGAAGTTCTTTTTTTGTATTCGTATTTGTATTATAGTTGTAGTTGTAGTTTTTTTTAACGTTTAGGGTTTATGCAAATACAACTTACTACTATTATAGCAGTTGTTTTTTCTTCGCTATTACTCAAGGGTTATTATGGCAAAGTTTTTTATGATTTTTTTTAAACAACCAAAAAGGAAAAAGGATTTAATTTGTAAAACCTCTCAAACACTAAAAAACATAAACTTAAATATAAAAAAATAATAAACATAATTACTTAAATAAACATTTATTTTGCATATTGTTATACACAAACAGGTATATCTTTCTTATACAACCCCTGAAATTATACTCGTGTTTATACTTAAATGAAGGTTGAGTTTATAAAGATGTTGCTGATAATGTGTGAATCTTTATTTTTATACCTTCCACCACTTCAAGTGGTGAAGAGGGTATATTTATTTCGTCTTACCATGTGTAACGCTAAGAATAAATCATCTCAGATTCCATAGGGTATATTTCGCTATGTTTCCGTCTGTTTGTCTGTCAATAATAATTTTTAGAGCTCAATAATATTTGACCTAAGTATTTGCTATATTCTTGATAGAATATCAGAGGCAAACTCTATATTCAGAGGAAGAACTTTCATTAAACGAAAAATTATACTGCAATTTTACCACATCATATAGCTTTATGTACGAATTCGTGGTGGAGGGTATTGAAGATTCGACATAGCCAAATATAGCATTCTCATTTGTGGTTTCTTACACTTGTAAATGTATTTTTTGCACCTTTTTAGGGTAAATTTAGTAAGA
Organism: Cochliomyia hominivorax; assembly: GCA_004302925.2. Taxonomy (NCBI): domain Eukaryota; kingdom Metazoa; phylum Arthropoda; class Insecta; order Diptera; family Calliphoridae; genus Cochliomyia; species Cochliomyia hominivorax. The sequence goes on from PYHX02000467.1 coordinate 80,399,113, forward strand.
GTTCTATACTTTTTCTTATTCTTTTAGATTTAAATAAAATTATATTTTTTTTTTTCGAACAAAATCTTTTAAAATTTGCATAATTCAATGGGAGTTATTTTAAAATTCTTCTTTTAAAAATATTTTAAAAGCAAAAAATTTTATTTGGAATTTTCTCTTATAATTTTGTCTGTATTTAAGTAATATTGTGCACATTTTTTACGATAACATTAGTTTAATAGAGAGATTATTTAATAAGTTTGCACATGTATTTTTTTTTCGTCTATTTTTTTGGTACATAAAATCTAATGGAGAAAATTTGAATAAATTTGATAAGCAAAGAAAAGCAAGGACATTTGTATAAAATTCGTTTTAAATTTAATGTAAGAGTTCTAGTATAATTTTGTTAAATAGAATTTTAAGTTTTTTATATGAAATTCTGCAAATGTATTAATGCAGTGGAAGTACTGACGTATGAGTAATATTTTTTATGTTATTTCAAAAACTCATACGCTCATGACCAAACAGTTTTAGGTTATTAAACGGAACTAAGGAGTGAGATTGAAAAATTATTAAAACATGTTTCTCATTTAAACTTCAAACCCAAGTATTATTAGATTATCTTTTGATCAAGTCGCCTTTGCAAAACATGCCAGTTATTATGTTTAATGTCAAACAAATGAATATATTATTAATCTGATTAAAATAAGTGACCAGAAAAAATCGCATATTAAAATTATCAATTATTCCACATAAAGTAAGTCAAACGGTTTCTAATGTTATTAAACAGCACCAGGAGAATTTGTCCGTTGATAGAGAATCCAGTTCAGGTAGAATAATTATAAAGCCACAAAAATAGAAAGTATTTTCTAAAGAGCTTGCAACACACCCGGTCGGAAAGCAGCCTGGTTACCTCAGTACTCGGAGTTAAAGCTAATGAATGTTTCAAAACATACAAGAAAAAAATATCCAAAACTATTTAGTATATTCTAAATGTGGTAAATATTGATTTATATATCTTATCAATTCGGTGTAAATATAATTCTACATAATTTAAATTCATAATTTTATTTCATCCTTATTTTCATAAAATTATACATATATTCATAATGTATTTATATATTTATTTAAATGAAATAAATTAATATTTATGTCTGTCCATTTGTATACAAACATTAAAAATCCATAAAAATAATAATAATTGAAAATCATATAAATATATATTTTACATATTAATTTGCATTAATGAAAATTAAGCTCTTATGTAAAATTATTGTAAATACAATTTTCTGGTCACCAGATAAATGGAAATGGATTCTTTTTTATTAGTGTTCGTTAATACAATTTGTGAGGGCATTTATTTGTGACAAAAAGGAAAAACTACATAACTCATTTTTGGACTTTTCAAGCAATTTTTTTAAGTTCAAAATGAAGTATGAAAAAGAAAAAAGTAAAGATATAGTAATATATAAGAATATTACTAACAAAAAGAAGTGTAATAAGTGATGTTAATTAAAATTTCATTCATACTTTCTTATACATCATTTTGATAAAAAATCCAAAAATTAATTATGTTGTTTTTCCTTCTTTAGTACAGATAGATACAGTACAGATATACATATTAATTATGTTATGAAACAATCGGTAAAACTGAATTTTATGTTGTTCTCTCAGTAACATAATTTTTTCGGAATTAAATATTTTTTTTTAATTCACTATTTGATAACTTGATTTTTAGCGATTTTTATATAATTTTAAATATTCATTTTATTTTCTTTCAGATAAAAAAGACTCTTAATGATCATGTGGAGCTTTTTAGACTGGATTATAAAAAACAACCAGTTTGGAAATATCAAAGAATAAATGTCTACTTCTACATTATCTAAGGTAAATTTCTTAAAATTTTTGTATAAAAAATCGTAAATTTTATATTATGCTAAATATTGAAATAAACATTAAAATTACTATAGTAAGTATATATATGATTGTCACAGTTAAATCTGAGCCGATTTTGCTATGAAAAGTTCGCAACAAAATAATGGTTTTATCACGGAATAAATGTCACCAATTTATTAGAAAAGATTTCCAAAAATTCAAGTTTTATTCAAAGTTCGAATTTCAGATAAATATTTCCGCATATTTTTTTAATACATCAATATTTTTTAAATTTTTAAAATTCGTAACCATTCGTAACTCTCAATCAAATAGAAATAACCTCAGATTTGGAACAGTGTGTGCCCACATGTATGTCTCATGAAAATTTGAAAAAATAATAAATTAAACAAAATAATTATATTCTTTAAATTTTAATATAATTTATTTATAATCTTATTTAAATAATATTTTTTTTTTAATTTATTGGAAATCATTTTTGGAATCAAGACTTTTCAAAGTTTTCGTTAACTCGTTAAGTCAATGATTTCATTTATAATGGCAGATTATGATTTAAATTAAATAAAAATACGCGATAAAAATATTAAATATTTTATATTGTTGTAAATTATGCATTTACATGTTGTAAATTTTACTATAACGCCAATTTGTGAATAAATATTTTACTGAGAATTTTTCATTAATGCACTCGAATCGAAGTGTTTTATATAAATATTTGTACATTACATACATATGTATACATATATATATATATATATATATATATATATATATATATATATATATATATATATATATATATATATATATATATATATATATATATATATATATATATATATATATATATATATATGCATATTTATAAAAAACATTTAAAGATAAAAAATATATTATTTATTTAAATAAAATACGGTATAAATGCATTGAGTAAACGCATAGTAGGGAGACTCAAAAATATATAAATAAAGTAATAATAAAATGAATTTGAGCTCTACTTTAAAAAAGGTTCTAGTTTTAGCTTTCCTTAATTTTTAACTTAAGTGTATATCGATCTTTTAGATAAATTGCAAAAAAAATTAATTTAAAATTTTCGGTATACCCTTATTATTTTTTAAATACTTTATGATTCAATGATTTGTAATCTTAAATATCTGTTTAATTTTTTAATTAAAATAATATTAAATCAATGTATTTTTAAGACATTTGATTTAATTATACATATCAAATTTTTTAAATAATTTGTATTCTCAAAAGTCCAAATCATACATAATATTTTTAAAATATACACTCTACACCAACATAATGAGTCAAAATATCTTTCAAAGGTACAAAACTCATTTCACTTAGTTCCCTTATAAAAAAGGGTTTGAATTTTGTAGAATTTCTATATATGAAAATATTTGAAATAAGTCTCAAATTTTGTTGTGAAATTTCCGGAACACAGAACTGAAAGTAAGGCAGAGGCTCAACTAAGCTTCACTCAATTCGATAGCGCCTATTAAACTTGTACATTATAATCTTCATATTCATATCAGTAATTTTAGTTTCACGGAAGAGACAATATTGATAACTATTACTGCCATCAGAGTGGCAGAGAATTTCATTTTCACCACAATTTCTTTTATCGCACTAGAAAAATAATAAAATTAAAAAAAACACAAATTATATACAAATTCCAGAAATAATAAAAAAAAGTTCAGACAAATTTCTATGACGAAATGGGAAACAGTTGTTATGTATACCTTTTCCATATTAATTATTTCATCTTTATATGAAGCAGGAACGTTTATTGCGGTATATATTTTTAAACAGATACACGTTGTGTGATACGTGTAGGTGTGTTTGTAAGTCGTAACGAAAGTCATTCACTGTTAAGGATGGTATTTTGAATTTACTCTCAACTTTTATAACAACACTTATATTTTCTTTAGAATGAACTAGAAGAGCATGCGCAAATTTTCAGTTTTTTTTTTTGTTTAAGTTAAGCAAAAACTTTGACTTTAAAGTGTGACTCTTAATAAATATGATCCCATAGTATGGACTATGGTTTGATTTTTGAATTTAAATTCAACGAATTGAGTATATCCCACAACCTACTAATAGAACATATGCTTTAAAAACATCATGCATATCTTTTGTGAGATTAGACAGATGGCGCAGTTTGGAAAGAAAAACTGCGGCACACTCCTTAGTTAGTTATTCTATAAAGTAAAGTGCAAGATAGAAGTGTTAAAACGAAGAATTGATCTGCGCTCTGTGCTATCAATGAAAATGTGTTGCAATGAAATGCAACAACTTCACACAGCAATAACAAAGGTGAAGGCGATTTCAAGTTTTGAGTTTAGTGTAAGTGAATCTAACGGGGACCTGACACACAGATCCTAAAATTGGACACCATATGTCATAAAAATATTTCAAATAATTCAAGTACATCTTAACCGACGTTAAAGATAATCATTTGAGTGAATTGCTAGAGAAGAAGAGTGGGTAGGTTAACTCTTGTAATTTTATATTTAACTTCTGAAAAGGAAATTTAAAAAATTCTTATTGGAAAAAAATTCAAAAGCTGGCGATTTTTTGCCAAAGAAACAGTCTTTGGGGGTTATAAAACTTTTTCTTTGAGTAATCTTATTTATACTTCTCAGAAACATTACTTAATAGACTTTTGTGCAATGCAAAAGAAGATGCAAAAACTAAAATTTTCAAAGAACTGGAGTCTTCCAAATTCTTTCTATTTTTCATAACACTCCAGTTATCGGCTATAATTTTTTTCTATAATTTTGTAGAACCTCCTAAAAGATTTCATCTAAGTCCCCATAATGTATATATGTATATATCTTTACATCATATCAAAATATGTGCCGTGAGCAGTTTGCTATTTAAAATCAGTGTAATCGATCCAGTAAGAATCATTTAAGACTCTATAAAGTATATATATGTATATATTCTTACATTATATTAAAATCTGAGTCGATTTAGCCATGTCCGTACGTCTGTTTAAATTATTATAACGGTCACAATAATAAACAGATTTCAATAAAATTTTGCCTATTGTCCTAAGCAGTTTGCTATTAAACATCCAGAATTTGTAAACCGATATCTGAGACAACCATTTTTGCAAAAAACTACTTATCAGATTTCAGCATATTTTTTCATAAAAAACAAATTGAGAAGGAAATCGTAAGAGATGGATAATAGTAAAGATGTTAGTATAAAACAGAGATATATTATGAAACTTTAATTGGATTCGATGTTCCCTGTAAAAACGATGGCATAACGTATTATATAGTCTTACTTGATCGACTATAATATTTTGTTTTATTTTTTATGTGGCTCTTATTTTATATTTGATGTAAAATCTGCATTTTAATTTTGAATTTTATGCTGAAATTTTATGTAAATTTTAATGCATAAATTTACTTAAGAGTTTTTAAGTTTTTTTTTGCATTTTTTAAATTAATTTTTTTATTTAAAAAAAATAAAAAATGAAATTAAAGAAGTAAAAAACTGATTTTGCTTACAAATACTTTTCATACAATTTAAATAAATACTGAATTTAATTTTTTTACTATTATTATATATATACAAAATAGGATGTGTGTATGTTGTATTGTATGTTTTGCAGAATGATCCCACTATACCCAAAACTAACATAGGTTACAAAAAATGCCGATAGGACCAAGGGCAGGTTTGCCCCGCATACAAAGCAACTATTAATTGTCGAAAATCTTAAGAACTATTACAGCAAGAGTTCTCAAATTTGATGCCAAATACTTCCTCAAGGAACTGTTTAACTGAACAAAACATAGGAAGGACAGGATTAGGATGAGAGGTACCCCCATACAAAGCAAATATTGATTATCTAACTTTTAAAGAACTTTAACAGCGAGAGTTCTTAAATTCAATGCCAACTGCTATCTCCAAGAATTGGTTTTGTGGCCAAAATGTAGGACGGATAGGACTAGGGGGAAGGGTATCTCCCATGCAAAGCAAATATTAATTATCGAATACCTAAAGAACTATTACAGCGAGAATTTTCAAATTTGGCCATAACTACTTTCTGCAGGGACTGTTTTTACTGGACAAAATGTAAGACAGATAGGATCAGGGGGGTTGCTGGTAGCCCCCATACAAAACAAATGTTGACTATCGGATATATAAAATACTATTATAATGAGGGTATTAAAATTTCATCCCAATTACTTTCCCATAGAACAGTTTTAATGAACAAAATATAGAACGAAACTCAACGGGTAAAAGCTGGTCATCTAAAAAATTCTAATAAATCCCAAAATTAATGTATCGAAAATATGGATGAAATACAATTTATTATTTGGTTAATGCAAACTTAGCAATATTTAAAGAAATTAATGATTGAATGAATGAAAATTATAAATATGGAATTTTATTTGATCAAAAAACAAAAAAAGTATAAAATTAATATATGAAGTAATAACGATTCATAAAATTTGCACAATTTGAATAGAAGCTGATGAAAAAAAAATAATAAATTCCTTTATGAGCCTATTTAATGCATGATTAACCAAAATAAATTGACTGATGAAAATATCAAATGAAAACATTTTTGTTTCAGTTTCAATTTTTTTCCCAAAAATCTTTAATCTGAATCAGGATAATTAGGAAAAAAACTCATAACATTGAGCAAAATTAACACAAAGGAAAATACAATTTGTTAACAAGGATAATGAAAAAAAATGATGAAAATTTCTGTGAATTGTTAAAATCTTTATAACATTCTGAATCCTGAATATTAAAAATAAATTCAAAGCACTTTTACTGAGAAATATTTCAAAACTGAATATGATTAAATATTCCATACAAAAATGATACAAATAATTGAAGATTTTTCAATTAACAAAATAAATATTATTTATAACGATATGTAAATATGTATATGATAATCACCATCAAAATGAGAAAGTTAATCGGGCGTATGATTGTTGGTATTATTATTATTAATATTACGTATACGTATCAATATTTAAGTCTTTATATCGTTTCTAATTCATAGGAAACAAGTAAGATAGTTATTAATTACCTAAAGTTATTTAAATGGAAGCTACGAAAAAATATCAAGCGACCCTCGTATAGTATAAAATGATTTCTAAAGGGAGATTAGGTAGAGCTGCGTCAATTGTGGATCAATTTCTTCTTGCTTTTATCTTTATTAAACGAAATATTGCAATACCAGCTTATATGCCAGCTATATACACTTTAGGAAGTGGGTCTTGAACGGGAGCTGTAAGAAACAATGAACCGATTTCTATGAAAATAATTTTAGATTATTACAAGCCTTTTTGTAACACATTTTTTTATAATTGTTGTATATTTAGAAATTGTATAAGTTAATCATAAAGTTGTTTTTGTCCTAACATAACAAATCTTACTTTGATCATAATATTTACATGAAAATACAGTCGGAAATTGTTAAATTTAGTTTCAAACATCTGTTCAAACCGCAAGTAAATATGGCTATGTAGGGTATTTTTATCCGACCGAGATCAAGATTACTTATATTTGAACCGATTTTAAAGATTTTTATGTAACTCAATTTAGATAGTGAAGACCTTCAATAAACCTACAAAACGGGACCAATTTTTTCCGTTATTTTCAGCAATATTTTATTATATGACTGATGACACTGTTTTGCGGTTATTTAAATCGTAAAGCTGCTTTTTTTTAATTGGAGATATTTAGCAAAAACTTTAAAAAAGGAGAAACATTTTTTATCAATCAGTGTGAATTGGAGTATAAATGTGTAACGTACTACACACATGTGGTTGAGGGTATTGAAGATTCTGCATTCTCTTACTTGATTCAAAATCCCAACATTTGAGGTTACCAAATTTGGAATTTTACTTCCGTCACCCATGGTCAATTTAAAACTTTTACATTTCCAAATCAATGGAAATTAGAAAACCCTGTTTTGGATCACTGTGCTACCATTAATAATTTCAGGAGCCCTTATCACTGGTTCCAAAAAATATCTGTACCAAATTTCATCGAAAATGTGGATCTCAGATCTTTAGACATAGATTAACAACAAAATTGTTAAATCGCCTCAGAAAATGGTCAATCGGTAAACATTAAGGTGGGATTGAGTTATACCCAACCACTAAGTTTCTGTTAAAGTTTTTTTTTTACTTAAGAAATCTCAAGCAAATAATTTGGTCACAAAAAAATCTGACTTTAAAAACAACTTGATGTTAGCACATGTGTGCAAATTGCACTATGGGGCTTTGTTGGCTTCAACATAGAAGAATAAAAATTTATTAGTTTAATGTCTAATCAGTTGTAATTTTTACTAAAAATCCCATAAAGAAAGGTCACCTAAGATTATAAATATGTACATTTATGTATATAAATGCTTTATACCATATATCCAATACATATATTGATATATAAATATATTTGTTATATTATATGTTATACTATTGTATTTGTGGCACTGTATTGTACATATACATGTGTGTGTGTGTGTGTGTGTGTGTGTGAGTGTACACAACAATATTTATTTATTTTTTTCATTTAACAAATGTGCAAATAAAGAATCCTTAAGCTTCTGTCAAGTACAGACATATGATGAAGAGGAATTTAATACTCTATATGAAGAGAAAAACTGAACAGAAAAAAAATATATATAAAAACAAGTAAATCCGCACACTATTAAACACTAGAGGAAATCAAAATAAGGATAGGGTTTGTTTAAAACAGTGCTGCTAGTTCTGAGGAGCATAATCCTTATAAAATAATTTTTTAAAAATGACTAAAAAATATATGAAAAAATTTTACACAAAATTTAAAGTAAAAACAGAAATAATTAATTCATTTTTTTTTTTGAAAATATTTTATTACCTGATCGCTTTTGATAAAAAAATACTATTATTTTTCTTAAATATAAATTAAAATTTAAAAAAATAAAATCGTCTATAAAATCAGATTCCCCAAATATAATAAAATTTTAGCTTCATGGCATTTTACGCCATTATACACTGAACCAAATGTCGTAGGTAATATTAGCGAAAAATTTTTACTCTAATTAACATAATTTTTCTTCAAATTGAAGAATTTTCTTAAAAAAAATAAAAAAATTTGTTTGCAAAAGATGTTAAATTGAATAAAAGTTCATTAAAAAATTTATGAAAAATATTTTATATCAACAGATATTTTGTAAAAACGACAGTAGCGCATCGTAAGTCAAATAACGCACAAATTTATTCAATTCAAAAATGAAGTTAAATTGAATAATATTTTTGTTTATTTAACTATATTTTTCGTCAAATAATTTTGTATATTTTCTTTGTCATATTAAGTGAAATAAGATAAAGAAAATGTAAACTGAATATAAACATACATACAGGAAGAAAATATTTCATAGAATATTCTAATTAATATGATTGAAATTTTGTACAAATTCATGAAAATGCAAATAGAAGATCAGCTGATCAACAAACAGAAATTTCACAAAATCGACGTGTATTGGAAAAGTTCCTTGAGGAGGTCATTACGATCAAATTTGAAAATTCTCGGCATTACAAATCTTTAGATATTTGATAATAAATATTTGCTTAGTATGGGGAGTACTCCTTCCCTTGGTCCTTCATTCATTCGTAAATATAACTTAAATACGGTATTTAAATTGAATAATATTCATCATTAAATTTTTTTTTTCAATTTGATTTGGTTCGGTGTATGCTTTTCAAAAATTAATTTCGGAAACTAATAGTTAATAACCATTATGTTTTCGGTATGTTTAATTGATTCTATAAGAAAAAATGTTTATTTTCAATTTATATAAAATAAATTCGTTAAGAGACTAATTTACCTCTATTTAATATACACATGTATGTTTTAAGCGATTTTTTATAAAAAAAATGAAGTTTAAGTATATAAATGATAGATAAATAATAAATGAAAATGGCTAAGTGTAAACAGAAATGTTTAAAAAAAACTTAAAAAATATTTAATTTTTGGTGGCTAAACACGACTAAAAATGGCTTAATTTAGCCCCTTAATGACTGAATTAGCAACACTGATTTTAATAAAAGTTCAAATAAAATTTATGTAATATTATTTTCAATTAATTTAAATTTTTTTTTATTTAATTATAAAAACTATAAATTTCTTTATTGCTCCTAAATTTAATAAACCTGGTGTATATAAATTTTTTATTCTCTTTACACTTGAGTATGAGTGTAGAAAATAATGTTCAATGGCATGTTACTTATATGTTAAATGTTTGTATTGTTTGGTACTACAAAACATATACATATGTATGTATTGTTTGTAGTGGTTGTTGTTACTGTTTTATTTGTTAGTATGAGTGTTTTACAAGTAATTTATTTTTAATAAATATAAGCTCGACACCAACTGTAGGATTTATCTTAATGGTTCATCTGGGGGTATGAGACACACCATAACACTCACTCAACCAATACATATACATACATGCAAACATATACGCACACTCACTAAAGAATTCAGCAATTTATTTATAAATAAAAAAGTACTACATCAGCAGGAAATTTATAAAACAAATACACCACAAAACTATACTCTATACAATATTTATTTATATTTATTTCCTTTACACTCATTGCAACACTCCCTACTCTCACAGGAAAATAACTATAAACAAAGAAGAAGAAGAACTCACACATAATGGCAGGATGCTAAACAAACATAGAGAATTCAAGTACCTTTATTAATAGTAAAATTTATAGAGGATCTTTGATAATAAAACAAAATAAGTGAAATAGAAAAAGAACAGAATCTCTTTCTTGTATTTCTTTTCAAAATAATAAATTGACCTTGAGAGTTAAGAGAAGCCAAAGAAAAAAATTCAGAAGAAAAAAATTACAACAGAAAACTAAAATGGAATGAGAGAATATTTGTATAAACTTATTTCTATTTATTTTACTCTTTATCTTGTTGTGTCTACAACAGGTGTATTTGTGTATCTTAAATTAAATTACAATTTCATTTTTAATAGAAATTTTTTTACCTTAAATATCGGAATGTTTACTTACTTCGAGTATATAAATTTTAATTCATTAAGGAAACTATAAAACCAGAAATGGGTCAGAAATGGCTCCTTAATAAAATTATAAATTATTAAATTATTATAAATTTAAAAGTTCTTTATTGATCCACAGAGATCACAACTATGAATTTCTCCCAATTTTCAACAATCAATTTCAATGAATTTCAGAACAATGAATCGAATTTATATGGAAATAAATCTGTGTCTAAGAGTGTATCAAAATATTATTGAGGTCTAGTAAAACAAGTAATGGGTGTGGAAACTCACTTCAATAGTTTTTTGTCTGTTCGATAACTAACATTCTCGGGGCCACCTCTCCCTCTGATCCAATTCATTCCATATTTTGTTCAGAACTGTTTCCTGGAAAAGTAATTGGGACGAAATCTTAATATCACTTCAATAGTGCCTTAGATAGCTTCTCTTCATTCTCATTTCCTTGAGAAGCTGATTGGGACCAAATTTGAAAATTCTCCTTAAAAATTTAATAGTCAATTTTTATTTTGCATTAGGGCTATTTCTCCCCCTAGTCCTATTGGAATTGTTTATAGCCTATGTTACTTTCAGGTTCATTGGGGTCGTTCTGCGAAAATGTAAATCAAATCGATTCAGTATATGGGCTGTCTATATATAAGTCCCAAGTATACAAGCCAATAAACTCATATTCTATTTTATAAATATAATTTTTTATTGTTCGAATAACTGAATTTCTGAATAAAACTAAAAATTTATTTCTCTTTATCATTTCAGAACATTTAACTTAAGCTGAATTGGCTAATTGAAGGAAGAAAATCCGATGGCCAAAATCACCACCACAAAATGCAATGGAAAACTTGAACTAATTAATCTTAGTTCATATTATTTATAATTAATTTTATTTATTGCCAATATAGTTTTAATTAACAATAAATATTTATATATTTTTACTGTTTGTTAATCTTTTTATTTTTATGAATTTTAAAATAAAATAAAATAAAATAAAATAAAATAAAATAAATACATATAAAAACAGAATCCAAAAAAAACTGCGTTTTTATTTCAAAAATATTGTCAAATAAAGTTTCTTTCAAATTCACCTTATGCCATAAGACTCCGTTTATTGTTTATTTTGTGTGTGACGTCACAGCAATTTTTGTAGAAAATTTTTTGCAACTGAAATTAAGCCACAAATTGACTTCTTATTACCAGGAGCCCAGAATGTCTAAAAATGCAGTAAGTATCAACAAAAATTTTTTTTAAAAATGTTTCTTCACATACTTTAGGGGTTTAATTTAATTATGTACTTGAGCCACCCGGTTTAGCTTATTTTTCAACCGGCTGACTCAAATACTTTTGAGCGCCCAAAGGTATGCTGCGAAGAAATTTTGTAAAAAAAAACTACTTGCTGTGTTTTTACAATTCTGTGCGCCTGGTATTAAGGATTCAATTGGTGGCTTTGTAAAAAATTTATTTTCATTTTGTGCGTGACGTCATCAACCGTAAAAAGTAAACAAAAGAGAACGTGCATGCGTGTGTGTATTTCAAGTAAATGTTATTAAAATATATGATCATGTTTTTGTGTTTAATGTGATTTTAATGGAATTTAAAGAAAATAAACAAATATTTTGAGTTGGTTTTTTATTAAATTTTTTATTTTATTTAATAATTTTATTTTTTATGAAAAATATACAAAAATAAAATAAAATCAATAGGATATTTTACATAATTTACATGCTGTTTTTTATGAGGATTTTTAAGAAAAATAATAAATATTTATGAATAATATAAGAAAATGAATGGAATCAAATATTGAGAATAAAATAAAATTACCATATTTTTAAAATAGAAATTAAAATAAATTTATTAATTTTAACATTTCAAATTATTTATTTTTATAATGTTTAATATCAAACAATTTAATCAATATCTTTTTCTGTTTAAAATATAATGAAAAAATAATAATTGTCTTAGAAATTTTCTTGCTGGAAAGAGAACCTCTCTCTAAGAGAGGTTGTTGTTCTTGTAAGTAAAAGTTTGGCTGTTGTTGGAGTTTCTCCCCTGGGGAAAACTTTGGATTGATACAGCTGTTGTTGAGTTGACATTCTTTGGCCGATTGGTAGTCGAGTCGTTCCGACTCCCTTGAGCTAAACTAATTACTGTTATTTTGAAACAAACAAACAAATTTTAAAACAATCAATAATAATATTGAAAGAAACGTAAAAATGATATTCTGGTACTTCTTTTTTGGAAAATTAATGCTATTAATTCTAATCTATTTAATGTCCAAGTTCCAATATATTCTTATCGGATTTTCGAAAGATAAATTTATATGAAAATGAAGTACTTTTTAACATATTTTCTTAAATTAAAAACATATGCATCTTATTGGATGAGTATCAGTAGGAGCTGATTTTTTAGTACTAATGGTACTTTTTAAGCTTCATACCGTCCTCCCTCAAAAGGGAAGGAATTAGTAAATATATATTCCAGGACCTTATCAACGTTTCATTCATTAATGTCTGCCTGGTAATATTTTCACAACCAGAGTCATTAATTGAATACATTTCTGCTCCCGAACGCCCCAATTAATACTCGGCCAAAGATTGTAAACTTCGCGATACAACCGAAACCTAACAACAATCAAAACGATAAAGTATTTTTGCCTTATTTAAGAAATCGTATTGAAATTATGTGTATATGTGAGACATAAAATTATTTTACAGTTATGAAGTATAACTTTATTGTTGTAATTGTTGTCGGAGAAACGATCAAAAAAGTTGATTTTTTTTAAGTAAAATAAAAAGAATTAGAAGAACTTTTTTATTTGGCAAAGTAAAGTCGATAATATTATAGTACTATTTGAATTTAATTTAAAGCTCTTTGATTTTTCCTATAATAATTTAAAGCTCAAAAATGAACTTTAAGATCAAGCAACAAGAAAATGAAATTTGTTGAATAAAATTTTAGAAAGAATTTTTAAGTTTACAAATAAATAATCCAATATTGAATTATCTTAAGCATAGAATGGTTGTGAGAATTATATTGTTTTTTTAACACGTTATAATGTAATTGTAAGAAATATATTTTTAAAATTTTAAGATACTTGCAGCATATATTAAATGCATAGGAAAATTATTATGAACATATTATGGTTATAATAATCATATAAAATTTTACAAAAGAAAAAATCATTAATTTTCTACACAAGTTAAAAAAAAATATGAATAGTGATATATAAATAAATATAAAAATTATTTATATTCTTTAATTAAATAAAATATTATAATCGAGTGAAGATTTTATAAACTTTTAAAATTATATGTGATTGTGATAATAATACACTTTTCTATGACGACAATACTATTGTTATTAAGCATTAGTGTTCTTGATTTACGTTCTTCTATTACAACAACTAGTTTTTCATGATAAATAAATATCTAAAAAGATTTAAAGTTATTTTTCCTCTCTCCAGTACTATAAAAAGAAAAAAACCTCCTAAACATTCAATTATTTTAACTCAAACAAAGGAAACATGTTAAAATCGGTATTGTAACTGTTATTTTTGTGTTGATTGGTTGCAACAGCAGTAACAGCAACAAGAATGGCAACCACATTTTAAACGTGGCAACAGCTTAGACCAGGAAATAGAAGTGCCGGGAGTATGTTTGTGTTGGTGAGAAAAAAATACATCATTGGCTTTTGTTATAACAATTGAATGTTACGATAAATCGTTATTGGATTGAACATCAAAGTTCAATTCTTTTACACTTGTGCAGATGATTTTTGTGGGTTTTTTTTTTTTGTTAACGGGGGAATCTTGTGAAATGCAGAAAATATTTTAAAAATTAATTTTCTATAACAATTTAAATGGAAAAGTTGAGAACAAAGTAAACAAAAAAGAAAAAACAAAAAACGTTGGACGATAAATGTTTAAAACCTAACAAAAGGATGAACAAAGAAGTCAGAATGCAAAGTAATTTTATAACCTTTTAAAATGTCAATTTTAAGGAATACTTTTTTTGCATTTTTTCTCTCTTTGGAATTTTTACTTTAACAGTCACCATCAAGTCATATGACTGTAGAATAATAATTCGAATTTTTTTTCCTGTAAATGCTGAATGTGTTCTTTTCTCTTTTTCTTCTTATATCAGTTGTCCTACATTAGCTGAATTATGCGATGATGACATAAAACTGGCAAAATCCTTTTGTTAGCAAATGCTTTCAACTTTGTCTATTTTTGCGAAAAAGAAATATAATTCTATACTTCTGTCTTTCAAGTGCTATTCAATACGCTTTTTTTCAAAGTTCTTTTTTTTTATTTCAATTTTCTTTTTTTCCTGGTTTTGATTGTTTTCATTTAGGAACTAGCTTTTACCCGGTGCGCTTTGCAGCACAACAATTTTCCTCAGTCTCAAAAGAAATTTCACACATTAAAACGTTGTGCATTAAAAAAGATAATTCGGGCAAAATTTGAAAATTCTCACTGTTGTAGTTTTCTAGATATTCGATAATCAATATTTGCTTTATATGGGGCCTATTTCTCTTCCTGATACTATACACACTACACTTTGTGTAGTAAAATAGTTCCTTGAGAAAGTGTTTAGGATTTAATTTGAAAATTCTCACTGTTGTTGTTCTTAAGATATTCGATAATCAATACTTAATTTGTATGGGTGATTCCCCTCCGCTTAGTCCAGTAAAACAGATCCTTGAGAAAGTGATTGAGACCACATTTCAAAACTTTCGTTTATAATCAATATTTGCTTTGTATAGGGGTACCCCTCCCCCGGTCCTATAGCCTAAGTTATATGTTATTTTGATACATACATACATACATACATACATACATACATACATACATACATACATACATACATACAAACAAACAAATATACATACATATATACATCCTACTTTATATACATATATAAATTTAATACAAGTGTTAGTGAAAATAGTTAACAATTTCATTTTGTTTGTCGAATATTTGAATTTTTCTCTTTAAATTTTTATTTTTTCCATTTATTTTCATTTATGTCTTTTTGTTGATTTTATTAAAAAATATTTATTGAAATATGAAATTTATTTTCCATTTTATTTATTTGAAAAAGGTTATGAATTTTAATAGAATTTTCTTGTAAAATATTTTTTATTTAGTTTTAATAGAAAACAGATTTCCGTGGAATTTTTTGTACAAAAAAAAAATACAAAAAGTAATAAATTGATTTGACAAATGGTTTTTAGTTATTTTAATAAAATTTTTGGTGTTTTTTCGTAAATTTTGAAAAATTGTAAGTTAAAAAAATTAAAACGACTGAATTTGTAGAATAAAAGTACGCAAATAAATTAATATTCAATATAGTGGAAACAAATCTGTAACTTCGGAATGAATAATCCCATTTGAATGAAATTGCATAAAGTAAGTAACCATTTAGACTTAGTGAATCTTATTGGGGGTCACACCACCGTGTTCTAAAATTAAATACCTCGGATAATGAAAATATTTAAACATTCCTGATCCCTATATAAACCGAATTTAAGATTTTTAAAAAAGTGAATTCTGTTTATAAAACCTTCAAAGTAATCACGTACGCTTAGGTTTACTCTTATAGTTTAAGAGGTATTTTTTATCAATATTTTTTAATTTTACTTATTGACGGGTTTGGAGTTTTTATGATAATAGCAAGACAAAATTAATCGGATTACGTATTATATGGTGTCATCACATTTAAGCCAAGAGACCTTAAAAAAATTTAAATCGTCTAGCCTTCCTGGGCAATTAATAGCCAATCCAATTAAGTTTCATTTCAATTCTTGCCAATAACAAGTAACAGCAGTTATCGACAGATT
Source organism: Cochliomyia hominivorax (assembly GCA_004302925.2). Taxonomy (NCBI): domain Eukaryota; kingdom Metazoa; phylum Arthropoda; class Insecta; order Diptera; family Calliphoridae; genus Cochliomyia; species Cochliomyia hominivorax. The sequence goes on from PYHX02000467.1 coordinate 80,415,878, forward strand.
TAGAGATTCCATATGCAAAGAGTTGCATACATTTATAGAAAAATGCATCACAAAATTACTGAACCGTGCAAGATTTCTAGTCGTAAATGATACAAATACAAGGCTTCAAATACCCGATTTACTACCACATTAATATAAGTACCTACCACACATATATTCTCTCGTCAGAGAGAAAAAGTTTTAAATTACTCAAAATATACATAAATGCCGCCTCAATATTTATTAGTTAAATAAATCGCCTCAAGTCTCTTGCAAACATAATGTGTTTACCACAAACATACATTATACTACTTTAGAATTTATGGCTGTCAAAATACCTATATTGTGATTACAATAATCGGCTTAGTTTTCTGCATAAAAATATTATTTTTGTCCTATAATTATTATCATATAGAATCAGTTTATGGGAGAAAGAAGAAAAAGAATTAATCTGTCGATCAAATCTTATTATGGTTCAAGAAATTTGCTACAATTATATGAAAATATTTTATCATAATTATTCATATTATAAACTTTTTAATATACACATTTTGTTCAGAAGTTATTCACATTATCAACGTTTTTTGTTTTAATTTTTTTTGAAGAAGATAGTCCGAGTTTATAGGAGGAGACCTACTAACCTCCAGTGTCTTTCACCGATACATATGAGCAAAATATATCTGAACATTTTTAGATTATTAAAAAATAGTAATATTTTTGTCCAACTATATTATGATGGAGAGAATATTTTTCTCTCAGTCATAAACAAATTATGATTACGGAAAATATTAATTATTTTTTCTCATTCTCTGGAAAAATAATTAATAATTTATTTTTAAAAGATTGATAATATTTAATAACACAGATAGTATATCTTTAACATAACCATAATATGTTCCTAACATAACCATTATATTGATTGAACAAATATATAAATTATTCCAATAACTAAAATAATTTTAAAAAAGTATAAAATCTTTGATTTTTTTTTAAATAGTCTAATACGTTCTTTCCCAGGTGGATAAACTCTGATATACATAAAGCAGATTAGGGTCGTGTTGGATAGCAAAAATCCAAAATGATTTATACTTTTGCGGGCCTATCACCCTTCCAAAATAAATAATAATAATAATAATTAGAAAAAAAATTATACAATTCACAGCCTTTTAATGCTTTTAAAATGAGCTTAATTTTGGATTTCAAATCATAGATAAGGACAACAATTCATATCAATTTAAAAAACTTTGCTCATAATCCAAGATTGAAGATAAAAATATATTAAAATTAATGTGAAACAAATGAGCAGCAACAGTTTAAAAAAAGAACTTAGTATTTTCATCAATTATTATGTAAGAATTATTTTCTAATTATTTTTTGTTTGTTATTGCTGGCGAAACCATTTTTTTCGTAGTTGATTAATTTCCGTTATTTATCGGTTTTATTATTATTTTTTTCATTGTTTGTTCCTAATAATTAGTTTAATAAGGTTTTTTTTACAAAATCTAAGCAAAAGTTAACCAAATCTAACGTCTATAATGATACATGTTATAACCCATGGGTGTGCTGCCCATGGCACGTTCAGTTGCCTTTTCGATACTGGCATGAACGCACCGATAACAGCACACATAGGCCAAACATCACTTGAAGAGTATACGACGAAATGCTCGACGAAAGTCCTTATTGAAAATTGTATAGATGGCCGGATTAAGAGCCGAATTCATATAGCCCAGCCAAAAGGCAATGGCAAATGCCGATTCGGGTATGTGACAATGGCTCGAGCACGCCGGCATTAGAATGTAGAGAAAAAAGAAAGGCAACCAACAGGCAATGAATGAACCCATAATCAGGCCCAATATTAGAGTGGCACGTTTCTCTTTTTTGCGCGCTATACGTCGTTTCTCTTTTTCAGGATCTCGTGGCTTTTGAGCTTTGGGTATGGCAGGTTCAAGTTCGGCTTTGACGATCTCTTGTTTCGGCACATCCTTAACGGTCACCGTTTTCGTTTCATTTTGTCTTCGGTTATTGGATTTGCGACCAAATATTGGCTGACATAAACGAAATTTTAATGGTTTTACGACCGCACAACGACTTACTACTCCAGAATCTGAACTTGATGGATCAAATTCACTTACCATATCTGAATCGACACCGACCGATAGAGCTCGACAGCGCCCGGCCAATGGCGATACCTTTAGTTCGTTCGCATTAGAGACCGTTAATGTAGCAGCTGTTGTACTGGATGCTGATGTTGTTGTCGTCGTCGTTACACTACCATTGTTATTATTTAAAGCAATTGCTGTCGTTGTGCTGTTATTGTTGGCAGCCATTGATGGTGGCACGGGCACATTAAGGGCCCCATGTCCCGTTGTTATTGTACTCACTTTTAAGGTTTCCTTACAATTCGCTGATGCACTTAAATTACTGGTTATGTCTATGTTATTGGAGGGCAGAAGACCCACATTACTACTACAACTACTATTGGGATAAACTAAGGGATGTGGTTCCATTTCCGCTGCTTCTGAGGTGGAAATGTCTGATGCTAAATCGCAGGTTACTGTTGGTATTTGCATTGGTAGTGCTCCGGCACTATTCGGTGGTGTTTCGATGGTGGCTATTTGGTGTTGTTGGTGTTTTTGTAGTGCTCCCGCACTTGAGGATGGCATTGGTATGGTACCTTTTTTATTGGCGGTGGTAAAGCTGGTAACCTGTAATTAAAGTAAAATAAAGAAAATAAATTAATAATTGAAAATGTTAATGAATCTGATATTTTAATTATTTTCACACCATATTCAGATGAGTGTATATGTATATCTATAAGAGTATATGTACATGTCTGTTGATATAAGTATGTTTGTGTATATATTGTGTATGTAACATCATTTACATGCAAATTATTTTTTTCCCCGTTTGCTAGTTCACACTCTTATTTTCGTGTTAGTGTGTGTGTAATAAAAAACGAATAAAAAATTATTGTGTGTGTGGTTCTTTCTCATGATGAGCGGAAATAGTAGAACATCAATTTTTTATGTAAACAGGAAAGAAAAAATAATGTTGCGAAAAAATAGTTCTTTTGTTTTCTTTTCTATTCTTTTGTACTGAAATCAATTCCTTTTTCAATTTCCTGCTAACAATTTGACAATTATAACGTAATCCATTCATCTTAAAGACGATATGTAAACGATGAATGGAAACGATTAGTGAGTAAAAGCTTTCGATTTCAATTTTCTTTTTCAAAAATAGAAAAACATATTCATGAAGTGAGAATGAGAATGTTTAATATTAAATGATTATTTCATCTATCAAAAGTATCATTTCAAATGTAAAAATAATTATAATTAAAACGTTTTATGTTTATCTAATCAAATATAAAATTATTATTATTTTATAAAATATTAAATCATGTTTTCATTTTATGCTAAATTTATAGAAAAGTGTAGCATAAAAAAGTGTCTCATTTTCATTATTTTTATTTAATTTTATTTCCCATTGTACATACAGATTGAAAAGAAATATGCAGATTATTCACAAACACTTGTAATGCACACGTGACAATAAATTGAATACATCCCCATATGCCATGCGATTCCAATCAATTTTACTTAACTCATTTCCCACGTATGTATGTACATCCTGTACAACATGTATTGCGTATGTATTTTATATATTTATTATTTAAACAGTGAATAACAAAAGTATTTATGCAAGATAATTAGTGTTTTATAAAAAATGTAGAAATAAAATTATTTTTTATTGTCGATCCTTTTCCCAATAGAAAATTTATGGCATCATGTTGCTGATATCCGAAATGTAAAGTTATTTTTCTGCCAATTCAAAGTTATATGAAAAGAACTGACTAATTTGCAGGAAGCAGATTTCTCCAGCATTAATTTTCGAAATTACGCAAAGTGAAGGAATTTTATTTATCAATTATTGATACATAAAATTTTTAAATATATGAATTTTCTGGGATTTTTTTCCCAAAAAGGTGGCAACATTTATTTACTAATAAAACCATTTTAATTTTGCTAAGTGTTTTATAAAGGAATTTCAACTAAGGTGCATGTTAAGTTTACTCGAATGCTTGGGGTACAAATCTGCCCTAGAGACCTATCAAAAATTTCTAAATCTTTAACTCAAATCAGAAAATCATATTAAAATTGTTCTTAATATATAGTGATATATAAGAATTAAAGTAGTATTTCTTGTCGCATGTCCTTACTTACGGAAATGTGGACATTTTCGAATTCTTTGATTTATGGACAAATACATACACTCAAAGAAAAAATATGTTTGCTGTAACCATGAATGAGAAGCAACATACTATTGTTTTCAGATATTGTTGCCGTAACTAAAAAATTGTTTATTCATATTGTGATTTTGCATTAATAGCAGTAGTTATTGTTATCGTTACTAAAATATTGTAATCATGACTAAAATTGTTATTATCCCGACTAAAAATATTGTTATCACCACTAAAATTATTGTTATCGTCAATAAAAATATTGTTATTCCAATAAAAAATTTGTTTGTTAGCATTATTTTGTTAATAAATAAAAATATTTTCGTATGGAATATATTTATAAACTTCTCATTTTATATATAAACCTTTGAAAATATGTAAATATTTTATTTATTTTAATTGTCTAATTTTTTATTTTTAAATAATTCTAATATTTATTATTTTCCATGTTAACGCAAATATTTTGCCCCAATAACAAGAGTTTTTTTACAAGGGGCTGGTTAATAGCAATAAAATTGTGATTAGTCAAACATAATTTCCAAACGTATTGCGACCACAATATTTTTTAATTTAATAAAAATAATTTTATAACAGCAACGAAATTGTTTTCAAAATAAAATAAATTCAACCATTAACCTGTTGGTAAAAGACATCAGGTAGATGGATGAACTGGCAGATGTATAAGCAGATAAAGCTAAAACTCAGCATTTGATTTGGTAAGAAATTTTTTAATCTCATTTGATCTAAGATGATTCTATTTTAAAGGTTTAAACAGAGTGACAAAGATTATATAGCCTCATGGCAACACGTATTGGCGGAGAATACAAAAACAAATAAATGCAGTTTAAATAATTATATAAAAAAATTCAAATTCAATAAAAATACTGACAGTTTGCCTGTATGTCCCCACGACACACGTAATTGCCGCAACGTGTCTCGTAAAGAGTCAGACTCTTTAATCACAATTGATTGCCAGGAGTATCGTAGGAAGATAATAAATGCGGAAGAGAGTCTCTTAAATGAAACAATTTTATCTCCCACTGTTAAAACTTATCTACATTTGCAATATCTTAAATACATATGTATGTGTATGTTGCGTGCCTGTAAAATCCTCTTGTAATCTGTCAATAAATTGATATCTGTTCGTTTGGTGGAATTAACGAAGAAAGAAAAGAGGAAAAACATATTTTTATTATAACATGAATTTATACGTACATATGTATATGTATGTGTGTTTGTATGATTGTTTTTTTTATACAATTTGGAAAATTGCTTATATATGTATTTTCCACAATTAAATGTTTTTTTAATAAAAAATTCCAATTCTTACACCATCCACCGCCATACGTGGTGAAGAGAGTATATTAACTTTGTCATTCGGTGTGTAACGCAGTCACCTTAGACTCTATAATGTAAATATATTCTTGCATTAAATGAAAATCTGAGTCGATTTAGCTATACGCGTCTGTTTGTCCTTCTGTTGTTGGTACGCTCACATGCACAATAATTGACTTAAACATGTCTGATTACGAAACACGAATTTTCTTCACACGCATTTGAGGTGAAGGGTTCTGAATTTTCGGCATAGCCGAATATAGCATTCGTACTTGTTTCAAGTATTTTTTTTTTCATTGAAAACAGTAATAAAGAAAATTGAAAGTTAAGAATGGAAAAAGCCTGGTATTTAAGGATACTGTTTTAATATATGAAAAGTAATCAATATGAAAAATGGATGTAAAACATTTTACAACCATTTTATTTATGGCACAAAAATATTTCGTGTACATCATAAAATAAAAAATTGATTAAAAATTCATTTCATACGACAAAAATTATATTTTTATGAAAATATTAAAATTTATTTTTAATTATCGATGTTGTGATATTTGATTTTCAGATATTAATTTTTTTATAAAAATTGAATTATGATTTTTTTCTTTCTGTATTTCTTTAAATCTGATTATTTTTGCTATAAGGAATTTATTTAACTTGAACTTTTTTTATTTATTTATCTCAATTATTTACAAGTATAACAACTATTAAATTAAAAAAAAGAAATGAAAAAAATCAATTAAATTTTCAATTGGTTTCTAAACTCAATAAGTTTTGAACGCAGTCATGCAGCAGCAGTATCATCATCATCATCAACAACAGCAACAACATCTAATACTCAGCAATGACTTTTTAATATTGAAATGAACCACAGGAAAAAAGAGGAAAAAGCTGTTGATTTGATACTTCATTTAGCTCTTCAAATACGAATTGAAAGTCAATTGGAAAAATAAACTTTTTTCTGTTCTATTTACACTCTTTGAGAGGTTTTTCAATTTTTAGTTAAACCAAACGAAAGTTAAACAAACTGAAGTTTAAAAATACAAACTTGATAAAGTTAAATAATACTAAAAATAGTGCTATATTTACATAAAATGACAATGAATACGACATTTGACTATAAAGTATTTGAAAAATGGAAAATTTTAAAGCTGAATATGTGGAACTCGGTTTAAAACTTTTTTAAAAGTAGCTCATGTGAAAAGCAAAATAAAATCTTTAAATTGTGCTCACGTGGATTCAACTACGCTGCAAGATTTTATGCTGACCCAAGTTTCATCAAGATATCTCTGCAGCTTGTAAAGTGGATTACAAAATTTACAACAACATATTGTCGAACATAAGTTCAAAATATCAACTAAGGTGTAGGGTATAACTATTTTGCTTTTATAATGCACATTGGGTTATATAAGATTTTTTGAAAAAAAAAAAAATTATTTAATCTTGATTTATCTAAAATTTGCAAAGCGGAATTAAAAATGAAGTTCTAGAAGATCTCAATTTTATCTCAAATATTATGCTCATATGAGATGCTTATCCTAAGTTTTCGAGTTCTTTGAATTTAAGTATTCAGTATTCGACAAATCTTTAAATAATCTTCATAATAAATATCAAACTACGTTAAACCGTTCAGATTTCCTTAATGAGTTAAACAAAAAAAATTAATTTCTATAAAATCCTGTATTATAAATTAAAAAAATGCAGTTTTTGAAACTGGAAAAGCTTGTTAATCACCGGATAATGCCTTTTTACCTTTTTCAAATACAAAAAATCTTATTTATGTAATTTTTGTTGACATTTTTATTTATTATTTAAAAAGCAAGTAAAAATGTTATAGCCAGTCGAGCCCGACTATGTAATACCCTACACCATAATGTTGGTTATTAATAATAGTTACGAAAAATTAATTAACGACATTCGTATAATTTTATTTTTTTATTAATTCTTAAGTGTGAAACTAAAATATGAGTTTTTAAAAGAAATTTTTATAGGGGGTTATATGGGACCTAGAGGATATTATGGACCAACCCTCTTAAAATTTTTCACATCGATTTCTGCTTTTATTTATTTTAATATGACCAGTTATTATTGCAATACCAAAGTATATGTGAGCTTTATACTCTTCAAAGTGATTTTTGGAAGGGAGCTTGTATGGGACCTATGAGAAGTAATGGATCGACTCTTGCATAATTTAGCACATCATTTTAGAATATTATAGCACCTAATTTTGTCAAATTTCGTTTAAATCGCTTTATATTTAGGAGTTCTATGACCATAAAACCTCATTTCGGGAGGATATTAGTATGGGAGGTACCCGAAATATTGGACCAAACACGACCAATTTCAATAGGTTTCCTTAGACTAAAAAAATATTATGTACAGAATTTCATCGGATATCTCAAGAATTGCGATCTGTATAGTGTTCACAATGTTTACATGGACATCCAACCAGACAGACAGACATGCTGACGGACGGGCATTGCTAAATAGACTCAGAAAATGATTTTGAGTCGAAAAATATACTTAAAGGTGGGTGTAACATCATATTTTCTGTATGTTACAAACATAACCACAAACGATAAAGTTTGTGGTTATGTTTTTTTTTTCTCAACAACTTTGGATCTGATTTAATGTTAATAATGGATAGGTTAAAATAAAGTGTCTCTTTTACCTGAAAGGTAAAGTTACTTCGATAAAACTGATTTAGTGGATTAAATATGAGACTTGTTTAGACATTTTTCTACAAGAAGGATGTATTAAGTGTGAAATTTTATAAAATTTATTTTTAAATCTTTTTTTAATTCCCAATTTACTTTTAACCGCTGTTATATGGAAGGGGAAGCACACTGGCTATATCTCAGTCTTTGCAATTTTATTGCAATTCAAGAATAAATAATACAATTATTTTTTTATTATTTTCTCTTCGATTAAGAAAATAAAACTTTTTGTTCGAAATAAAGATGCAGGCAGTCAACTATTTGATATTAGAATATATTTCTGTTGATATATAATGAATAAAACTGTTCCCTAATAGATATTATAAATTGTTTACTGCTACAAATAAGTGAATATGAAAATTTTACAACCAATTAATTTTATATTTCCTGTCTACTCAGCCTTAACAATGTGTGTGTTGGAAGAAATAAAATTTACTATAAAAATATAAATTTAATTATAACTACAGAAACATTTTTAATACAAGTGTGTTAATGTTTTATATGCGAAGCAAATAAGCTTTATTGGATAAAATGTAAATTCAATGACAACATTTGTTGCAAATACCACAAGCAATTAACGCTACACAAACATTTGTAAAACTAACACATACACATACACATCTATATGCAATCACTATGAAATAGCTAATTGCAATGTTGGGAATACTTTAAGCATAACTACAAAGAGTGAACATGAAAATTATCCTTTTTAACTGGATAATATTCAAATAATTGGAAAAAATTACATTAATGCTTTAATGTACATTAAATGAAGTGAATTTTATCGCCTTTTCAAGAATATTCTTTTAAAGCATTTTTTCTTAATTATAAAATAATTAGAATCCACAATTTTCATTCTCTTATACTTTCAATACTTTAATTTTTATATAATTTTTAGGTAAAAAAATGTTTTCGGATATTTTTCAAAATTTTGACTAAGAATCCAAAGCCTTTTAAATTGGGGTTATTAATATTATTATTTTACGTAGCCTCAAAAACTTAGGATGATTCCAACGTATGAAAATAACATAAGTGATAAAAAATGTCGGTAGGATCAAGAGGAGTTGTATCTCCTATACAAAGTAAATATGAATAAAAGAGATTAAGATTTCATTTCAATCACTTTTCAAAGAACAGATTTAGTGGGGAGGTTTTACTGGACAAAATGTAGGACACTTAGGATCAAGGAAAAGGTTACCCTGCGCCAAAAAAATGCTTCTGTATTGAGGCAAAAAATGAATGTAACCAGATTTCTGATACAATGTTCTGAAGTATATACCGGTAAAGGCAATTCCCTTTGTTCCGCAGGAACAAGGTGTTAGCTATAAGAGTTTCACTCCCCCAGCATATAGCTGTTTTCCAAATAATTTTTTTTATGTCAACATGAGGCCAAAGGACTTCATGATATATGATTATAGACTTAATTCATTTAAAGATACGTCAAACGTTATCAAACTTTCCTGCAACATATTATTTTGAACTGTAATTCAATAGGTTTGGCATCTATCGAATACTGTATTTTTATTGCTGACAGAAATCAAAATAATTAAAGGCTGTTCACCTCTTGAAAATTGATTTTTTTTTAAATTCCTATTTGATTTCGTAAAGAATTCTTTTATGAATTGAAAAAAATGAAGTTTTGTAAAATTGCATTTATGGTATTTCTGGAATCAAAAAAATAAAAAAAATCATTTTTTGTTCTGAATATTATAATTTTTGGTTTTGCAAATAAAGTTCAACGGGAATGTGTTTAAAGCAAATCTATATGAGCTTGGGGCCCTGCCTAAGTTGTGCACAAGATAGAAGGGTTACTGACAACAACCTTGAATCTTCATATCAACTCGAGGACACCTCAGCACTAACCACATGAAACCTCATGAAGATATTTTTAATGGTTTAAAAGTTATAGAATTAATAAAGAAATAGATTGAACACTTTGCTACACAAAAAAATGTTATATGTACATCAAAATAAAGTATTTTTACCGAAAGATAGATCCTTTTACTTAAACTTCCTTTTTTTGAAGTCACAAATACAAAAGTAAAATAAATTGTTGGCCAAAAATTAAAACTTCCGTTGATCCTTTTACTTAAACTTCCTTTTTTTGAAGTCACAAATACAAAAGTAAAATAAATTGTTGGCCAAAAATTAAAACTTCCGTTGAAAAATGTTCTTAATCTTAAAGAAATAGTTTTTTCTTAGCAGCATTTTTTTTACAAAACCTTTGATTTGTTGTTTGTGATTGAAATATCTAAAACGCTTTAGAATTTAATATGGTGAAAGAATAAATATAACTTATGCAACATTAGTTGCGGCAGTGGGTATTACAATGTATTAAACTTTAGAGAATGAGAATGTATCTAAACATTAGTTTTGTATTTTGTATGCATTTGTATTTAGTTTTCTAACACCAAAAACTATTCGTAGAACACATAACTTTTCATGATTGAATACATGATATAAACATTTCAAATGCTGTAATAATTATTCAGCATACACATACATCTGCATGCGATTAAATGTGTTAATGTATATGAGAACATATTTCTCTAAGCTTAAAAAAGGGGAACAATTATGATGGTGTTTAAAAATAAAGGCCTTTTGACTTTTAACTGAAAAGATTAAGCAGTCGACTAGAAAGTAAAAGATATCTGACTTCATATTGCCTACATTGAGCGGAACACCTTTGGCGTTATCTAGTGCAAGGCAACGATGACTATCTATATCTGTGGCAAGGCCAGAGAGGGTAGATGGGGACTTTGTTTCAGGAATGTAAATTACATTTATTAATCTGTGGTAAGAAGATCATTCGAGATCTCCTCAAACCGCTACAAATTTAACTTTGCCCTTCGATAGGGCTACTGATAACTAGAGCACTGAGATCAACAACAATCAGGACCAAGATTTACAATTCTGGTTTTGGTTACCAGCTAACTATTAACTCAAAATCACAAGAACTCTCTTGAGAGAAACAGTTGCTATAATATCTGGACTTTATCAATTTGGAACACATGCAGCGTGAACGGGTCAAACGATTTTTGCAGGAGTTGTTGAAATGAAGAGGAAAAGGTGACTATTTCTCATTATTTCTGCTTTGAGTTTTTTTCGGATGTAGCTCGTTATAATCTCTGATTTGAAAGATATCTGTGTGCTTAAACGAAATTGCGAACGGTTTCATGACGGCTCCATTTCTTCTTCTGCCTAAATCTTCGCTTCTCTTTACTTATACTTTTTCTTTATACTTACTCTTTTTTGTGGCAAAACAAAGGAACCTTCATGTCCCCCTACTTTATAATTCGTGGTAGCCTGATGATCTAACGTGACCGTGATCAAATCATTTCCATTTTTCAAAAAACGAAACGTAAAAGGATTCAAATAACACGCTGAAAACCTAACATGGGGCTTAAAAACACATAATAGGCTTTTCAAACGATTATTCTAGACATTTTATTTTCCCCAGGAGATATGCCTAAATGTAAATGTTACATAAATATGCATTTGTGTGTAGCGGTGGATGTGAACGTAATAATACATTGAGTATTTTAAACACATAAGCATAATGGTCAAATATTTGAATGAGAATGGCAAAGTGCATGTGAAAAAGACCAAGCGAAAATTTTACAGACACACGCACAAAACACACATATATATGTGCACAACACAAATAAACATTCCTACAAGATTTAATCAAGCATTGTGAACATTATTGTTGGTATAAATTGTATCTACAAGTACATTCGTAAATATGATTGCGTTTGTATTAAAGAGAGTATGAGTGTGAGTTATTTATTTTCTTTTTTTTTTTTTTGTTGAAACTAAGAAAATGGCAAAAAAACAACAACAATAGACATTTTTGTATACAACAAGCAATTTAAAATTTGAAATGAAATTCTTTTGAAAACGCTTCTCTCTCACATCATTTATCTCGTGAAACATTTTGAAAATTTAATCGATCCCTTTGTTTTGAAAGACAACAATGTATTGGCTTTTCAATTGCATTGTAGTTTTTGTAATTACTTAACAGCAACAGCAGGAATAAAAAAAAAACAAAAAAAAGAAATAAATAAAAAACAGCAACAACAATAACAGTGTGGCAACAACTTCAATTGTGTAATTCATAAAATTAAAAAGTTTTTCTTATCCTTTTATTCTCTTATTTTGTTGTTGTTGTTGTTGGTTATTGTAAGAGATTCAGCTGGCAACCAACAATAATATCATTCTCAACATTTTATACTCATGACCATCATCCACTTCATCATTGCCACCAACCACTTTTTATTATTCAAGTAGACACTTTAAAAGTGTAAAACTATTTTTATAGTTTTTTTCCTCCTCGCTTTTCACAACAAAGTTGTCTATAAAGATGATGATGATGATGTTGAAAAAGATAATAATAATGACGCTGGTCATTGTTGTTGAAAATTCAAGACTATAAAAATTTATACCAACAATCGATTCCATTCTTTTGCCAAATGCTTCCTTCATTTTCCTCTTCCCGGAACCAGCAAGAATGTTGAAGAAGGAAGCAAAGAAATAATAAAAATAATTGTGAAAAAGAAAGAACAATTGAAAGAGTGAATGTTGAGTTGTCGACAACAAATAAAAACTATCTAAACTACTTTGCTCTATTTAAAAAAAATTTTACTTTTATTTTAAATTTATTTTTTTACACAATTGAAATTAAAAAAGAGGAGAAAAATATAAGAAAATTTTGTAAAAAAAAGCAAAAGAAAACTTTTTCATTAAAAGAGATTGCGATAAATTGATTAAAAGTTTTTGTTTTTTTTGTGAGTAAAGTATTTGTGTTCATTCTAAAACACACAACTATATACAGTATCTTTTCTATTTGTGTCATATACTAGGACAACAAATACTTCTTTCGTCATGTTTGTGGTCAGGACAGGTACAATAATAATTGTGAAAAATATTGTAATGGAGAGAAAGAAGATTAATTCTAAAGTAAAGGTAGATATGAGTGAACATCTGAAGAGGTAAAAAATAGGTTTTGAATCTGAATCCCAGCTAGTTCAATAAAAATTTATATCCTGAATAGTTCAGAAGATTATAAGACTTAGACCAAAAAACTATATATATTCAGGATCGGTATGAAAAAAATTAAGCTATGTCCGTCCGTCCGTTTGTCGATTGAAATAAAGTTTATGAAGCCGACCTAAAGCTAACATATATTATATGTATACAAACGATTGAAAATGCTTTTGAAAATTTTTCCAGGGAAATGTGTTCAGATATTAGCAAAAAACTGAAGGTACCTCAAACCTTTTCGATTTTTTTCCTATTTTTTTAATAATTTACAAAAGTTAGAGACTTAATTTTTCCACAGGTAGATTTCAATTAATTAATCGGACTTATTTGATGAAGACATAAAATGTATCTGACCATTTGTTCCTGAATTTAGGCAAGAACGTATTTTCCTGCATTTAGAACACCCTATGAGACCTATGGACTTGGTTATGGCACTGATTAATAATTTTTTTTCCGAATTAAATCTTTTTACTTTTCATAATCGGTTCAAACACTACCGTGATATGGTCAATTCTTAAAAATTTAGTCCCATGTGGTTGTTGTTTATAACTATAGGAAAACAATAACAACTATTAAAATAATGTTTTTGAGATTTTGGTCATTCTATTAACTCTAGAAATTTAATTTTTTTACTAATAGAGAGAGACATAATTTTTGTATTACCAGATCGGAAATAATTAGGAAAATTTTTGAGTTGAAAACATCATAGTAATCGGTCCATTTTTTCCGGGTAATAAGCAAAAGCGCATTTTCGAAAATTTTGAACCTTCTATGGGACATATGGACAAAATTTTGGTGCAAAAAAAAACTATTTTTTTTCTAAATTTTGATTTTATAAATTTTCGGCCCATAAATAGTTTAGGTATTAAAAATAAAAATAAAAAATTCCATACGAGCAAAGGTGAAGGGTATAGAAAATTCGACACAGCCGAATTTAACACTTTAACTTGTTGAAATTAAAAAAGTTTATCTTTTTATTTTTATTTTATATAGACATTTCCCAGAATTTTGAGGTCGTCTCAGATATCAGTTATATATATTTTTTTTTAACTAAACCGACCTTCTGAGAACGATAAGAAATAATCAGCCAAATTTTATTAATCCTTCTATCTATTAGTTGTGAGGAGCACAAAGTCTTTACGATACTCTAAATGAATTGAATGTATGATTCATAAGTTTTTTACTACCTCGCTATGATGTCCTCAAGGGCTAAACGTTCTTGCAGATAAATCTCTCCCAAGCTATAACCATAGTCCCTGATATTGCAGAACCATTTGGTCCTGTAATATTGGACTATTATTGGGGGTTCTTTGAAAAGTTTCGTGCATTGGGTTGCGCATTCTACTCAACCAATCAGATAATAGTCAATCACATGACAATTATCTATTAAAAATATCCGGTATACCTTAAAATGCTTTGTTTTTGTTGTTAGTTAACGGAAGGTTTGAAACACTTGTTATGCGGATGACGTCTGAATACTCCTGAGGGAAAAGTATCCAAATTAACCATATAAAAGTGGAACAAGCTTTTAGCATGTCTTATAGTTTGGCATGATCAAGAGGACTAAATGTCAATCCCAAAAACCAATGTGTGATTGATAAGAAAACGATACCACAGAAAAAATACGACAATCCTTAAATATCTAGGGGCTATACTTCGTTGCAAACTAAAATGGAGGCAACATCTTGTAACAAAAAGTCGATGAAGGCTACTGAATCTAAAAATTACACACTGTTTTACAGAAGCGTAATTCCTTCAATACTGATTCTCGTTTTAGTAGTATGGTCAACATCGATGGAAGTGAAATGCAATATTATGATGTTGCAAAGGTTTCAAAGAATGTGATATTTCGTAATAAATGATATAATGGGAACGACACTGACTTGAGCATTGAAAACAATAATAATTGTTAAGTCAATCGACACATATGTTCTATTCGGGGAAGAATTTATGATGAATCGACTTCAAACTGTTGAAGGTCACAAGTCATATAATGTGTGCCCTGTACAGATATCAAGATGAAATTAAAATATTCGAAAGAATACCAAGCACACATATAGGAACCAACTACATTAGATGCCTGATCGTTTATTATGGTCAAATTTTCTACAGATGCTCGTGGGGATTCAGTACTAAACGTATGAGACCAATCAAGATGATAGAGAGAAAATGGGACTCTAAGTGGTAAAACCAGATTGTAGATCTTGTAATCGTGTATTAGGACTGTTGCAGACTAGGCCAGGGAGAACTAGAAATCTATTTTTTTTACCAAGATATAAACAGTAATTAGGAATTTGAAAACACGTCTTTACACACCGTCTTAGATTGCAAAGAAACTGGAATGGTACACACCAGCTGACTTCTTTTTCATGAGGGAGTAGTTTCTCCTCCTTTCCTAATCTATCTACCTACTGCAATATAGATTTTAGCCTATTCCGACAATCCATCAGAATATTCCGATATAAATTCTTTTCAGAAAGTAAAACAATATTTCATTTTAGCTTTTTCTAATTATTTTGTTCATTTTCATAAAATGAAGAAAAAAATATATACGATTTTTAAAGTATAATTCATATTCTACCTTACATATGTATTTATGTACACATCTTTATGGCTACAAATACATATATATTTGAACCAGATGTCTCACTTTTTTATTTCAAAATTATATGGTTGGTAAAATTTTGATTTTTTTTTTTCACTTTTCAATAAATTCATTTTCACAAACAAGATAATTTTCTTTTCCCTTTCCTGAAAAAGCTAACATCTTCTTTATTTTCCGAAGAGAAAAAAATATATGCTTCAAGCACGTGTCCAACTTTTTCTTTTGTATCTACTTAAATTCATCTTCTTTTTTATATATATCAATAGTGGGATCTCTTATTGGGTTTTTTTTTTCGTTGGAAGGTTTGAATAATTTTTACAACTTAACAAATATTTTAAAAAATTAAGGAAACTGAAGAAGAAAGATAAGAATAAAATTAAAGTGAAACTCACCTGTTCGTTGTTTGTTTTGCGTGGATGTTTTTTAATGCCGCGTCTCGCACGCGCTTTGGCGGCAAAATAAATTCGTATATAAACGAAAACCATTATACAGCTGGGAATGTAAAAGGAACCCAAAGCAGAATACAATACGTAGCCAATATCTTCACTAAGCTGTAAATTTAACGAAGAAAATAAAGAAACGAGAAGAGAAGAAAAGAAAGTATTAAAAAAATGTATCTTTATTAAAAATAAAGTAAGAAAAAATAAGTAAAGTAAAATTTTATTAAAATTTATTTCATAAATTTTATAAGAACTTTTATTATTTTGTTGCCTTTTTATGATATTTCCCTTCCTTTAAAGCATAAATGTATACAGTTTCGGAAAAAAGAACGTTTTTTCCTTTTTAGACGATTTTATTTCTATTTAAATATTTAGTTAGTATTTTTTAACAGTTTCATGCTGCAAGTAAATTAAATTTAACTTAATTTAAGGTTTTTAAGGCACTTCCTCCTTTTTCCTTCTTTTATTTGTTCGTCTATTAAATTGTACAATTTCAGTGTTTTTCTATTCACGTATTTACTTTTTCTTTTGAGGATTTAAAAAAAATGCAAAATGTACAATATAAATATGTTTATGTGTGCGTATTAATGTTGGTTGAATATTTGGCGTAATAAAAAAATAAAGAAATGTTTTATTACTTCCGCTTCCGTTTTAACTAAATGTTTGTGTGCATTCATGCGTAATTTTATGTTTATTTAAGGAATTTCCATCAAAAAAGGTCATTTGATATTTTGCTGGTTTCTCTTAAAATTTCAAACGTTTGTTTTTGTTTTTTTTTTTTTTTTGCAATAAAATTTCAACAGTCTACAATAAAACTTTTAGTATTCATTATGAATAATGATCTAGAGTTTATTTGATATTTTGTTTTGTTTGGAATTTTTATTCCCAGAAATTATTTGCATATTTTCGTCTTCAAATGAAGATTGTATTATTGCTATTTGAGTATAGAGGGCATATTGAAGTGTATATATACAACGGAGATATATTTAAGGTAATCAAGGGAAATAAATCTTATTGTTTAAATTGAGAAATAAATTTTGTGGTGAGAGAAAAAAACAATTTATTGTCTTTTTTGGTATAAATTACTTGAAGTTTAAAAAAATCGTATTATTAAATAAATAATTATTTATTTTTACTTTTATAAAAGTATAAGTATAATTCTTGAAATGAAATACATATTTAATATCTTTAGAGTATGTGGAGTATGATTAAGATGGTTGCATAATATACATCTAATGACAATAATGCACACTACGTTACTTAACACTCATTTAAATGGTATTAACGGTAAATCCTGTCTATATAAAATCCTACATGAATGATGCATAACGTTTAAATTGTGTTTCCTTATTAACAATTAACATCGAATTTCTAATGCTGGATCTAAATATTTCTAATCGTGGATGTGCAACACCTGTTAAAGATGGATGTTTTGATTTATTTAAAAAATGCAATTTACGTTTAAAAAGATAATTGTAACTTCTATAATCATTGACCGATATTTGTATTAGTAGGAAAAACAATTGGAATTGAGTTTCGATAGTTTTTTGTAAAAAATTATTATAGATTTTAATAGACTTTAAAATGCAATTTTCAAAAATTCTTCTACGATATGAGACAAAAAACTTTTGTCCAGTATAGATTATGGCTTGGATTCCATTTCGGTTTTTACCATTACAGCTGAGTTTCGTTCTGTTCTATATCAGTCCTAGTTTTGCTATAACAAAGTTTTAGTTCATTTCTAGTTCAGTTCTAGTTCAGTTCTAGTTCAGTTCTGGTTCAGTTCTAGTTCAGTTCTAGTTTATATTTAGTTCAGTTCTAGTTCACTTCTAGTGCAGTTCTAGTTCAGTTCCAATTCAGCTCTAGTTCAGTTCTAGTTCAGATTTATTTCAGTTCTAGTTCAGTTTTAGTTCAGTTCTAGTTCAGTTTATTATTTAATTTGTGTCATTGTAATATATTTTGCTGTGGACTCCCTTGAAGTACTCATCCGACAGTGTGAAAAGATACACTTCTATTCACTTCACTAATCTCCCGACTATACATATAAGCACGGACTTGTCCTAACTAATTGCATCATATCTCCTTATAATTGCTTTTGCATACAAATTATGCACTGCCTCCATAAGATACACACGTAGTAGTGAAAATGTGCATCATGGCGAAATGCAAAAGTTTTCACTGTTTTCTTTTAAGATGCACCTGTTTTCGATTAAGTGATTGATCTTGTGTGTCATTTAACAGTATCTAAAATGAATTCGATTCTTTTTGTCAGAAAGTTTCCGGTATGCTATGGATGACGTAATAAGTGTGTTTATATGAGTGAATTTTAAATTTTGTATATAACTATATTTATGTAGTACAAAAAATTAATATATAAGTTTAGGATTCGATATTGATAGATGTAATACTTGTTTTATTCCATTTATTTATTCGACGAAATAGAAAAGAATGTATTATCAAATATTTATTAGATAATAAATACTATAAATTTTAAGTTTGTTTTCTTGTTTAACTTTATCAAAGAATTGAAATCTATAACAAATAAAATAAACCGAAAAAAGTGAAACTGAAAACTTTTAAAAAATTTTGTTTGAAAATATTGAAATCTTTGTATTAGTTTTTCTTTTTCTTTTATTTGGAAAACTAATGATGACAACAAATGCACAATATTTCAAATTCAAAATTTTATTTACACCCATACATGAATGCATACAACCATAAAATACATTTGAATCCTTTAGAAAATATTAGTAAATAACATAATGTCAAATCTAGTGTATAAAGATACGTATATACATACGCATATATACAATACATATATAGAAAAATTTATAGCAACAAATCAATCTTTATAATCTTCTGGTGTATTTTGCTACTTTTGTAAAAAGTGAGGGTTCGTTAGAGAGAAATATTTATTCATGTGTAATATAAACTTAACATGCTTTTCACATTTTCTTCTTTTTTTTCGAAATTTTTTCCTGAAATCTTCTAATATCATATTCGATATTAATATAAATAGTGTATAAAGGCAACTAACAAACTTGGAAAGTGGAATGAAAGAGGAAAAAAAATTCTACAAAGGATAAACTATATAGAGTATGACAGAGATTTATAAATTTTGTTAGTGTTGGTTATTTAGTCAAGTTTATTTGAGTTAAACTTGTAATGCATCAATGTTGGTTTGTTGGATATTGAGTTAAGAAAATGAAATCGTATAAATATATATAATACATAGATATACATGCTCTGTTTTTTTTTCTTCGATTGCTTACTATTACTTACACTACCACATATTTAGGTATTACTATTACTTTGAAAATGGTATAAAGTGCAGTAAATAAATTATCTCATAATTTAGGATTTTATATTGATATATTGATTGTAATGGTTACATTTCATTGGTTGCATTGCATTTCATTTAAGTTTTGATTTGTTTCTAAAAAGATATTTTGTGAGGTGAAACTTAATATTAAAGTTGAGAAAAAACTTTTAAATTTGACATTTTATCTTTTTAAATAACAATGTAATGTGAAAATTATATAAGATAAAATTCTGGACAAAAATTTGTAATTATATAGTGTCACATCCCAGTCAAAAGGTCACATAAATCCGGTAAAATTTTTTAAATTCAATACTAAATTTGAAGACTGTAGTTCTCATATAATATAAAAAAATAGCACCGCCATTTATGATCCAATTTCCCTTGATTACAATGGCAAAATATTAGTCAGTTCCATAAACATAATTTCAATCGACTCATGAACGTATAAGGCATAAACATTTTTCATACCGATTTAGTTTATATATTCTTCTTGGGGTCGTAGGTGGAATTTGTGGAAATTCACCGGCTATATAAATGTTTATAAATTTGTTTAATATTTATTTAATATCAACAACAATATAGGAAGCGGCCAATCTGAAACCGGAAAACGTCAGGAATTTTAAATTACTTTCCGCTGACTACAGCGAAGGGATATTTTTATGAAATATGTAATAATTTTTATCATCGGAAATTTTAAGGTTAGATTTCACAACTGAACTTTAACATCACCAACATGGAAGAAGTTATCGTTATGTTACCAAAGTGTTGTAATTTGAGAGTAGCTTGAAGAAGCTTTTATTTTATGATATTGGCAATTAATAAAAAGAGAAGGTTTCGAAGGATTATTGCAGAAAACCTTGGAGACCCATTATAATATAACAATCTCTAAAGTGTTTTATCCTCCTTTTCATTAGGTAAGGTATTACAGATTATGGTGATCGGTCTGCGTTAGAGACCTTGTAGTTGATTATGATACTGCACGTACTGATTGTTGATATCAAGAAAGCATTCAAAGCCAAAATTTTTGTAAGAAAAGTTTTTTATGAATATCTCCATTATGCTGGATGTTGTTATCAGCGAATCTCATTTTGAGAGAAAATTAAAATTGCTATAGCAAATTGTTAAAAGTCCATCCGGTATGGAGATAAAATCAAGCTGAAAATATTCGATTTAACTGAAAGATCAACTTTTTACGGCATTGAAATATCATGCAAAAGAATGCCATCAGCAACATGTACTTCAGAAACAAAAATAAATAGTATAAAATGCAAACGGAACGGTCAATTGTAAAAAAACTCCTCAAGACTCATCTAAGCTGTGACTTACTAACTAAAGTCGAAACTATAATGTTTTTAGTAATCTTTATATAAAAAAGGATAATGAGAAAAAATGTTAACTTTTGAATACGAGTCAACAAAATTTTCTTCAGAATTTGTTTGAAGTAGTTACTCTTAAGCTGTTTTTCTTAATTTAGAACTATTTTCGATAAAATATTATAGTGTTTTTGAAAAAGCTATGTCAAAAATATGTATTATTACCTAAATTATTCTTTAGAATGTTTTAATAAAAATATTCTTTGGCCATTGATTTTTATATTTTATATAAAACAGTTTTAATTGAATTGTTAAAAAATCCTATGAAAAGGACATTTCATTAAATTTTAAAAAAATTAGCTAAACAAATACAGATGTGAAATCAAAATAGTGCTTTATTTTTGACAGTAATTAATAATTTATATAATTGGCACAATATGTTTTTATATTAAATTCCTGTCTGATATATGAATGTTACATTCACTAAATTTGCCAAGCACTACTGATGATAAGTCAAAAATTGTGAATTTGGAGTTATGACGATCTTGCAGCAAACGAGCGTTTTAAGAATAATAAATTATTTTACATTATTTTTGTTAAGAAGAATGTATATTGATTCTCGACTTTTCATAATCTTCTTTTATATTTGTTCTTTTAATATTTATTCAAAATTTTGTAAATTTTATTTAATGGTAAAAATTATTATCTAAAATTTAAATCACACCAACAATTTTCATTTGTTTGTTCAAAACAATTTCCTTTTAAATCACTTTAATACACTTCATTTCAATTCATTTCACTAGAATTGTTTTATTCACATTTCCTTTTAGTTCATTTTTGTCTATAGTTCTTTTACTTTTCATTTGAATCTAGTTTTTTTTTTTTTTTTCAAAAATGATTCAAATATTGTTGATTTGAGTGATTCTCCCTTTTTTGGGGAAAAATATGTATGAACACTTTAAATATTGCGTATATTTTAGGGAGTCAAAGCTACAGTTTTATTGTTTTAACTTCAAGAGAATTTTTATTTTTGACATTTGTGCAAATATTTTTTACACTTAAAGAAATAATGATCAGTATTTACACATTTTTACGCAGTTCTAAGTCTCAAAAACTTGAAAATTAACCGTTTAAAATTTCTAAATGAGTCTAGTTTAAATTTAATGCTGTAGTCTAGTATATAAATTAAGTTAAATTTAAATCTAGTATCTCTATTCAAACCTGTAATACTAATTATAGATTAGATAAATTAAATTCTGTATAAACCAAATATAACTCAAGTCTAAAGTCAACACTATGTACTAGATTTAACTTAAATTAAACTTATGTTTGAAGTTAAAGTTATAAACTGAACCATAAATCTTATTTGAGATCATAAACTAGATTAAACCAAAAATATTTTCCGAGATTATATATATGATTTAGGTTATAAGACTCAATGCAAGGCAACTGACCAGATTTAGCTCTAGTCCAGAATAACATCAAAACTATAGACTATATAAAACTTAATTAAATTGTTGAAACTATAGACCGGATTGTAGACTTATTTTGAAGCCATGACTAAACCAAGGTATATAATAAAGATTGTTGATTAAACTCAAGTTTATAACCAACTAGACTAGACTAGATTAAATTTAAGTTTAATTTTAAAACTATAGACTGGATTTAGCATAAATCCATATTTATGATTATAGATCAGATTATGAAATCAAGATTTAAATCAAATCAAAAATAAGGAAAAGACTTTAAAATTGATTAAATCTAATCTGTAGCAAACACTATAGACTATATAAAACCCTTCTTATCTCAAAATATTATACATAAGACTAAACCAAGAAAATAGTGAAGACTTGATTAAACTCAAGCTTATAGTTCGACTTAAAATTTAATATCAATTTATAGACAACTTTAAACTCTAGTTTAAAGCCAAGCGTTTATAAAAATAAAGTTAAAAGACAAGACTAGTTTAAAGTCAAGTTTATAACAATCTTGAATTTAATCTAGTTTATCGATTAAATTCAAGTTTACAGTCCAGCCATGTATATAAAAACATTGACTAGAAATTTAACTTAATAGCCAAGACTACAGACTATTTAAACTAAAGTCCATAATCGAGCTTTGAGACTATATTATGATAGAAATTTCAGAGTTTTCCAAATTTTAACTTTACTTTTGACTTATTATAAGTTTGAAGATAAACTTGTTTTTTTTCAGTGTATCCCTGAAATTTTGATTACTTACAAAATTGCACATTTCTATATTTTTATCTCTTTATACAACAATTTTTCCTTATTTTCGCAAATAATTTCTTTCATTTTCAAAGTTATTTGTCTTACTCGTTGTAAAATATTTCTTAAACTTTATAAAGGGAAAATCTTAGACTTGAATGCCAAAAGGTGTTCTTCGTTCAACTAGAAGCAGTTTTGTAACAACAATACCCTCGTTATAGTCATAATAAAAGTTTATAGAATTTTCTTGTAGCATTTCCCCCTCTCGTTTTTGCTATTTGCTATTTTTTTTTTTTTGCTCATATTTTTGCATTAAGTTTAAGTTTGATGTATTTAACCTTTTTATTGCTATTTTTTGTTCATCATTTAAATTTTTAATAAGGTCACAACGTTTACTTTTTTTGACGTTTGATGCTGCTGCTGGTGGTTATTTGAAGACTTTAAATAGCTTTTGTTTCTATACTTAATATTCGAATTTAAAGTTGAGTATTATTTTTGCTTTGAAATATTGAAAAGTTTATCATGAATGACTTTGCAAGAAAAAATCTGTATAAATTTAATTTTCATGGAAATAATATATTTGGTATATATTGGGTTTTGTATTACATGACCTGCATAAATATATAGCGAGTGCTGTTTAAGGAATCAATAGAATATAAAAATAAGCTAAGGATTTTATTTCAGGTAAATTAAAAAAAAAACTGTGAAAAGAACAAGGAAATAAAGAACTATTCATCATGTTAAGTTATTGATTTGTAGTGAAGTTTTCAAAAAATTCTTTAAAAAATAATAATAAAGTCATGCCGTTAAAAATTTCTTTTGAGAGTTAAAGTCGTGCAAGAAAAAAAATAAAGCTTCTATTTGAAGATTAAATTTAAGAAAAGATCGGAATTTAAACATACTGATACAAATTTAAGTTAATGGAAATTTAAGTCGATTTGAAATATTTCTAAATAAATTTTAATAATTTGATACTGTGATCTTCTTTCTGATTTTCTGCGTAAAACAGTTATTAGTGCCTTTAAGCTTTTCAATCGATTTCTATATCTTACTTTGTCCGTCCTTGTGTCGGTTGAAAACAAGTTCATAAAGCCGTTTTATAGTTAACATATATAATATCTATATCAAACGGAAATTTTGCTATTGAAATCCAGAAAAATTGATTTTTACATTTAAGCTTGTTTTTTATATTTTTTTAAGAATTCGGATGAAATTTGGTCGGAGACAAGTCCACAAAACCCTATTCAAACTTGGTCTATTTAAAAAAATTATTATCGCCAGACGACCCTTGTAATGACGAGGCGATCATTTAAATGAAAAATGTAAAATTTTTGAAAAGGATTTATACTGATTAAAATTTAGGATATTTCCGTTTGGAGATGTGGGCATCTTTTTAATTCTTGAATCATGGATGGGTTAATGTACAAAATAAAAAAGACATTCGAAATTTTAAGTTAAGCGTTTTCATAAATACCATGTACATGCGTATGAAGTTTATACCTTGAGTGAAAATTCGACAAAAAAACCTTCTCTAGGCAATTTTTCACACATACTTCATGTGAAATTTTATATTTCCAATAAAATAGATTTGGTGAATTTGATAATGATTGTGAATTTGATAATGATTGTTCCATATTTTACTTAACCCCAACATGGATTTTTAAAAGTCGTAAATAAAATTTAGATAATTGTAAACAGAAATCAATTCGGCAAATTATTTTGTATATCACTCTTACAACTTTCCTCAGAAAAAGCACATAAATCTTACAAAAATATACTGCACTCTTAAGCATAATTCAAAAATCCAAAAATTTTCTTTTTATTTAACTACAAAATTTAGTATAAAAAGTAAAAAATATAAATTTAATAATTTTTAATATCAATATTTATTAAAATTTATGTTTTAGAAAAATATTTCAATACATATTTTTTTATTTAAAATTTAGTATGAATAAAAGAATTTCTCTACAATTTTCCTTTACATGTCTTAATAAGCAAAAAATACAAATAAAAGATATTTTTATATTGAAAAAATTTTCTTTTTCTTTGATATTTTACAGTAAAAATATTTCTCTTTTTCTTTGTGATCAATAAATTGTTAACAATTGCAATGAAAGGGGACAAATAAGAATATTAAGTTATTTTACCTTTTGTTATAAAGAAAACATGTACAACAAGAAAATAAGTAAAATTATTAAAATATGTACAGTGGGGTAGAAAAGTGAAATAATTAATTTTAGAAAAAAAATTTAATAGAAGTTTTTCGTAAAATTATTTAAAAGATCTTGGTTGAGTTTATGTTTTTAAATTCAGTTTTATAAGAAAATAATTGTACTTAATTTTGTTAACCACTGTGCATTGCAACTTTAATAACTGTTGCATGCAAACTAAAGAAAAAAACTTTAGAAAAATAAAGAAAATTACCGACACAATCTCAAGTGGATTTAACAAGAAAAACTTAATTTATTGCAAGCAGCAGTAACTAAGACAAATTTATGTAACAATATGTATGTCTGTGTGTAGAAGGTATACATAGAAACAGAGTCCTCACAAGAGGAAACTTTGTGAGTGCTTCAACAAAGGAGGCCTTTTAAATAATAAATTAAAAAAAAACTTTCCAACCACATTCCCATTTCGCAATTTTGAAGTCAACTTATAAAAAGACATGATATATCTCATTCTAAGGGATGGCTAAATAGAAGGTGTAGCGCAGTATGTTCTAAGAAGAGATATAAATAATGCCAAAAGAAATAAAGCTTACTCATTCCATGCTTGGTTCTTGTGTATGGGAGAGAGTGAGTATGTGTGATATGTGTTCTTTTTTCTCTTGCAATGCAAAAGAATAGAGTTATCGCATTCCACACTTGAATATTTTGTGAAACCTTTGGGCCTTTTCAAATATAACTCTTGATCTTCAATTTCCCTTTAAGGAGCATAAATATAAAGCAACAAATACATAAATAGATAAACGAATAAACAAATAGAAAATAGATTCATGTAATAAACTTTAACAAGAACAATACAATTTACAAGAAGGTAATAAAGTTAAAAACAAAGAAGAGAAACAAAAACTTTAACTACAATTTTTGCTCTCTTTGTATTTGTATGTGTAACAATGTAATTGTAATAGGGAAAGCAAAAGATATAAAAGAAATTGTGGTAATAAAACGGAAGAAATCAAGAAAATGTTTAAAGTGGAAGTGAAAATAATAGATGAAACATAAAATATGCATTTATTTGTATACATATTGTAGTGCTTTAAGTGTTTGTGAGTTTGTGTGTATATGTAAACGATTTTGAATAGTTTAAGGACCCGAAGAAAATTGCTATTAAAATTTTAAATTGTTTTTGAAAATTGAACATTAAGATAATAAATATATTCTAAACGTTTAATAATGATCACAAATTTGTAAAAATTTCTTTAACCTTAAAAAAGATGTTCGGTACTGATTGGAGTGTTTTTAATTCTGTCCGAAACTTCATAAATATGATATTGTGAAGGGTGAAAATTATTTTGAAAATATTAAAAGCGAAAGTTTTATCATGAGCAAAAATAATTTTCTTAATGTTTAATCTCATTGGAACTGGATAAAAAACCGAAAATGACACACGTTAAAAAAATTCGCCCGAGACACCTGTTCTTTAAGGTAAGAAACTACAAAAAAAAGTTTTTAATTAAATTTCACAGGGAGATTCTTAATACGTTTCTTTTTTGATTTGATAAAGTATAAATTCTTAGTGGGTTCTGGCGTGGGAAATTGGACTTCCAAAATTGGTTACCAGGGGAGAGAATTTTTTAAAATTTTCGAAAAAATATATTTATAACTTCACTGAAAAAAATTGATATAAAAATTTGCATAAAGCGCTTATAATTCTCTGCAGAAAATGCTTGAGATGTGTTTTCATCTCTAAGAGATATTTAGTCCAAAGTGAAATTTTGAACCAATTTTGGCATATTTTGAATTTGATGTGCTCTTTTTCTGGTTCACTGAAAATTCTAAAATATTTCTGGATTCTGTACAAAATGCTAAATAATTCTTGCACAAGAAAAGTGATATTATTTTTGTGTATTTTGTTTTCACTTTAAATTCAACATTTTTCCTCTGGATTATATTTTCTGAAAGAGTTCTTAACGTAAATGATTGTAAAGAAAATCTGATGGCATAAGGGGAAACACTTTCCCTGTAAGCCCTGTTGGAAATCTTTATTTTTCACTTTATTGAAGGAAAAAGGAATGAAGAGGATTGAATTGTAAAAATACTGCACGTGTTATCTATTCAATCAAAAGGTCCGTAATGGACTAAACCCACCCGTTACAACGGAACGCAAGTTTTTTAATAAGTATTCTGCTAATTGGAATTTTTATTCAACCCTTAAATATATTTTACAGCAAGTTTTTGTAGTTATTTGTAAGGTAAGTTTCGAGTGTTTTTGAAGTCCACTCGGGAGAAATGGGTCACACATTGGTTATATCGGAGGTCTCAGATACTACCTCAACTATGAGAGGAGCTAGAAATTTTTGCTCTTCCAAAACATTACAAATAACTTTGAGAAATTTTATTGAAAAGTATTTAACGGGTTAAAAGTTATTCAAACATTATAAACATTAAAAAATCTGGAAAATAATGTTGTATAACACAAAACAGTTCCCAGTTAATTCCAATTTAAGGTTTAAATCCCAATTTAAAATCTTTATCATTATTTTAAAGAAGATTTAATTTTATTGATATAAAAAATAATAATGATTTTATATCCTTATTTTTCTAATCTCACAAAATCTTTAAAAGTTTTCTTTCAATTCTTCCAACGTAAAACATAAAAAAACTTAAACTATTTTCCACCTCTTGTTTATACAAAAAAAAAAAAAAAAAACAAGTAAAAATGTTACAGTCGGTTGAGTCCGACCATGTAATACCCTAAACCTCACCTCATTGTTGGTTTTAAGTAACAGCTATGAACAAATTATGAACGACCCTCGTAAAATTTGGTGTTCTGATTTATGATAACAGCGATTTCAAATTATTTTTATTTTAATTTGAGCAGTTGTTATTACAATACCAACGTATATGTGTGATTTATGCCTTTGCCATTCCGGGAGGACATTTGCATTGGAACTATTTGAAATATCCGATCGAATATAACAAATTTCAATAGACTTCGTCCTTGGCCTAAGGAATAACATCTTAAAAATTGCTAACTGTAGACAGTTCACAAAATATATATGGAAAGCCGGACAGACAGACAGAAAATAGTTTTGAGTCTACGTTGGTGTAGAGTATAACAAGGTTTCAAACAAACTTACCAACACACTTACAAACTCTCTCTCTCTCTCACTAGCACACATACAACACGTTTTTTGTTATTAGTGCCACTTGGAAAATTGGAACAATGTTTATATAAATGACTTATAAATACATTTAAAATGTTTTTTCCTTTTTTTGTTTTTGTTTGTATGTTGTTCACCTACTTTTAACAGGGTACAAAAGAAAAAATCCCAACATTTACAGCATGTGAAAAAAATGGGTAAAAATAATGGGAAGTGAAAGAGTAAAATAAAAATAAAAACTAAATTACATGTTATGCCAAAAAGTCACGCACACCTATAAAATATTATCGCGTTATTTTTATTTCATATACTGAACAATGCTTTTGATATACCAGGATGCGATTACTTTAAAAGAAATATGCGGGGAAAATGGAGAGAGTTGAGGTGGGTGTTTGTGTGTATAGTGTTCTTTTTTGTCCTGGTGACAACCACATTTTTTTTCCTTCATGTAAAGTGGTTACAGTGGTAATGTGTGATTAGTTTAAATCTTAAATGATTTAAAAGCAGGGAAAAATGAGTGTTTGAAAATTACCAACTGGAGAATAATTAACATTTCCAGGAGTTGTAAGCGGTTTTATTTTATGGTAAAGAGCCTTTTGCAATGAAATGGTCTTAATATAAATTATGAGATGAGGTACAGCAAAGTTCAGTTCTTTCTGGGGAACGAAAATTTGTCTCGATAACGAAACTCACGTGATATAGAATTTCATATAATATAACTTAAATTTGTGAACCAAATTTACCAATATATGTTGGTAAAAGAACTTGGTAGATGATTTTAAAATCCAAAAAAGATCCCTCCCAGCAAAATAATAATTTCAAAACCAAATTTATAGTACTTAAGTAGAAAATTGAAATAAATAACTGAAGCAGTGAATTGATGAAGCCTATCAGAAAATGGAAATTAATTGGAAATGAATTACAATTGAAAAAGAATTTAACTAAATTCTGCCTTGAAATCTGAACTAGAACTCAACTAGAATGGAACTAGAACTGAGTTAAAACTGAACTAGAACTGAGCTAGAAATGAGCTAGAATTGAACTAGAACTGAATTAAAATTGAACTAGAACCAAACTAGAACCAAACTAGAACTGAACTAGAACTGGACTATAACTGAACTAGAACCCAACTAGAACCAAACTAAAACTGAACTAGAACTGAACTAGAACCAAACTAAGACTGAACTAGAACCAAACTAGAACTGAATTAGAACTGAACTAGAACTGGATTAGAATTGAACTAGAACTAAGCTAGAACTGAACTAAAACTGAACTAGAACCAAACTAGAACTGAACTAGAACTGGAATAAAACTGAACTAGAACTGAACTAGAACCTAACTACAACTAAACTAGAACTGAGCTAGAACTGAATTAGAACTAGACTAGAACCAAACTAAAACTGAACTAGAACCTAACTAGAATTGAATTAGAACTGAGCTAGAACTGGACTAGAACTGAACTAGAAATGAGCTAGAACTGAGCTAGATTTGAACTAGAACTGAACTAGAATTAAACTAAAACTGTGCTAAAACTGAACTCGAACTAAACCAGAACTTAATTAGAACTGAACTAGAACAGAAATATAAATAAACTAGAATCTGAACATTAATTGAAATAATAGAATTAGATACTAAGAGTTTCTGATGTATTTGAAAAAAAATCTACCATTTGATGTTTGGGTAAATTTCTGAAAACCATAATTTATTTTAAAAAAACGCACACCTATGCATCATATTCTCTTCAAATTTCCCCTCTCTCAATCAACTTATACACAAAAAAGCCAAAGTAATTTTTATACTTCACTCAATAGTTTCATAGTGTAAAATTAAACACGTACCAGGAAACATACATAAAGAGGGAGTAGAGAACAGAGAGTAATCGAGAACGCCTTCTGGAATACAAGACTATAATCTAAAGAATATTGAACATTTATTTAAAAAACTTTAACCAAGACACTCACTTGATGCCATTAAGATAAACTTAAATTTAAAGACTAAAGTTTTTTTTCGGATAATCTTAGTTTATCAGAGTTTTTACATTCGTTATTAAAACAAGAAACTTTTAAGGTGGATGTATGTGTATATGGAAGAGAGAGAAAGAAAGAGTAGGAAAAACTTAAATTAATTCAAATGGAAAAAGTGAGTATGTGAGTGTGTTGTGATTATTATTTTCTTTAATCTAAGCTGATGAAAATGTTGGTACTTAAATATACAGATGTATTTCTATATGTGTGTATATGTAGGTTTTATGCAATGCCACTCGTTGGCAAGAGGTGTTGCTTTTTAATTTTAACAAAAACTTTTTAATAAAAATTTTCTCCAAACCATTTTCATTATACACATATTTATTTATTTTAATTTTTCCCCTTTTTGCATTCTCTACGTTTGTTCTTGTAATTCGAAATTTATGTAGAAATTAATATGTATTTTATACTCTAAAGGAGTGTTTTGTGTAGGAAATAATTTCTATATTTTTACTCTTATTTTGCTTTTTTTTTTTTTTGCTGTTTATTTCCTTTTTTTGGCACAATGCAAAGTTACAACTAATTTATACATTTTGTAGCATTTTTTATTGTACTTTTTTGTAATTTAAAAGAAAATTGTAGGTGTAGTGTTTTTTAGTAGATACTCGTAAAATGCAATTTCTTTGCCAGCAAACGGATTTAAGTAATTAAAACTTTACATATTTACGATCCAAAAATTTTGAAAAAAGATTAAAAAGTAAAATAAAATGTAGCAAAAAGGAAACAAATGTTTCATTATTTATTTTTCATATAACTTTGCTTAATATATCATAAAAAATATTTTTAAATATAAACATTTTTTATAAAACAAGCAAGAAGTTATAGTCGGTCAAGCCCGACTATTTAATACGATACACCATATTGTTGGAGATAAGTATTAGCTAGCAAACATTAATTAACCATTCTCGTATTCTTAGTATGTTTTAAAAGGATTTTTTCTCTGGATGTTATATGGGAGCTAGAACAATTTATGGACCGACCCTTGTAAAATTCCGAACACCGATTTTTGTTTATATTTTTCCTCAGCAATGACAATAGCAACGTAAATTACAATAACAACGTATATGTGAGATTTAAGCTCTTGTGAGTGATGTTTGGAAGAGCGTTTCTATGGGACCTTTGAAGAATAAAAACCCGTTTGTTTAAGGATAGAATAAGACTAAGAATACCACTCATAGTGGTATAAGGTAAAAAAAATAGTGTTTGAGTTTCTTTTGGCTTTTAAAGTTTTGCTTCCATAACAAAATAGCATTATTAATGGATCATATTTCAAAACAGGAACTTAAAACTAATTTTAAATTAAAAAAATCTAAAAGGAAATTATTTTTTTAATGTTGAGTTATAAACTCTTTGAAATTATTTTTAATTTATTTTTTGAGTAAAAAGAGAAAGAAGAGTGCTGAAAAGAAACCTAAAGTCAAAAAATACTATAAATAAAAGTGAGGTTAAATAAAGTACTAATTATTATTTTTGGAGTAATTTAATTTTCTGTTGGAAAGAACATTAGAATAAATTTTTTGAGAATAGATATTATAAAAAAATTGTTAATATGAAAACTATTTTGAGACTTGAGATGTTTTGTGACTAAATACTTATTTACCCGATTCCTTTCGGATATAATAAAATTAAAATTTTTTATATTAAAATTTTTAAACTCTTTCAAAATCTGGCTACACAATAATGTTCAATATATGATCATTATCATTTCTGTCCCACTTAATTTAACATTTCGTTTGTTTCAGTGTAGCATTTTATGAAAATAAGCATGGAATTGGAAGGTATTTCGTATACTTCATGATTACTTTGACCAAAACATGTTGAAGGGTAAACTTTGCGCAAATTTCATCAAACTGTGACTGTTCGAAATACGAAATGAGCTGAGCACACGATATTGTGAAAATTTATCAATTATGCATTTTGAATAGACCTTAAATTCTAAAGAATTTTAGCTTATTCAGCTTATTAAATACAAAATATGAAAATTGCATTTTTCACTGAAAATTGCATTTTTCACTAAAAAATTGCATTTTTCACTAAAAAATTGCATTTTTCACTAAAAAATTGCATTTTTCACTAAAAAAATGCATTTTTCACTAAAAAAAATGCATTTTTCACTAAAAAATTGCATTTTTCACCAAAAAATTGCATTTCACTAAAAAATTGCATTTTTCACTAAAAAATTGCATTTTTCACTAAAAAATTGCATTTTTCACTAAAAAATTGCATTTTTCACTAAAAAATTGCATTTTTCACTAAAAAATTGCATTTTTCACTAAAAAATTGCATTTTTCACTAAAAAAATGCATTTTTCACTAAAAAAATTGCATTTCACTAAAAAATTGCATTTTTCACTAAAAAATTGCATTTTTCACTAAAAAATTGCATTTTTCACTAAAAAATTGCTTTTTTCACTAAAAAATTGCATTTTTCACTAAAAAATTGCATTTTTTCTCTAAAGAATTATATTTTTAATAAAAATGTTGCTTTTCACTAAAAGTGTAAGTTTTTACTAAAAGTGTAAGTTTTTACTAAAAGTATGATTTTTCATTAAAGATTGCATTTTTACTTGATCTAAAAAGATCAAGTACTAAAAAAAAGTACTGTATTAAAAGTAATGTGCCACTTTTTCGCGGGTAAATATAAGAAAAAATTCAATGTTCCAACTTGAAATCTTCTTGTAGTCTCTATGTATAAAAATTTATCCGAATATATCTGAGAGCAACACAGGCTACAAAATTTTGGTAAGGATCTAAGCCTACAGATAAAGAATATATTTTTTAGGCATGAGAAGAACAAAATTAACAAACTCTAATATTAAGATTATTTTAGAACAAAATTCTGAGAATAATTTTGAAAAAAAAATTGTACAAAATTTTAAGTAAATATAGATTTTTCTAAATTTTAACTTTGAATTTTAGATAATTTGACTTCGATAATACGATTAAATTTATAATGTATTCGCCCACATATTAAATAGCTATTTTTTCGAAATACAATCTGATTAATGCTATAAACATGTCGGAACTGATGGACGAGAAAAACCTTTTAAGTTAAAAGATTTTTGTATTATGACCAGCGAATATTTCTCAAAAAATTATATTTTAAGCAAATAATTCAATTTATTTACTTTAAACTTGACATGTTCCATTGAAAATGCTTTTCGAGTTTTTCTCTTGTTGTGTTTAAGCCTGAAAAGGGGAGACAGACAGAGTAGTCAGCTTGTAAATAAGTAATTTTTAATAACATTCTTTTTCTTACTTCATACCCCTATTATTATAATATACACAGATATTTCTATAAGTATATTTATCCATAAGATACTTTGCATACAAATACAAACACCCTTAAGAATGGTAAATAGCATAAAGTACAAATAAAATGAAAGAGAAATAAATAAAAGTATTTTATTCAGCAATGCCGAATCTTCAATACCCTCCAACACAAATGCATGTGAAGTTATGTTTCATACATACACACTCTCAAATGCATACAACATATATATTTTTTTAATATAATAACTCAGGAACTCTTAATGAGTCATAAAATTAGTTATATTTTTGGTTATAACTTTTTTTCCAATGAACTGATTTTCATTGTATTTGGAATGGTACATAAATTTCATTTTAATATAATTACAATTGACATGTTTTTACCAGTCTATATCCTTTAATATACTTAACCGATTTCGCCGGTTTAAAGCAGGACTTCGAAGGACTATAATAAATGCTCAGGCAATGAGAATGCCAACAACAGAAAGACGGACATAGCGAAATTGAATTGGATTTTTATTTGATGCGAGAATATATACACAATATGCGGTCTGATATGATGCATTCTTACCTCCACATACAGAATGATTAACTTAACACACCCACTTTACCATTTATTGTGGTGGAGAGTACAAAAATACGAAACGAAAAGAAAAACTATGGCGACAATTTGTAAGCGCCTAAAAACTTATTTTAACAATCCATAAGATATTTTTAAAAAGGGGAAAATGTGAAAAAAAACAAAAAACTTATTTGCTTCTTCAATTTTATTTTTTTCTTTTTGCTTCACTTCAGTTAAACTAAAAGGAATCCTTACGAAAAGCCGAAGAAGTGGAAAAAGTAAGAAAACAAAAAACGAAAAAAGTGCCAAGTGGAAAAACCATTAAAATGCCATTTCATAGCATTATCAAACATATTTATGCACATATTTATGCACGTACAATATCGTGAAATTGTATGCAAATTATTGTCGAAAGTATTTCTCAATATGAATTCTTTTCGTTTCGTTTTATTCCATTTATAATTTTATTGTTCGTGTGTATGATTGCTTTTTGTAAGTAATATTAAAGTATGACTATAATATAGCTGACTATAATATAGACTATAGCTTTTTTGGGTGCGAGCAAAACCGTAGGGGCTTAAAACTAAAGATATGAGAAAATCCCAAAATATGTAAAAGAATTTGGTTTTAATTACGGGAATGTGTTAGAAGTTATTATCTGGAGAACCAAAAATGTTTTGAGGAGAATTAAAATATTTGTCTATATTTTCAGGGTGTTTACGACATATAAACAAAGTTTGTAGAATTTTAAATTATTGCAGAATAAAAAATATTTTATGACACAAGAAAATATTTTGAGAAAGGAGAAATATTATTGTATTCCACTATACCAAGTTCCAAATAGCCTTGAAAACATTTAGTGCATACACAGTATTATTCGAAATCTAAGCAGCTTTCCACATATTAATTACGTAAAGCTTTATATGTTGTTTTTAAATAAATATATGTAAATAGTTTTATTATTTATTAACACACATATATTCTATATATTAATAATACCAATATAAAATGTACACTAAAAGTTGTTGTTCGAAACTTAAGCAAGTTTAATATTTTACTATTTACAGCAATATAAAAAACAAAGAAATTCTCTTAATGCATCTAGATGATACCACTTTATTTAAATATTTATAAATTATATAAATATATATGAATTAACAGCTTTTTTTTCTGATCAAGTTACCTCTGTAAAACATCTAAGTTAGACATAATGTCAAACACATTAATATATTGTTATTATATTCAGGGAGAACTTGTCCGCTGACAAGTTAAATCCATATGATGTCTCTTTAATGAAAAAAATATAAAGCATTTTCAAAGAGCTTCCAACACATCCGGTAGGTAAGCAGCCCGGTTAGCTCAGCTTGGACTATTTGGTACGAAAAGTAAAAGCTAATGGAAGTATAAAAATATACAAGGCTCAAAGAGTTTCTGACAGGAAATTTAGAGGCCTTAAAAATTTAGAGGCCAAAAACCGAGCTAGGAAATTTAAGTCTTGTTTTCTAAAAATATATTCTTGCTTCATAATAGACGAAAACAAATTATGTCGCTGAGGCTCCAGGATCGAATGGTGAATTAAAATTTAGGATCTTAAAGCAGTTACAATTTCCCAAAATGTTCTTGGTATGGCAAGCAATATGTAGTTGCATCAAAAAAGTAAATCATTTGTTTCAACAGAGTCCATAAATACGGAAATTAACATTAAGGAATGTTAACAAGAAAAGGCTGCTTTCATTCATAATACTTCAAAATGTGTCCACGTATTTTAGGCCTGACATGGCATTCTGTTGCTATGGTAAATGCTATTTTGGTACAAGATCAATAATGTCGTATTTGTACCGATAGAAGTAAATCCTCAAAACTGGCTGGAGCTAAGTCCAGTGGAGAAATATTGGACTCTTGTTGAAAGAGAATTGAAGAACACAAAACGGGTTAAAAAAGTGTGATAGATTTTAAACGGAAATGGACTACCTTTTCGAACAAATTCACAGAAAGCACTTTAAAAACTAATGAAGGCATCTCCGGAAAAGTAACAAAAATTCATGAAGCCTTTCAGAAAAAATTGACTTTATATATAAAATTTTCATATTGAAAATTACAAAAAAAATCTTATTTTTTTTTTAATGTTCAATATGAAAATTTATTATTTTTGAATTCGGCTGAGATATTGACCTCAGTCTTTGTTTACTTGATAAATAATTTTATTATTAATTTTATTTAACTCTCATTTATTGGTTTAAAATAGAACAAATATGGATCGCTTTAAAATTTTTTAACTACAATGTTTTCTACTTTCGGACTCTGTGCATATTTGCTCGATAGATAATGTTCAAAAATATATTTTTATTTTTTTATTTACCGTTACTATTTCTCTATGAATACATGTTTTTATGATGAAAACAATTATTTCATAGCTCAAATTATACTAAAACCACTGTTATTTTTATTTAGTGTGGATTAAAGGCAAATTTTCGCCAAACCATTATTTTTAGTTCCAAGGTCACATTACCATTAATATACCAAATATTTGTTAGCATTGGCTGATACATTTACAATTCTTATGAATTCTTCAAAAGCATACTTAAGAGCCAACACAAAAAGGTTTTCTAAAAGGTTTCTCTTCTCTTTTGTTTTCTTAAGCTTTTGTGTCTTTTTTAAAAAAAGTTAAAACAAAAACAATATGTTATAGATATTTATTTTTGTTATAAATTATTTCTTTATAAGATTTTTTGTTTTCGTTTTTTTAAATGAGAAAATAAATATAAAATTTAATAAAAAGTATTTTATTTTTATTCGCTACACCACCACAAGTGGTGAAGAGGGCATATTAATTTTGTCATTCCGTGTGTAACGCTAAGGAGGAATCATCTGAATTCCATTCTTGCATGAAATCAAATTTAAAGTCGATTAAGCTATATCCGTATGTTTGTTTACTGTTGTTGGCAATAATTGTCAGAACACAATAAAATTTTCCCTGAACATTTGTTATAGTCCAGCTAAATCGGTTAAATATAACGAAAGACAAGCGAAGATCTTTTGCAAAATTGTTAATAAAAAACGACAAATTAGAATAAAATTTTGCCATAATATTAAGTTATATGTACTTCATTACCATACCAAAAATTAAAATCGGTTCAATAGAAAAAAATTATAGCCGAATATGTAACTTATTTTATTACTCACTAGATTGCACCCGTTCAACATTTCCTCAGCATTCAACATTTTCCTCAGTCCAAGATCTCGAAGAAATTTTACAAATCACAATGTGTTTTAAAAACATATTTTGCAATGGACATTATTCCAAATGCCCCTGGCCCTGTTCGTTCTAAAATTTTATTAAACATTTGCATTACATGGGAGATACCTCTTCCCTTGATTCTAACCGTCCTGAATTTTGTCCAGAAAACTGTTTAGAATCAAACTTTAGAACTTTCGCTGTTATAGTTGTTTAGATATTCGATTATCATTATTTCCTTTTTATCGGTGTATTCCCCCGCAGGTCCTACGAGTTGTTTACTAAAACAGTTCCTTGAGAAATTGATTGGGACAAAATTTCAGAACTTTTGCTGCTATAATTCTTTAGATATTTGATAATCATTATTTGCTTTGTATTGGGGGATCTGTCCCTCTGGTCCTATTCGTCCAATATTTTGGCCAGTAAAAAAGATCCTTGGAAAAGTAAGTTCTTTAAGTATTCGATAATTAATATTTGTTTTATATGGAAGTATCTTTCCCCTTGTTCGTACCCGTCCTATATTTTGATCAGTAAATTCTTGAGAATGTGTTTGGGGTTGAATTTGAGAACTTTTGCTGTTATAG
Source organism: Cochliomyia hominivorax (assembly GCA_004302925.2). Lineage (NCBI taxonomy): Eukaryota > Metazoa > Arthropoda > Insecta > Diptera > Calliphoridae > Cochliomyia > Cochliomyia hominivorax. The sequence goes on from PYHX02000467.1 coordinate 80,454,097, forward strand.
TTCGTTAGATATTCGGTGATCAACATTTTATTTGTATGGGGGACACCTCTCCCCGTGATCCTATCCGCCCTTCACTTTGTCCAGTAAAACAGTTACTTGAAAAATTCATTGGGACTAATTTAATAACTATCGGTGTAGCGTTTTTTTTAGATATTCGATGATCAATATTTTCTTTGTATGGGGGCTTCCTCTCCCACTGATTCTATCCGTCCCACATATGGTCAAGTCAAATAGAGGTGCCTTTCCCCCTGGTCCTATCGGAATTTTTAAAAAAGCCTCTGCTACTCTCGAGTATAAGGGAAGCATTCTGTGAAATTTTCAGCAAACTTAGAAGTTTATAAATCCCAGACAAAGAAATAAACAAACAAATAGACAAACAAACACAGATTCATTTTTATATATAAAGACGTTTGTGAGTGCATGTGTGAGCATGTATGTGTGAGTGTGTATGTACAAAAATATAACGTATTTACTTCCCACGCTTTTATGGTAGAGGGTATTGAAGAAGCGACTTAGCCGAATAAAGCATTTTAACTTGTTAATATTGATTTTTTTTTAAGAAATCTTTGATCATAAATACTAAACACTTTCAATTAAGAAATAAAATTTTTCCAAGAATTAGATAATTTTATGGAATTTAATAAAACAAAAGAAATCTAATTCTGGAAATTAAATTGATAACAAAATAATTTCAAATGATAAAGAAGAGAAATAAAAGAAATTTATTATATTTCCTATTTAATATAATTTAGCTAATTAAATCCTAAAAGCATCTTATACTTATAGAAATGTATATATATTTTAGATTTAATCAGATTAAATAAAATTCTTATTGTAATGTTAGTAAAAATGAAAAAAAGGAAATAAGACTTTCTGCATTTTATTGGTCTATATCTATAATTATTGACTTTTCTAGGAAATTTTCTTACACCATAATTAAGTTTGACTTTTTGCTCTGTGCGTGTGTGTGTAAGTGTGTTTGTGTGAGTGTGTTTCCCATGAATATGAAAACGTAAATTTATATTGAAAGAAAAATGTCTTTAATTACTTTCTACGTTAGCAGTTTGTTTTATTAAAAGATAGTGGGTGTGAGAAAGAGAGAGAGAGAGAGAGAGGTGACGGTAATTAATGTGGTTAGGCCTTAAACAAAGCAAATCTTTATGTAATTTACCTGAATTAATAGGTTTTCTATAGCACTCTATTATCGTAAATTAACTGCTGATTTTAATAGGCCTAAAATTATACTATGAATTTTAGCTTCAAGTGAAAATATATGACTTCAGGCTTACACATAAGTGAAAAACCACAGCATTCTATGACTACACGGGGTTTGTTTCTTCTTCATGGTATGAATGAATGTATTTGTGTACATAAATATGCCACAATGCCATTTTCGCCAACCAACTTTATCATAATTTATGATTGAACATTAAAATTTCTAATAAATAAAAAATTATTTCCAACATTTTCCATTTTAAGCAGGTTTACTTACAATTCCCTTACAAAAACTTCAAAGCTGTAGTGGTGGAGTGGTAGTAAAAGTAAAGAAAAAGAAGGTTGTTTTAATAGCATTAATAAACCACAACCTAAAAGTTATACATCATAGAAATATATAAACATTTATAATTTTGAAGTGTAATAAGCGACATTTAAATGAGATTTTCATATACGTGCTTTTTTGGAATGAAGGTTCATTTTTCTATTGCACCACTTGAGTTCGAGTTTTGGTTATTTCTTTTTGAATACTTTTAACAAGCTCTGTGGTTTATGGTTGCCATTAGTAGAATAAACAAAATGACAGCTATGAGTGAGTATGTGATAAGGAGAGTGAGTTCGAGTGAGCCTAAAATTATGCTGCCATTTATATGCTACTAATGGGATTTCACATTAAGTGTAAAATTTAAGTAGCCATAAAAATGAATTCTGATACCGGTACCTGCATTTACACATACAGTCATATACACTGGTATACATTCCTACAAAGGCACATAACGTTTTTTGAATAATTAGGCAAAATTACACAAGTTGTCAATTGGGTTTAGGTCTGAAATCTGGCCAGTTAAACAGAAAGTATATATAGTTCCTTAAACTATGATTTATTTGCACCGTCAATTTATGCCACATACATGAGTATGAGTAAGAACCGTCTTCATAAAATTTCCTTACGTCAGAGAATTTTGGACGATTTTCTTTATGCTGTTTTTGAGCATTTACACACATACAAACTTTGAAATTCACAGAAACATTTAGTATATTCTTTGTTTGTACTGAATTCAATTTGTTGCGGTTTACTTTTTATTTCATAAGATTCATCAAATAATAATTTGGATCTTTTCTTGATTAAAGACAAACCTTTATTTATTAGAATCAACAATTTTAAATAATTTGTTTTAGAAAATCTTTTTATTTTTACGTCTGCGTTTGTAGAAATATTCCACATAAAATAATGATCTCTAAAAAACTTTACTTATGGATGAATACAACAACAAATGAAATTAAAATAGAGAAAAAAAAATAATGCGTTTACAGGAATATTTATCAGTATATAAGCATTTTATATATGTATATGTTTGATCCCATTTTGTTTATTACTATATCGCTTTACATAGTTTTTATGATGAACTAAAAAAAGAAAAATAACAGAAACTACTTTTTGAAAATAAAAATTTACGACACAAAAATAAAGTCGTAAACTATAAAAAAAGTAAATTCTAAATTTGCACTACTTAAATTTTATGTGTAGCAAAATAAAACTTAAAAATTTTCTAAAGTATATTTTTATATGATTCCACTATATACACATATGTATGTGTATATGTAAAAATTAAATCTCTTCTTTAATAAACATTAAAAATTCATTTATATTGTAGTGTAAACATGATTTTATGTTTATGTTCATGTTTAATGGCTGGTCATCTAATAGCTTAAGTAAGGTAGTAGTAGTAGTAGTAAACTAAATGCACATACACATAAAACAATTATATATAATACAGACTAACAATAAAAACCAGTACCAGCAACAGTCAAGTCATAAACATAACATTTCAACAAATTATATATTATAATACGCCTAGTAAAGCACCTACATTTGTGTGTATAAATGTATTTGTGCCTACATTCCCTTGCATTCTGAAACACACACTTATACATTAATAACAAACAATGGTTATAAAAATAGTTTGAAGAAAAAAACAGTAAAAACACTACAAAAATAGTAATAAAAAATAGCCACAAAACTCATTTCATTTCCGTTGAAAAACAGAAACAAATAAAACAACAGTTGAGCGCAGAAATAAAAAATAATAAAGAAGAGAAACGAAACAACGAAAGAATGATTGCATTTCCTGCCTCTACTCTAACGGTCGCACCTTACAAATTAAGGTTTACGTTTTTTTCAGTTTCACTATAAACTGCACCCAGCGAGAAAATAAACATAAAAATCTTAAGTAGTTGGAACAGTTATAAAATTATATTAAAAACATTATAATAATGTAAGTCGCCATTTTGTGATTTAGTTAAAAATATGAATAGTTTATTATGGGCCTTTTTACTTGATATTATTTATTGATTTTTATACTTGATATTATTTAAATAATTAAATATTGATCATTCGTCATCAATGTGTTAATAGTATTTACATGGTGAAGTAATATGAGTGCGTATACTTGATATTATTTTTATATATAAATCCCATACGCAAACGGTTACTTTTATTAGATTATTTTTATTTTAAAATTGTGAATAAAAGGGAATAAAGTTTTTTCACTACATTTTGTGATTTTAGGTTATTTAGTTTTTCTTTAAAATTTTTGTAAACCTGAAATATTTAAGCAAAAAAATCAAATATCAAAAGTTGTCTACATCGACTTAAATATAAAAATTTGAAATAAAAATAATTATACAAAATATTGGTTTTACGTTTTAACTGACGGATAAGCAAGATCTTAATGCACATTTGGACTATGATATGAAGTCCAAATGAGTTTTCACGTTATATCACATATGTGTCTATTGTTGGGCTATTATGCTTCAGTGGTGATATTTGTGATATATAAAAAATGCTATACTGATCTAAACAAAATCCATTACTAAGTCGATTTAACGACATTTGATATGAGTAGCGATCGGTAAAATATCTCAAGTAATTTTCATATAAATATCCTCCCAGAATGAGAGTTAAAGGTTATAAAATTCATATGAAAATTACTGCAAAAATCATAAATACATAATTTTAGTATTGACATGAACATGAATATTTCATATATTTAATTATTATGAAACCAGACATTAATATACCAAATTTTGCTCAATAATTTTCTAGATGACTGATAAAACCCTCATTTCCGAAGCATGATGCGTGCCAAAGTGTTGATTCTTACACATAAGACTTTCGGACATGTCAACGTTGAAGCTGAATATCCTTGACGCCAAGATAAGATCAGAATTGTAATTTGTACTACGTGCTATTTAAATTAAGGCTAAGATACATGTACCTGGTCGAATATTTGAATAGGCATAAGGCAATAATCTTTATTAACAAATCGCTATAATCTTAAACAGTCAATCGCTAGGTCGCTAATCGATTTTGTTGTATCATGTCATCTCCCAGTGTCACTAATATCAGCGCTATCTAAAACTGACAAGTTATAGACAAGACTAATAATAGACTAGTTTATACTACAGATTCAAGACTAGTCTAAAGATTATAGAATAGTCTATAATACGTAGTATAGAGTAGTCTCTCTTACTGAATATAGTATAGGCTATAACACTGAATACAGAATAGTCTATAATACTGAATATAGACAAGTCTATTTAGTATAAAATACAGAATATAGACTACAGAATATAGAATAAAAATATAAAGAATATAGACAAGTCTGTAATACAGAATATAGATAAGTATATAATACAGAATATAGACTAGTCTATAATACACATTATTGAAAAGTGTATACTATAGATAATAAATCTATACTACAGATTATACATTAATATATACCACAATTAATAGACTGGTATTAAATCTCATGGAATGTAGATTTAAAATTAGCCTATAGATTAGTTTATAGTACATATTATAGACTAGACTATACCAAACTATCATAAGAAATCTCAAGCTAAAGAAATTACAATTTTTCATAATTAAATTTTTTAGAATAAAAAACATAATAATTAAAAATAAAATATATATAAAATAAAATATATTTTTTGAACCGCAGAGGAGATATTAAAACTACTTTTATTACAAGCCATTACATTTTTATACCTTGAGGATAAATAATCTTTCTTTTTTAAAAATAAAGCAACAAACAAATGTAAAAACCACGAAAATGCCGTAAACCTTTTATTATTTTATTAAAAAATTCAAATAAATAATAAAAACTCTCAACTTCAGTTTCAATATACAACATTAACTGTTGGTATATTTTTAAAGAAAATTCCTACAACTCCTTTCACTGCATTTATTTAAATAAAAACTAAAATATAAACCACGACAAAATTTTATTATAGTTTTCATTTTACCGCTTTTAACCTGTTTTTGTGTATAGAAAGGAAAAAAAGCTAAAACTAAAATTTCATTAATTTCACTTTATGGTCAGTGAAGCCTGGGGTGTTTTATATCAAATATTTCTTTTTTTTTATTATTATTTTTGTTTTCTTCCATTATTCAGTTTTATAGAGTTTAAATAAAATATATAATTTTACATTTTGTAAAATAACAATAAAAAAAAATATTGGTAACAAACCATGTAAATAAATATACATGCATGTATGTATGCATGTATGTATGTATGTATGTATGTATGTATGTATGTATGTATGTATGTATGTATGTTTGTAGTGTTAGTAACATGGTCTGATAGTTTTGTAAAATATTATATTTACTAATCAAAATAAAGGTGTCATTTAGTTTTACAACTTTGCATACTCTTGTGGCATATAATTTAGATTTTAGTTTGGTAATTTTACTCTATTGCACATGATTACAAACATGCAAAAAAATTTTGTAAAAAATGAAAATAATTCTAATATATGAACACAAATAAATAAAATGGTTTTATTTTATTTGCTTGAAAAAGGACAAATTAAATAAATAAATTTATTTTATTACTAAAAATTTAAATAAAGTTATAATTTTTTAGTGCTTAAAAAAATAGTGGATACATATTGGGTGTACATGCTCACAATGTCTTCTTCTTTAAATATCTCAATGTTTTTTTACATATTAGTCAAAGTTAGTATTTTTATCGTTAATCAAGTCGAACTGAACCAAAACTAGAACAGAACTAGAACTGAAATAGAACTGAACTTTAATTGAACAATAATCGTATTTTTAACTTGTATAACAAATATAATTGAAAACATATTTACGATGTCATTTTAGAACTTAATTACCAAAAAAGTATTTCAAATTGCTCAAAAACTACTAATTAAAAATTTAATTTCTCTTCTTTTTTATTGTCATTGTAAACCCTTTTTATTTCGGTATTAAATTTCAATTAAATATCTCTAGAATTGAATTACATTGTTTTTAAATTTAGTATTTTATATATACGAATATTGAGTTTGGTTTTTGCTTAGCACTCATTAAATTCATTTAGTTCTACAAAATAAAATAAGAAAAATTTTAAATTAATGACCAATAAATTGTATGGGAAACCACAAATCACTCTTATTCGTTAAACAAAAGTCAATAAAATTTTACACACGTACATATTCTGTCACGCACACATATGTAACGACAATAAATTGCAGTTATTTGTATAACATTGATTTTTATTTTTCAAAATTAGCAATAATAACAAATTTCTTTAGTGAGAAGGAAAACTATTTATATTTTATGATGCCGGAGTAGGAAATACGATTCTCATGTATTTGTGATAAGAGGGGAAGCGAATAAAGAGTTTTATGTTTTACAGTAAATTACATTAATTGTCGTTTTGTCAGGGATATAATTTTTATGGTCTGAAAGTAGGAGTTCGAATGAGGTTGGAATTTGAGCAACTACGAGACATATTGAATATTTTGAGAATTATTTGATTTATTGACTAAAAGGTAGATATTTACTCTGCCATTAAAAAGACTTTTTAAAATTTCATATGACCATCTTCGAAATTTTATCGAATTGGTCGTGAGATTGAAAAATGCTTAACACAGCTTTTTCATTAAAAATTTTAACCCAATTACCTTCGTAAAATATGAAAGTTACTCTGAATAAATTATCGTTTTGATTGAAATGAGTGACCAGAAAAAGTGCATTCTAAAATTATTAAAAATTCCAATAAAAAACCCAACCCAACAAAAAATTTGCCAATTCAAACTGTTATCAATGTTACTAAACAGTACCGAGAGAACTAGTTCGTTGATAGAAAACCTTGTTCAGGTAGAAGGAATGGTCCAAGTGATGTTTCTAAAGCTAAAAGGTAGAAAGCATTTTAAAAAAGGTGATCCCAACACATCGATAGGAAAGCAGTTCGCTCGGCCTCGGACTACTTGGTACGAAAAATGTAAGTTAACGCAGGTTTAAAAGCATACAAGGCTCGAAAAGTTGTTGAAAGGAATGCTATAAAAAATTCAGAAGCCAAAAACATAGCACGGAAACTAATATCAAGTTTTCTTGCTGCATAATTGATGATGAAAAGTATGTCCCGGTAGTTTTTTTCTAAGTTCCTAGTCAAAAATTTTATGTTGCCGATACTAAAGGAAATGTTGAAGAAAAGTTTAGAACTCATAAGCAAAATTTCATAAAAGGTGGGTATGGAAACAAATCAAGAAATATATGCAAAAAAGTCTGATTCCTGACCTGACTTGGCATTCTGTCAGTGTGCTAAAGAAGCCCTTAAGTGGTACAAGAACAGTGATTTGGTATTCATACCAAGGGAGGCAGATCCTCCAAACTGCCCAGAGTTTAAAGAAGTTGAGAGATACTGGGCTTTTGGTAAAAGAGAGTTGAAGAGCATAAAAAAATTGTTTTTGTTACAGTTTGGGAGTATCCGATAGTTTTTTCTGGGAGAAAAAAATTTCATTTGATACAGTTGCCTCAGGAACGACCGAGTGTAACTCAGGTCCTTCCGGAAAGGACTTCCAATTTTTGTGGGAACGATTATTGAAATTCCGACAATTTCCTTCATTTTAGCATCATCCAAATCTTTGGAATATGACCCTTCTCGGCCTCCTCGTGTACATATCTTTCTGTTGTTTTTTTCTTAAATATAAAACACTTCTTAACTCTCATATATTCAATGATATCATTTTTATATATCAAGAACATGTTTTATATTATTAACAAGGACAATCCATAAAAAAGAATTATATTTTACACCCACAAAAATATAATTCATAACAACAAAACATAACGACAATTCATAACACAAAAAATGTTAAAAGTTACAAATATAATTTTTTTATGACAATTGAGAGTTTCTTTCCTCTTCATATTTATGAATGAACACATGACACACAAAATAAGAGACAAAAAAGGCAAAAAAATATATATTTATTTAAACAATTGTAAATTATGTTGGTTGACACAAATAATTTAATTTAATAACTAAAAAGTTTTACAGGTTTTTTCTATACAATTTTATTTCCAAAGTTTGAAACTTATATTTATATAGTTATGTATGTATATATATGTATGTATGTGTGTATATATGTATGTATGTTTATATGTAAGTATGTATGTATGTATGTATGTATGTATGTATGTATGTATGTATGTATGTATGTATGTATGTATGTATGTATGTATGTATGTATGTGTGTATGCTGGTCCAATTTTTACAGAATGATTCCAATATACCTGAAGTAACTTGGGCTTTAAAAAATTTCCATAGGACCTGGGAAGGGGTATCCCCCATGCAAAGCAATTATTGATTATCGAGTATTTAGAGAACTATAACATTGATAGTTTTAATTTTTTTGTTTACTGGGCAAAACGTAGAACGTATAGGACAAGGGAAAGGGGGTGTCTCCTATGCAAAGCAAATATTGATTATCGAGAGTGTTTTACTGAACATAATATAGGACGTATAGAATTAGGGGTAGAAGGAACCCCTACACAAAGCAAATATTGATTATAGAATATCTAAAGTCAATTGAAGTGAAGGTATTCAGATTTCATCCTAATTACTTTCCCAAGGATCAGTTTTCCAGTGAAACTTTTTTTTGCAAAATCCCTGTAGCATGTTTTTTTTTTGTATACACGTCATGATTTGTGAAATTTCTATCGAGATCCACGACTGAAGAGAATTTTTGTGTAGCAAAGCGCACCGGGTAAAAGCTACTATTTTATATAATTATAACGGTTGTGTAAATATATATAAAATGTAGTTAATTTAATAATGATCGATGAGGAAAATTGGAATGAAAAATTTAAATTAATAATAGATTTTTGATTTATTCTAAATATGAGGGAAAATCGGTGGAAATTTTGAAACAAATCTTCGTTCTCTTTGTTTATTATGTGATACTGTTTTGTATCTGAAGACTTAGCAAATATATATATATATATATATATATATATATATATATATATATATATATATATATATATATATATATATATATATATATATATATATATATATATATATATATATATATATATATATATATATATATATATATATATATATATATATATATATATATATATATATATATATATATATATCGAATAACTTATTTACTTACTCGATTAAAAAATGACATTTTTCTAATCATTTCCAAAATGATTTTTCACCTGACTAGATCAGAAGGGCATATATATACATTTGTCATACCGTTTGTAATTTCCACAATTTGCGACATAGTCCCCAAAAGTATATATATTCTGAATCGGTGTACAAAAAAAAATTGATTGAGATATGTCCATCTGTCGATTGAAATCAAGTTTATGAAACCGACCTATAGTTAACATATGATGGAAGGCTTTCGAGAATTTTGCTATTGAAATCCAGGGAAACTTGTTCATAAATGGCTCAGACAAAATACTAAAGGTACCTCAAGCTTTTTTCGTTTTTCTTTTACATTTTTTGAAGAAACTACAATAGTTAGAGACTTAATTTTTTCACAGATAGATTTCAATGAAATTAGCAGATTTATGCGCTGTATATATGAATCGAATCAGACCATAAGTTCCTTAATTATAGGCCCATAAACAGCCTAGTTATTAATTACTCTTTTACATTTATACTAGTATTGTTTTAGCGAAAGCGAAATTTTACTCGTAAGTAAAATTTTGCATGGATATTGAGTGTTCTAAGGAATCTGTGTTGACCCATATAAAGGCTATAGTAATGGTTGCCATTTTCTCCTTCTTCTACAGGTAATGATATTATGAAAGGCCCTTAAGTCCGTTGTTTAAAAAAGAAAAAAATCCATATAGACAAAGGTGAAGGGTATAAAAAATTCCTCACGGTCGATTTAGCACTTTAGGGACATGTTTATGAACCTGGTCACATTGTAAGAACTGAGATAATTTCAAGTTGATTTGGAGCATTAAAAGTCGGTATCTGGTCAAAATTTCATCAACTATAAAAATATTAAGACTGTAAGTTTAGTGATTTCGTTTTTATCAACAAGTAAGATTTTTTTCGATGTCATTCCTTATACATCGCTATATATTGAGAATAACTTAAATATGATTTCAAACATGGACAATACGTCCATAGATAATATATATACATTTAAGCATATTTTTGTAAAAATATATAATTGGAAAATTTCTTTTGTGTCAGTTCAAATGAATTTTTGCCGAATTTTTTAAAAATCAACATACCCGAGGTGGCCAACTTTAGGGGCTCACTGACTACCCTCGTGACCAGATAGGTATCTAAACTCTTAAAAATCTCACCACTATTGAAATTCTTATGTGAAATTTCATTAAGATATCTCGCTCGGTCAAAAAACTACATAGTTAAAACAGAATGATGTAATCGATTTAAACGCACGGTGCGATATCTTAAAAATTTTAGATTAAAATTTTTATCTAATTTCCTTTAATTATGTTTGAGAGCATAATAATGATATTGTGCTCGCTCACTAAGATGATGGAATTCAGAAACTTTTGAATTATTATTACTTTTTAGAATAATACTCTTTTCAACAAACTCTGAGCAAAAAAAAATCATTCGATCGTCCTAATCTGGAAATTATGAAACAAGGTCCATAGCTAACACACTGCTTTTAAATAAATCAATCCCTTTTTGAATAATCATTCATTTAACCAATATAAACCTTCATTTATTTCATTTAACAATTATTCGATTATAAAATGTTGATTTTAAAATATAAAGCTCAACCCTCGTATAAATTATTTATTACTTTCATATAAAAATAATAACAAGCTGCATTTATTACTGAAGTGAATTGTTCTGACAATAAAATAACTTTATGGTGTGATTTATATAAAGTCGTATGTAGGTATGTATGAGCATTTATTTTTTTATATAAATTAAAAAAGGAAACGAAAATAATTTCTTTTATATATCAGTAGTTATATATCTCACAATATAGTCTTCCAAAGGCCAAGGTCAAATTTTGCAAAAACAAAAACAAAAAAAAAAAAACTTAAAACTTTTCAACATTCTTTTCAATCCACCAAGCTATTAAAATGCTATCATATTTCCTTATAAGAAAAACGCAAAAGAATATGATGAATTGTCATAAAATTTACGATTTTATTTTTGCAAAAAGCCAAAGAAAAAGGATACAGAAGAACAGAATGATGTAATACAACAGCAGCTGAGAGAAAATAATTTTGAAGGAATAATGAAATGTTTCCTTTCTTTGTTTTCATTTTTTTTAATAAAACAAAAAATTATTTAAAAATAATCAGAAAAGAAAATTCATATCGTATTATTTCTTTTATTTTTCTTAGTTATTTGTTATACTCTACACCACCATACGTGGTTGGAGTACTATGTGTTGGTGCAAAGGTTGTAACGTACAGAAAAAATGTGCTGGCACGACTTTAATGTATACCGTTCGACTCAGGATTATTTTCTGAGATTTAACGTCCGTCTGGCCGGACGGTTAGCTGGCAATCAGGCTGACTGACCTGCATTCAGGTAGTGACTGGTCCATACAAAAATTCCTACCGGAATGGCGAATTAATTACATGAAAGTCATGAAAATAATGCAATTTTAACAAAATTTGGTACCAATTATTCGAAGATCGGTGAAATTTTACAAAATTAGATCCATAATTTGTTCTAGCTCCCATATAACGCCCAGAGAAAAAAATGTTTTAGAACGCACTTATCCTATATGTATATTCGTATCAATATATTATACTGCACTCTTAAGCATAAATTAAAAACTTCCTTTATACAAGAGTCGTTATAACTAACAATGTGGTGTAGGATATTAAAGAATCGAGCTTCAACGACTTTTCTTATTTTTACAATTTCTTTATTTGAATTAAAGTTTATTTCATTTGGCTCTTGATTTCCTTTTTCTTTAAATGATGCAGTAAAAATAATATGAAAAAAATAAAGTAAAAAGAAATTGTATAAAATACAAACAAATAAAAATGACACTTGATGTCATATAGAAAAAGTAACTTACACACACATTCTTACATATACATATATATGAATCTGTACATAAACACTTAAACTTTATATGAAACTTTCAAGATTCAAATGCATCCAATTTAAAAACACTTGTACGTGTATGTGTTTATGTGATGTGTGAGATGCATTTATTTCAAAATAAATTTTCTTTATCTTTTTTTTTGTTATTTTATTTCATTCTTCTATGATTTAACATTGAAAACATGACAGACTGAGTTGAATAAGTTGGGGAGATCGTATGTTGAATGTGAAAGATGAGGAATATTATTTTTTTTATTATTTTTCATATTTTTTTTATATGAAGTTTAAATTTTTAGAAATGGTATTTTTGAGATGTTTTTAAAAGAAAAATTACATATTTGAAAAATTGGGTGGGGTCATGTATTCACAGATTTAAAATAAATAAGGAGTCAAGTCTAAGTTTTTAATTTCATAGATTTACAAATATATGTCGGTGTTTTATTCTGTTCTGTATCGTAAAACGCTGTAATAACTACATGGACTTTAATTGAAATTGTACAAAGTATTTGGAATCCTGCTGAATAGAATGTAGGTTCAAAGGTTGTGAAATTATTAATTTAGAAAAAAACAAATCTGATAATTTCATAATTTATTAATAATTTGAGCCACAACATATTACATGTAACTTTGGATCCATTAGCCAGCAAAATAAAAAAGATTTTTAGTTAACAATATTTTAAATAAAGTCTAAGTTGATTAAAGAAAAATATTTTTGGACTTAATATTAGTATGCGCAGTACACATATATACCGTAAATTCTTAATGAATCTATATTCTTTTTATTCTAGCTTCTTCCACGAATTTAGAGTACGTCTTATTTATTATTGGTAAATTGATTTTGATAGATAGACAAAGATAAAATGAGTAGTTATATATTTCTGTTCTAATTCAAATGGATTTCAGAAAGGGCTCTTCTCTAATAAATATACATTGTGTCTGTTGTCAAAATTCACCCAATGCTAATCCGCATTATCACATCATTATGGTAATTTTAGAAAACGCTTTCACTTTTTAGGGTTGAAATTATCCGAGACTTTAATAAAAAAAGGCTTTAGAAGGATTATTTCCTAACTTTCTTCATTTAACATTTTATAAGTGGTTACGCTTCTTTCAGTTTACACATAAAGACACACAGCTTACAAAATAAGGCTTATTATGCGGTATTTGTCATGTTACACTTTTATTCTTTTTATTCTTGGCCAAAAGCAGAGTACTAACTTAAGTTCACTGCAAGTGTTATGGTCATTTGATTCACAGACGCTATGATGATTGTCAGGCGTTAATTCGTTAAGATTAGATCGTTGTCTAAAATTCATATCGAACTAATAGTCATAGCACTCATTTGAAAAACTGTAACTTCACAACGAATCTGAAAAATGTAAATAAAGCACTAGAATTTGAGTCCAAAGTTCTCAAGAAATTGAAACACGAAATCAAAGGATGTTCAACTGCCATGAAACTAGTTTTAAATCTGTGGTCCTTTGATCTCTACCCATATTTTATATATCCTTTTCGCAACTCTTTCCTATTTTAAGTTCTTTCGCGGCAAGTTAACTTCGTAGACCATAACTTCTAACCGTTCACACAGAAAAAAATTAACGTAAAATTAATTAAAATAGAAATAATTTAATTTTTTTCCGGTTCTGATTTTGCTTCATAGATAAAAGATGTTAATTTAACATTGTTTCACAGTAAATAAAGTTTTATGAGAATATTCTTGAAATTTTACTACTTGAGAGTAATTTAAAAAATTATCGTTGCATAATTTTATATATTAATATCGAAAGATTCTAAAATGAACATTATTATTTCACCACAAAAATAAAAATGTTTAATTTAGACTAAATGAAAATATATTCAATCTGAAATCAACTATGTTCAACGTTTGTTTTGCTTCATGTTTTTTCTGTGTCTCAATATATGTTTCGATGATATATTTTACGAAATATGTGAAATTCATTTTAAGAACCATTGTTTCACATTCATAAGCAATATTGCTTATTTATCACAAAAGACGGTGTATAATATATAGTTTTTAATTTTTTTAAAAAGACCTTAAAGGTTTTATTTATTTACACCGATTAACCCAAATTGCTTGTTGTCTCTCCTATCAAACACTAATTTTACTAAACTATTATTCATGACATGACATTTCCGTTCAATTTTATAGGTCGCCAGGTGTTTCGAAAAGCTATATCTTTGTTACACATCTATATAAACAACTCTAAATTCCGGAAAATAATCAGATAAAATAGTTGCTAATTATTGCACTGAGATCAATTAGTTCGTTGGTACAGGAAAAGTTTGACCTCTGCTCTATGACGGGCAATATATTGCTCACAGGTTGCTTCCACATACAAAATCTGCTGCCATACACACAAGTCCAAGTTTCAGTCCATTAAATGCCTATCATTAATCTACGCCAGCGGAGTCTTGGATTCACGGAATCTTATATTCTTAACCCTTTTTTGTAACATCAATTCAAGTAATTTAAATATGATGATTTAGAATATTTAAAATCATATATTTAAACTGTTTACACAGCTCTACAAAGATTTTATTTTCGAAGGATTCTTATCAATATTTAACTAAGCAAATCAAATAACGTTATCAAGTATAACTTTCTTAAATATTTCAAATATTGTAAAACCCCAAATGATGCTGAGCTCAAGTTCTCTGTTTGTTTTTCTAACTAAGAGAAAATATTTATGCAGGAATTTTGAAAGGATATTTCACCATTAGAATATTTCCTTTATGATGTTGACAGTTTCTTGTCTTCACTTTCAAGTTTATTTTCTTTTATTTAGTTTTTGCTTCATTTTTTTCTTTTGAGTTCTTCTACGCCTGTCTATCATTTGTTTTGTGGCATTTTGTTTTGTTGATTTTTTCGGTCTATTATGGTTTGTTGGTTTGTTGGTTTGTCGCTTTTGTCAGTCAGCCAATGATGGATATATTTTTGCGTTGTTGTTTTTGTTGTTGCTGTTGACATGCTGTTACTTTTGGTTTTTCCTTTTGTGAATTTTCGATTTAGTTTTTATATTTTTTGCTGCTGTCGTTGTCGTTGTTGTTGTTAGTTTTCTTTCATTTGAAATGCATTTAATGGATATTTTGCCAATTTATGCGTATTTTGTGGTGAAATTTTCTTCTTCCATTTTTATATTAAAAACGTTTTTTTTGTCATGTTGGTTTTGTATGTTTTTTTGATTGATTTATTAGTTTTTCTTGGAAAAGTACATAAATGTTGATACCATATTCTTTTTAATTTAGTCCCCATATTCAGTTTTATATCTGTTAAATTTTGTTGATAGACATTTGGAAAAACAAAACAAATTTTTAACAGACTAATTTGTATGCAAAACATGTTTTGTTATTGACAAAATACGTATTTTCTTTGTTGGTTTTGTTTTTAATCTAAATATTGGACGAGATAAAATGTCTTTATTTTATAAAGATTTTAGGTTTCTTTAAATTTATAATAAAATATTGTCGTAAATAAAATTTATTATTTTTCGACGAAATGATATATATATTTTTTTAAATGCAAACAAAATTTAATAATTTTTATTTATTTTAGTTATTTAGAAAATATGCTGAAAGTACGGGTGGAGTTTTCTTTTTAGTTTTTAAGAAATTTTAATTTTTTTCTTGAATTCTATCAGTAAAAAAATTA
This sequence comes from Cochliomyia hominivorax, assembly GCA_004302925.2. NCBI lineage: Eukaryota > Metazoa > Arthropoda > Insecta > Diptera > Calliphoridae > Cochliomyia > Cochliomyia hominivorax. The sequence goes on from PYHX02000467.1 coordinate 80,470,372, forward strand.
CAAAAACATGAATAATATATGTATAATAAATAATAAATATAAAAATAAATAAATAATAAATAATACATGAATAATATGTAATTTTTTATACAACTTTTCGTAATGCTTTGGAACACAACCATGTTGTTCACCATATATGGCTACCTCTCAACCATGTAATGGCTGTGAACGGAATCTTAGAGAGACCATTTCTGTGAAAACTGTTAAAAAATAAGTTATACGAAGGATGGCGATTTCGGGAACTTTTAAATAGAAAGGAGGAATTTTTCAAATTCTCTGATTTATAATAGACAAGTTCATATACAGTATGAAAAATTTTAAGGAAGGAAATTCGTTTAATTATTTTAAAGAATTTTAGTAAAAAAAAAATAACAAAATTTCCAAATTTATAAGTTTTTTTTCAATTTAATAATCATTATATGTATTTTAACCTTATTATGGATATGAAGCATAACATGGCTGTGTAACAACAAAAATATGTTTGTCTCACAACCATAATATGATAAAACAGTATTGTATTTTTACGCTGACAACTATAATTTTCATAATAAATTGAACATTAATAAAATAATATATTTCACATGTTGGCTATGGACATATTGCAAACAAAATTTTCCTCTACGTGTATTGGGGACAAAAAAAAAACAACTTTGGACATACAATATTCAACTGTTAATGGAAAATTAAATTTTTGTTAAAAAAAACTAAGACTTATAAACATTGATACATATTACAATAAACGTATTTTTCTTGTTTTTAGTTTTATTTTAGTTGTTCTCATCCAGGAATAAATTTAAAGTTTTTAAATAAGATGAAACCTAACGATACTTTTCTTAGTGTAAAGAAAATGCTTTCTTTGTCTTCCATAGAAAAAATCATCTAAAACTTGCACGAAAATAATAATGACAATAAATAATTAAGACGGTTCTGACTGATACTCGTGTCATTGTTACAATTTGAGATCATAAGATGTTCAGATGTCAAAATGTAATTTTGTTGTTGGTAGTGATATGGTTTGTATAGTATTTTCTGAAGTTAGCAAATCTAAAATTTATTTTGATCTAACGAAAATGAATAACACAATTTATGACGAATTGCTGAAATATGCTAGAGAAAACTCTTTTATGGATGAAAAAATAGTAAAAGTGTACATATTCCATCAAGATAATGCTACTGTACATAGCCGACTTATGATACAGGCTTGAATCCAAAATGAAGAATAACGACTTTAGCAGAGGTTATAATCAAGTTTGAGAGAAAATTAATTCCAATACTAATGCGATAGACTTCGATAAATTTAAGTGCGTCGATTTGTCGATTTAACAAAAATATTATTTGTCCACTAAATATTTTCTTGTTTAATTTTTTCTAATTATTGAAAAAAAGTTCAAGTAATAAATAACACATTTAATAACACTTTTTAAATGGCTCATTAAGGATTATTAGATGGTACAATAAAATTAATATTAAATGCAATGAGAAATGACTTTTAAAAAACTTAATCTTGCAGTACCATAACATCACTCATGGAGCCCCTATTGGATTATAAAGTTTTTTTGATCCTTAGGAATAATATTAATTCCTAAGGATCAAATTAATTAAGTAATAAATTAAAGACAGAATAAATAATATTTAAATTTAATTATTCTTATTATTCTGTATGTATTATTACATACATGTATGTATTTAATGCATACTATAATATCAAAAATATTCAGTTAACTGAATTTATCAAATTTCAATAATGACACAATGTGGACACTTAACAATTTTTATTAATATCGAATTTTTCACCTTTTCAATATAAAAGACATTTTGACTTTATAACTTCCTAAAGAAAAAGTAAGAATGATAAATTCGGCAATGCTGAATCTTCAATACTCTCCACTACAAATGCGTGTAAGGTAATATATTATATTTTGAACATACACAGTCACACATACGCTAAGCATAGAGTATATAATGGTTTCTCTTAAATACGACATAGGAACACTTAATAATATAATATTTTTTACTTTACCATTTTTCTACTAAACCGATTTTCATATTTAAAGAAAAAATTTTCAGGTCTGAAACACATACTTGTTCTTCGTTCATTAAGATCTAGAAATTATTGTGTATGTGAGCGTGCCAACAACAGACAGATGGACAGACAGACAAACAAACGGACATAGCTAAATCGACTCAGATTTGATTTGATGCAAGAATATTTAAATATTATAGGATCTGACATGCTTCTTTCTTAGAGTTACACACTGAATGACAAAGTCAATATACCCCCATCGCTACTTGTGGTGGTGGAGGGTATAAAAAATCAATTTTATATTGAAAATGAAAAGCAAAACTTTGTATTTCAGAAACCTGATCCTTATTAACAAATTCCATTTGAGTGATTTGATTTATATTAAAATCGTTACAAATCGACTTAATAATAAATTTTGAAAACCTCAATAAAACTCTTCATTTTATTTGTATTTGTAAGTTGTGAAAGCCAAAAACAAAAAAAATCATTAACTTATACATGAAAAGTTTTACGAGCAGAAAAGCTCTTTATAGATTGTTTCTATTAGTTTTATTAGTTTTCTAGTTAATTTCCATTTTCACATTTACTTGAACATGATTTTTTGTGTCTTTTTTTGTCTTTCTTCTTTTTTCATTTTTTGTTAATAAACTTAAATTTTATGAAGGAAAATTTCTTTAACTAAAACTAATAAACTTTTAGTTTTACTTATAATTTTAGCTGAAGTCATCAAAATAACATTTTCATGTTTGAAAAATGCATTTTAGCTCATAAACAATGTTGTTGTAATTTTTTTTGTGAAAATTCATGCTTTCCTTTTGTAATACGTATAAATATGTGTGTATGTATGTGTGTAAAGGAGCAATTATACTATCATCATATTCATTTTACCTCACTCTCACTCCTTCTGCAGTACAGTGGTTATAAAAACGATTTTTTTGGATTAATTCTGTGACTTTGGAAAGGTTGTAAAGGAGAGTGGCATTATGACGTTGGTAGCCTGACCCTTTTTGGTTCCATGAGCAGATTTACTAGGGGTGCAAAATAGAGTTCTTATTACTCTGCAGAAGTTTTGTTTATAATCGATTTTCTGTTTTTAATGAGACCTTTAAAACTCTGCTTACAGGTGATATTTTTCCCTTATAGTTTTCGAGTTATTTGTATAAAAATTTTCAATCTTTAAAATTTTGCAAGTTATGTTAAGATATATCTTGAACTAAGCTTTATCTCGTCAAATTTAGCTATTTTCTATAGAACACACCAGAGATGGCCAAGTTTGAACGGTCACTGACTACATCCCTGACTAGACAGGATCCTGTAATCAACTTAATCAACTCCAAGACTATTCAGCTCTAATCATGGAAAATGCCATTATTGTATTTCTAACGGTTCCAAGATAACAGAACTATTGACAAAAAACTCGTTTTGAAACCACTGTTTGCAGTGCAAAATTGTTGTTTTATGGCAACGAAAGAAATCCTTTGACTAAATGAGTTTTTCTTTGCTGCAATTTCTTTTTACAACTTGTAGCAATAAGAGAAAGAGGGAGAGAACAAATTGAATAAAATAAAAACACATATTTATGTCTATGTATACATGTATAGAGGTTCTAGTTATAGTTCTTTTTATTGTAGTGCATTTCATTTAATTTAATAAGTCTTATTTTCGTGCTCCATGTTATCTTTGTCTTTAAGTATTAAAACGGAATATAAAACTGAATGTGAATAACAAACCCAAAAAACAGAAAATAAAGAAGGAAAGTAGGAAGTATTATATCTAGAGCATATAATACAAATATATAAGTATATTATATATATAAAAAGAGATTAAAGTTAAAAGGAAATCCGTTGTGTGTATTTCTTTCTTTCTTTTTTTCTTTCTTTCTTTCTTTATGATGGTATTAGAAGCAATTAAATATAAAAAATTTTTATATACTTTTATACATTCATATCCTTTTTTAAATAAGGGTTTAAGTAAATGAAATCTTTTGGATTTATTTTAATAGTTTGAAGAAATAAAAACATAAAAGGATCCCTCTGAATTATATAGAACAATAAGCAACGGTGTTTGAACTTCAGTGCCTTTTACACGTTTCTAAGAAATTAAATCAAACTTAAGTGAATGTTTAAAGGTTTTGCCATGAAACAAGGATATGGAAAAGGTCTTGTGGAAAATATTTATGAAATATAAAGGATGCTTATTTTAATTAAAACATATACATATACATTTTTGGTTTTTTTCTCTTTAAGACAGCTTTTGTTAGTGATGCGAAAAATTTCCTTAAATTATTGCAATTTAGATGCCGAATTATGCATAAACTTTTTGACTTTTCTTCAAACTTTAACGTCCTTTACAAGGATCCATTGATTTTTTATTTTTAGAAATTAAATTTAACAAAAGGCAAAATATATTTTTGTAATTCGGTTTATTTTCAATTTCGCTGGAATTCCTTATTAATTTTTTAGACGTTGACAAAATCGTTGGAGACTTTTGGGCTTTAATTTATATTTGAAAATGGTCCAAGTATCAGCTTGAGTAATTTTTGAACCGTTTTTTCTTTTTTTGGTATGTGGATTTACTTTCACAGGATTTACTTGAAGTAAATTTAATCAAAATATTTTTATATTTGAGAGTTAAACAAGGTTTTAACACTGTTGCGAGAGGACTTTTGGATGGGAACAACCAGAAATGTATTTTTGCTTTTCTTCTAAAATAATCACATATATAAAATTAATCGCAAAAACTCTAAAATTGTGGCAGTTTGTCACACAACGTTATATGGGCAGAAAGAGTTTTATCTACTAGAACCTCTTTTACTACTGTAGATATATAAATAATTTTGTATTTTATAATTTTTTAAGAAAATTAAATTTTTTGTCAAAAAAAAACTCAAATTTTTTCTGAAATTTCAAAATTTTTATTAAAAAATCGTTTTTTTTTATTTTTTGAAAATTTATATTTTGAAATTAATATTCTTGAATATTTAAATATTTGAGACAACATTTTAATTTTTTTCAATCTGTTTGAAAAGGTTTTATTAGCACTTAAATTTTTAATATAGAAAAAATTTTTTTATGGGAAAAGACAATTGAGAGGGGAAACATACGATATCACCAGCTGCAAGATGAGACTATCGATTGCAAGTGGAAAACTGAAAAAAATGCCTTTATGCGTTGATATAAGCTTCTTTGGAAACGTGGTTGAAGAATTGGATAAAAAATTGAGCCTTGACGATAAAGTCACCCTTATTATTTGGGCATATGGTATCAAATAGTTGTGAACGACCTGCAAAACGAGTATTGACTATCCGTAGTATATCAGACGTGAAAATATCCAAAAAGAGATTTGGACGTTCCGCTTGTAAAGAAAGAGTTTGGGAAAGTATTCGAAAATTATATAACAAGGCTAAGAACTCATCCCAATCTGCTTGGCAAATGGTAACTGATGTGCAGACATTTTTTAGACACTACGGAATGATTTACTGTCATGTCAATATAAGAAATTTTAAATAATAAAAAATTTAAATTTTAGTTTTTAAGAGTTCTATACATATTTTGAGGCCTCAAAAGAGAGTCAGAGTCGATAAGTAAAAACCGCGTTTAAGAAATAATATCTTCTTGTACAAATTTTCAATTAAAAGTAGAATTTATACGAAATATTTAATTTTAGTGAAATATTTAAGATCGTATTATTGCCCATTTTTACATAATTTGTTGTTGAAAGTTTGAGTAAACTATTGACGACAGCTTGATGAAAGTTGTGGAACAGATTTTGCCGCAGTGCTAGAATTTTCTATTTACAAGTCCAGTAAAGAACAGAAAATCAAGGGTGGGGCACAGATCTGTAATATCAAATTTGTACTATCTATATTATATAGAATAGACTTTAGATTAATGTAAAGTCTTAAGACTATAGATTCATCTATATTTTCTAGATTTCAGATGAATCTATATTATCTATGTTTAATTTATAGTCTCTGAACTATAGATTGATCTATAGTTTTTGGACTATGTATTGTTCTATAAAATTGTTCTTGAAGTTTTATTTTGTACTAAACTTATCTTCAATTGAGTTTAAGTTTTATGGCATAATGAAATATTTACCCAAATTTATATGACATTGAAACACTTCTCACTTACCTGAAAATAGAAAAAATATGAAAATTAATTAAATTAATAAAAAGTTTTTGTTCAAAATTTTTATTATAATTAAAGTTTTTATCATTATTAAAATTTAAACTAAATAATCTAAACTTAACATTCAATATTAATTTAAATTCTTTTAACTTTAAATTTAAATAAATTCTTTAAGAAGAAATATTATATAAATGTTAAAGAGCCTAAAATTAAAAATAGAAAAGTTATATAATAATTAGTTCTTAATGAGTTTTATATGACTCTTTTAATTAACCTTCAAATAATAGCAATTGTCTACATTTTCTTAATTTCTTGTGTTGTTTTTATGTCTCTGTCTATTTGGCTTTGTTAGTCTTGTCTAAGGTAATAATGGTGATGTTCTTTTGTTCAGTTCCACATAATTTTTTATTTTATTTTGGCTCGTCGCAAATGTTATTTCATTAAAAAAAATTTATTTATATCTATTTTGTTATGTTGTGCCCTTTTTTGGGGGATTTCGTTAATTTTTTTTTCTCACATACCAAAACATTTAGTTCTGCACCATAAATACTCTATGACACCAGACGCTGCTAACATGTATATGATAACACAAATACATATAAACTTTTAGTAGGTTAGTACAAATGCAAGTTATGTTAAAATATAAATTTTTATAATCATAAAATTATTTTAACTTGTATTTTTTACGTTTATTATTAAAATTGGTTTTGATGGCGTATGAGTGATATTTAGTAATTATATTGATTTTATTAAGTATACGCGTAGTATTGTATGGAATATTTGATATATAACAAAATATATAATGAAATCATTCAAAAGCTTTAAATTTATATTACCTATTATATTATGAAAGGTAATTAAAGCATAATTAAGGAAAAATATATTCTTAAACTTTTAACGAACTGTACACTGTGCACAGTCCTTCCAAAACATTTTTTAAAAGATTTTGAGTCTTTTGAAACGTTAGAAATATCATATGGTTAATGCTTTTTCGAGTATGTTTGAAGGAAAACATGCAATATATTCAGAGGTGTAGTCGGTAACCCTCCAAAAAAGAGTACAAGCTTAAGTACTCTTTTTTGCTGAATCAGAAAAATTTTATCCTGAAAAAGAAGAGAAGTTGAAAAGCTTAACCTTTGAGTATGAAATTTGTAAAAATCACTGAAACGGGATCATAGGGTATCAATATTGGTAACATTACTTTTTTACATTTTTTTGTTTATGTCCTTTTTACAAACCGGATACGTTACGTTGTAAATAAAAAGTTGTCAGCAAGTTTTTAAAATTGTTACAACAACTTATTCACTTTAACAATATTGTTAAACTGATAAATTAGTTCAGATTATTTTCCTGTAGACTATACACACTGCAGCTTCTATATTCTTCTTCCAACATCAGCGTATACGCCAGACATGTACGTTATTATCGCGTGAAGTTTTTAAAATTTCTCTGGGGCATATATTTCTAAGCATACATAGGAACTCAATTTGGGTATATTGAACTGGATCTGGTTCAAAATTTTATCTAAGAGTGGAGCTCCCTAAAGATAAAAATACTTTTGAAATAAACATTAGTAAGAAAATAATTATTAGAAAGATGACTTAAAAGGATTTGATTTTCACTCTCCTTGCAAACTTATCTCATTCCTTCATTGATTTACCATTGACGCTATTTTTGGTAGGTTTTTCGAATTATATGATGTTTGGATCCAGTTTGGTGAAAATTGTGAATATGGAATTTTGTAGTATTTTTTTTATTCCCCCAAAAGCGTACAATATATAGTCAATGGATATTCTATACTATAGAATCAGAACAAATTATTAATCGAAGCCAACCACTTATGTTTCAGGATTTTACTGGAAAAGAATTCTTGAAGTTCAAAAGGAGCAAAATCGTATTAACTACCAACCACAGAACTAAATTCTTATAAACTTTCTCGTATGTAACAAATTTTCCATTTTACTCTTCTATTTTGTTATCTCCTACAATTGGAACCCTTCTAATGTACATGTGTATAATAAGTTTCAAAAAGGTTAAAATTTCAGAAAGGTGGTTTTGTTCGGGGAATGTATTTTTATGCTGCTCAGAATTTACTACAATGCTTCACGTAGATGTTGATGTTGTGTTGCGGTTGTGACTCACATTTTGTCAGCGGTAAAATGTTAAAATGTATTTTTTTGTTGTTGTTATTTGTACATCACACTCTCACAAACACATACACAATGCTATAAAGCATTCGCTGTTTTAATACTCTTTTCTTCTTCGCTTTCTTTGTATTCTTTGATTATTTTTATTTTGATTGTAATGGTTTTGTTTTGTTTTGTTTTTTCTCTAATTTTTTTTTGTAGCTGACAAGTGTTAATAGTGTGTAGGTTAGTGTGTCACACTCACTCACATAAGTAAATAAAACGTATATTTGCTGTCTGTTTATAATGATATGAGGGTACTTAGCACATATACAAAGGACATTCATGCACACACGTGTAGGTTTTGTTTATATAAATAATTTCATTTACGTTCTATGACTTTTTTTCTTCTTCTTCTACATTTTGCTGTATTTTCTTTTGTTTTTTTCATTTGCTTGTTTGTTTGTCTGTCTGTTTGTTATTTAAATGTTTCTCTAAATTAGTTTTATGCTTTTAAATGATGGTATTTTGTTGGTAAAATGGCAATATTGCAGAGACATCTAAGGTTATTAGATGGAATATAAAATGGCGGTTAAAATAAATAAAGCAAAAAAATAAATTAGATGACAATATTTTTGAGAAACACTACTGACAATAGATAATCGGTATTTCATGTTAAAAAATTTATTATAAAAAAAAAATATTGTATTTTAATAATCGAAATAAAATCAATTTAAAGGCGTTAAATCAATTAATAGGAATTAAAAACTGGTGATCATTTTACACAATATTGAATTGCTCTTGGATCCTTTTAATAGATAATTTTTTGTGATAATTTGGAATGATCTTAATAGTATCGATCTTTTAAAACTAAATACTTGTGACCATTTTGGAGGATACGCTCTTGTCATTACAGCTTTATGTTCTTGGCAAACTTTTTGTGCGAAATTGTAATACTCGAGTAATCAATAATAAATAAAGAATGCGATACAATTTTTAAGTTGTTTTTTTACCTTAAATAACATTTTTAAAAAAATTTTTAAATTTGCTGAAAATCGAACCTAAATAAGGTTTCCTCTGGACAAATTAAGCTTTTTTCATACAAACTCATATTGATCAAACTTTCATAAAATCAATGATAATAATTATAATTAAAATTTCTCCCCCAAATTGTATATTACAATTTTTTCAATCTCTCTCCTTAATTGTTAAATCATCTTTATATTTGTCATATAATGTTTATTTGAACATCGATTAATGATTCCAAATTAAATGTGGTTAAAATCGTACACAATCTGTTACAAAACTTGAAACAAACTTATAAGACTCAATACCACAATGTGGTTTATTACAGAAGAATCAGAAGAAGATGATGATGATGGAAAAGAAAATCTAGTTAAATTTTATTTCCCATAGAATGTGTGTGTGTTTGTAGTTATAAAAATATTTCACACAGTTACTCACACATACTAATACAAAATTTATAATTTTGGTTTTTGCTCATTACATTGCAAACATTTAAACATTCTTTCTTTTTTCTCTCTTGTTTCATTCATTTTTCTTTAAGTCTTTTTCCAACAATACTTTGTTAAATTTATTTGTTTTCCATTTCAATTTTTCTTTATTTCTTTGAGTGTCAAAGTTGTTTTTGGTTTTACTGATTCTCTTTAAGGTTAAAACTTATTTTTTTTTATTAAAACTACGTTAACATTTCTTTTTATGTTGTTTATGATGCTTTTTAAAAGAGAGTAAAATGGAGAAAAAGCTTTCACTTTTGCGTTATTTTTATACTCTCCACCACTACAAGTGGTGAAGGGGGTATACCAGCTTTGTCATTCCTTATGTAACGCTAAAAAAATCTGTGTCGATTAAGATATGTCCATCTCTCCGTTCGTCTATTTGTTCATCTGTTTGTTCGTCTGTCTGTCTGCACAATAATTGACAGAGTCTAAAGAAGTTTTCTATTTAAAACCAGCAAAATCATGTCAATTATTAAAAGATATAGACCGATATCTGAGGCAACTTCTAAGTCCAAGCCAAAAACTTTCAAAAAATTGTCAATTATAAATCGACAAATTATAATGAAATTTTACCACAATATCATGTTCTCAAAATCGGTTCAGTAGAAAGAAGGTAGGAGCAAAAAATATAACTAATTTTATGACCCATTAAGTGTTCCTGTGTTATTTATAAAAAAAGTTTTACATATAGAATACGTCTGTGAGTATGTACGAAACATAACATATTTGTGGGGGAGGGTATTGAAAATTCGAAATAGCCGAATATAAGATTCTTATTTGTTTCTTTTTGATTTTATAACTTACGAGTTTTGTACTTTGGGTGCGACTTTTAGTTGAAGTTACAAAAACAAAAAATTGCTAATTTAAATGATTTATATGGTTTGAACCAGCAGCATTTATATTCATGTGAAGAGAGCAATAAATTATTTATGACACTCATGCATCTTGTGGGTGTTTGGTTACGATTAGTTTAGATAATGATGCGATGATAAATTTACAAAAAGTTATTTATTTCATTTGATTTTTTTTTTATTTTTTAATTATGGTTTTTAATTATGGATTTTTATTTTTTATTTTTTTTTGACTTAATAAAGCAATTAAGTTAATTGTTATGATTAAATCTTTTAATTAAGTGTAACACATAAATATATTTTTAAAGATTCAAAGATTTATCTTCAATACCCTCCAACACAAATGCATGTGAAATAAATACATTATGCTTTACTCTCACTCATATACTGACAGACGTATACATTATAAAAAGGTTTTTCTTAAATACAATACAGGAACACACACTTAATGGGTCATAAAATTAGTTATATATATTTGGCAATAACATTTTATCTTCTAAACTGATTTTGAAAATTGTTGGGTTGAAATTTTTTTCTTGAACTTAGAAATTGTCTCAGATATCGGTCTATATTTTTATATATGCTAAACCGATTTTGATTGTTTTAAATACATTATTGTGGATGTGGATGAACCAACAACATTCATATAAGTTCAATCGATTAAGATTTTGATTTGATGCAGAAATATATATACATTATGTGGTCTGCGATGATTCCCTTTTTAGCATTAAACACGGAATGACACTGTGATAATGAAGGGTATAATTTTTTTTGGACAATTATAACCTCATGTTCTTTTCAATCAGGTCAAATTTTCTAAATCGAAAACTATGGAAAACTCATCCCCATAAAAAATAGCATTTAACCTGCTTTCGTTGTAGGTTTTAAATAAATTTTAACGTAAATAATAATATTTATTTTTAGTTAACATTTAAATGCATAAAATAGATCAATTTTAATATATGAACGTAAAATGGTAAGAAGACATCATCTCGTAAAACTATTGTGACTATTAATGTTAATCGTGTTTGCTAGATTTTTTTCACGTTCGCAAAATTCATCAATGTTTCACCCAAAACGAGTTGAAAAAACATATATCGATGACTTCATATATTTAGAGATATAGTTCCGGTTATATGATTGTTTTTTCGAAAAAAAATGTGTACGATGGTACATGGGTGTAGTAATAGGGATGCAAAGTAGAATACCCCGGATATAATTTTGTTCAATCTCGGTTAATATTTTTACTTCTTATTTACTTTTAAAAATTTTCATTATAGTTTGAGACTTAAATCCATTAGTCGAATAAAAGTCATTTTGAAAATCAGATAAATTTTTTTGTATGATTTCGCAATATCTTCCTCGCAAACGCTGACATATTCACGGCAATTATTTATTGTTATCACCAACATGTTTATTTTGAGTTAATTTCATTTTGATAAAAATTTCGTTGCTATAATAAAATTATTTTTGTTCAATAAAAATAATATTGTGATCGCAGTATGTTTGACTGATCACAATTTTATTGTTATTAAATATTAATTTAAGTTTACTGACAACTGAATATGAACAAATATTTTATTTTTTACAATAAAACCTATTTCAGTTAATATTCTCATGATTTTTAAATGAAAAAAAATATGCAATTAAAATAAATAAAATTATTTAACGAAAACCTTTCAAATATAATGTTTACATATTTTCTCAAGATATATAAATAAAATGAGAAGTATATAAAAATATTTCACACGAAAATATTTTTATTCAATAACAAAATAATGCGAACAAAAATGTTTTAAAAATTCACAATATACTTAGTGACCATAACAATAAATTTAGTAGCGATAACAATATTTTTATTGGTGATAACAATATTTTAGTGGGGATAACAGTGATTTTGTTGTGATAACAATATTTTCAGTTACAATAACAATAATTATGTTTATTTATACAAAATCACATTGCGTAAGAATAAACTTAATATTACAATAACAAAATGTTTTATTGAAATAACAATATTTTTTGGATTAACAATAACTATTGTCATTAATGCAAAACCACAATGCGAATAAAAAATTTTTTAGTTACAGTAACAATACTTGATAACAATAGTATGTTGCTTCTTGTTTATATTTACTGCAAACGTATTTTTTCTGTGTGTAAAAACTCTTAATTTAAATTTTGTATCCACAACTTCTATAGAACCAAGTTAGATCCATTTCATATCACTTGATTTTAACATATATTCTTAAGTATTTTTCTTAATATTTTTTTTAGTTCTTCCGGGATCTTATTTTGAACTGAATTTATTTTGGAAGTTATTTCAGTTATTTATATAAGACCATTTATGCTAACGTTTCTTTTAGAATATAGGGAACTCATTTCTCCATTCCTTTTCACTTGTTTAATAGGTCCGAAATATTTCCGCAAATTTGCCTCCATCTGTCTTACTGTAAATTATTTCCATAAACTAAATCCCATTCTTATTGACACACACATGCTTTTAAATATTTTTTTTTTTGTTTTTCATTTAATTTTTGCTTTGTCCTTTAAAAAAAATCCTCCTGATATCATTATTGTCTGTTTTCAGCACATTTTTTTCTTCTCCCTCTCGTTGTAGGTCTATATTTGTATAGGAGAGATTCTGTATATAAGTGTGAGTGTATGTGTGTGTATGTGAGTATCTATTGTTTGTGTACACATCCTGTTATTGTAAATAATTGCGGTAGAAAGTTATTATAATTTACTTTGAGTGATATGAACCGAAAAAAGCTTTTAAGCCATTAACAACCATTTACTGTTAAAAGACCAGTTTACCGTTGTTTGTCTTTATGTATTGTATAATTAAATATACATATACATACATACACAAAAAAATGTATATATTTTTTTATTGCGTGTGCTATTTGTTTGTATCTTTGGTATAAGTATGGGTGGGTATTTTTGTTATTATTTATTTTGAATGGTGGGGCTTTAAAGATTATAATTTATAGAGTATGACATGAAAAGTATAGAGAAAACTTTCTGTTTATAATTTAAAAGTCAACAGTTATGAAGAAAAAACATAAAATAACTTTAACAACAAAAACCGCAAAATAAAATTTTCAAAAAAAAAAAAAACTTTAAACAATGCAGGTGGTAAAAGCTATTGAACAGCAGCAGGATTTAAAATGTCGTTTAGTATTTAAAATGATGGACTTTAAATAACCCATTGTGGGAGGAACAATGTAGAAAAAGTATGTTTTTAAACAAGTAAGAATGCTACATTTGGCTATACTGAATCTTCACTACCTTCCAACACAAATATATGCGAAGTAAATACATTATATTTCGTACATACATATTCACACATACATAAGACTAATGCAATGAATGAAAGTTTTTCTTCAATATAACACAGAAGACTTAATATATAGTTATAAAATAAGTTATATTTTTGGCTTTAAATTTTTTCTACTAAACCGAATTTGATAATTTTTGGAATGGCAATGAAGTACAAATAGCTTAATTGATCTATTTATAATTATAATTGATTATAATAAAAATTGACAATTTTACGAAAGTTTTTTGCTAGAATGTAGAGGCTGCCTTAGATAACGGTTAATAACTTTAATATACTGAACTGATTTTGCTGGTTTTAAATAGGAAAGTTCTCAGGACTATATGAAATATTCAAGCCAAATTTCATTGAGCTCTGTCAATTGTTGTAATTACATCTAAATCGACTCAGATTTTGATTTGATGCAAGAATATATATATATATATATATATATATATATATATATATATATATATATATATATATATATATATATATATATATATATATATATATATATATATATATATATATATATATATATATATATATATACATTATGGGATCTGAGATGATTCCTTCTTAGCGTTACACATGTAAAGACAAAGTTAATATATCCTCTTCGCCGCTTGTGGTATGACAGGCCGTACAATTTATTAATATAAAATATGAATTAAATTTATCTACATCTTTTCAAAAGATTTAATATTATAGACCAATATTTTTTATTCTTTTCTGTTCTCTTTATTAGGATTAATTTTACAAAATTTATTGTCATCATACTAAAAAGACAATGACAATCTACGTATTTTATAATCAAACAAATTTTAAATAAGAAAACGAATTTGCATATATTAAGTCTAAATATATTGCGTGCTTAAGTGTCTGTCAAAATAAAAGGTGTTTCGGGAACCTACACAAAATTGTACCTAAAACATTTACATATAATTTTTTATAGTTAAACGCTTGTGATTTGTTTGTGTCCTCGTGCTCTGCTGGGCTGTACACTTATGCACGCACACTCGCTTTTTGTCTTTGGCCTTCCCTCACACACATATCCCAGGGCCAATAGTTCAGAGTGATTTTATCCTTAAGAAAACATGTTATTTATTTTGCTCATAAAGCGTAAACATGTCAACCTTAATAAATTGGCTAATATGCATAATTTATGACAATTTTAAGAACACATTTTTTGTTCTTATAAATTTTCGTTTTTCTGTTTTTTTTGTTTTTTTTGATAAAAAGGTAAAAAAATAAAATAATAATAAAATGATAAATAGAATTGTAGTTGGTTATGAGAAAACTAAAATACCCTACAGTATATATGTAGTGGTATATAAAATCTAATAAACAAAAGTAGAACAATTGTTAACCCCCTATGTAATTATGTATGTAGATAGTTCTTGTAAATTAAGTCAAAATAAATGTCTTAAAAATATCTGCCAGATTCTGTATGAAATTCTAAAAAAGAATATATGAACCTGTTAATAAGTTGTATTCCTCTCAAGCTGGAATTTTGGAGAATATCGTTTTTTAATTTTTTTTTCAAAAAGGTGGCAACGCTTTTTCACTGATAAACAGTGTTACCGTTGAGATTTTTCGAAAAATCGCACAAAAAGGAGATTTTGGGAAATAAAGTCGTATCTAAAAGGTGATTTGCGGGACAAATCAAGGTTTAACTCACTCAAAATTAACATTTTCTGAAAAGTTTTATCTTTCTCGTTTAATGTTGAAAAAATCTTGAATATTAATCAACAATTAGATTTTTCTAAAATTCGTCACTATTACAATTTCCATTATGATTTCGCATAAGTATCGTTTATTAAATTTTACGATTCTAATTTTATTTTTTTTCTTTCTTTTAATTTTTTAAGTCGAATTATTGAAATTTCATAAAGATCCGAATTATAAAAAAGGGAACAAAAAGAGGAAATTTGTGAAAATAAACAAAAAGTCACAAGCAATTGAAAAAGTCGCGATTAAAGTCGCACCAACAGTAACACTGTTGATAAAACTATTTGTTTTAGTTTTGAATTTTATATTTTTTAATATTTTATAAAGAAATATTGACGGGAATGCACGTAAACAAAATTCGTATAAACTTTGGGTTAAGATCAGCCCACAAACCCCGCGCTAATTTTATATATTTCAGTTCTTAAAATCCTTCATAAAAAAGGCTTCTTGTTGCCATATTTAGCTACTTTACTTTAGCCATTTCCTAAGAAATTTGAATTATGACAAGCAAAACGCTGTATTCGACTGTGACGCACCTTAAATACCCTTCACAATATTTAGGAAATATTCGTAAGCGTTGAAAAATCTGCTAAGCAGCCATTATGTGTACGGAATCTGTAACCTAAATTAGACCGATAATTAAATACATATATTAAAAACAATAAACAAATAGATTCAGAAGCGATTCATATTGAGTTGAATTTCTCTTTTTCCAGGACGGTGCCTTATATGGAATTTATAACCAAATATGAACCGATATTCAGCAATTTAATTACATTATATTAAAAACAAATTTGCTCAGATGTCGTTCTGAAATTTGAAAACGGACATGTGGACGGATCTCCATTCAGAAAAGACCCGCTACGGCCAGTTGAATCAACCGAGAGTTTTTTTACCAGGAAAGAGCTACTCTATACAAAGGAACCATTAGAACAACAGACATGTCCATTCTACTCGGTTTTAATTCGATGCAAGAATGTACGAACTTAAAGGATAATGAGAAACAAAAAAATTTCAAAAGTGCTCCCATTCAAAAATGTTTTGCAGATGGATTCTAACCTTTCTAAAAGTAAACAATAAATACTGTATTAAAATTTAAATTTTATTTAAAAATAAAACATGTAGAAAAAGTAGTCAACTTAGAAATTTTAGAAATTTTGAAATTTTTGAAGTTCGACTTTCGCTCTGTGTGGATTGTGTGTTGGAATTATAATGTATTTAAAATATGTTAACCTTATGAAAAAATAAAACATTTTTCAATTTTTTAGGGCAGAGAATTTGAAAGTTTTGGTCGATATTTTATTTTGTGTCGCTATTTTCATTATTTTTAAGAATTTAAATATTCCTGCGGAAGAGGCAGGGATATACAACCTTAAAGTATATTTTAACTAGATTTGGCACAAATGATTTTTTCCATTTGATAAATTTCAAGATAAATTCACAGTTGACAGTTGCTCCCCTTTGGATCCATTTCCGAAATTCACTTCAAAGTGCATAAATCCCAATAAAGTGTTAATAATGCAATTATATTTCATATATTTAAGATTTAACAATTAAAAATATTATACCAAATCTTACGAGTATTGATCTATAAATTTCTTTTTCCGAAAATCATATCAACCGACAAATATATTTCATATATGTGAGTATTAAGATATTTTAAATATGTATGATTTACGTAAGCAAAAATAGTAGAACATAATACTTCGATGGTCGTTCCATTCATTGATCGATCTTAATCAACTAATTAACTTTTTCTTGATTTCTCCCAGTTACATACCAAACGACAAACTTAAAACACTCTCCTTCACCTGCAGTATTAGTGTTATAACAATTTCGAAATTCGACAAATTTTTCACACACACAAAAACACAATTGTCCTAATATATATTTGTGTATCTGTATTTGTAAGTTTATCATGTTTTCTATGCAAATATATTAATAAATTTTTGTACATTAAATAAATTGTAAAAATTTAGTTCTTCTAAAAAAATAAAAAAAATATTTTATATAAAATTTATTATGGGTTATTTGAGAAAATTTCATGGTTTTTGTTGGCATTTTGTATATTTTTTTCATTTTTGGTTTCAGTTATAAAATTTTTGTACCAAAAAAATTACTTACAAACTCCCTGAGGTGTATTTGATTATAAATTGTTTGTTAGAATTAAATATATTAAAAGTGATAAATAACTTTATCTTTTACATTAATTTTATTTTTATTCTTCCTTACATACCCTACATCATCATAGGTGATGGGGGTTATTATGCGTTTGTGCTGATATTTGTAACATGCAGAAATTGTGGTGTAGCACTCACCCATTTAAGTATGCCGTTCGACTCAGCATCACTTTCTGAGTCGGTTTAACGATTGTAACGTGATTTTGTCATCAGCTAGGGTAGCAGGGTAGTATCCATGACCGACTAACGGTATCCACGAATCTTAAGTTAAAAAACAGGATTAATTTACCCTATTCTTTACCAAATTTACCCTTTTCCTTATCAAGCATGAATTTCGAGCAGCAGGGTTTCAGGTTATTAGTATTGACTGGTTTTTGCTTCAATATAGACTTAAAACTGGGTTTTGGATTCGATTTGTAGCACAGTGTCCAACATCGGCAGATTGGGGTCGGTTCCTAATATCGGCGGGTTTAGTTCGGTTCAAAGTATCGGCAGGTTATGATCTTTTTTTAATATCGACAAGTTGGGGTCGGTTCCCAATATAAGCAGGTTTGGATTGTTGCCCAAAATCAGCAGGATTGGATCGTTGCCAAAAATCGGCAGGTTAGGGTCGATTCCCAATATAATCAGGTTAATTCTTAGTTTGAAGACATTCACTACTGACTCGGTCGACTTACAAAATTTATTATAATTTATTATACATTAAAGAGACTTATTCTAAGAAACAGTCAACCGAAGCCGTTATGATAAACTGTTAACACCAAATTACTGTGGTAAACAGTCAGCGCGATGGCAGGCTGTCAATGTAGAATTTGTGAGCATTCTGCAGGTCGCAATTTTTGAGATATCTTGTTAAAATTTGATACATATTATTTTTTGGCTCAAGGATAAGGCCTATTTTGGTCCAATATTACCGGTAACTCCAATACAAATGCCCTTCCGGAATGCGTGTCATAAAAGTCCTAAATATAAAGTGAAAAAATATAAATATAAAGGAAAAATGGAAGTTTGTAATTATGAGAGCGTCGGTCCACTCTTTCCCCCAGAAAAAAGTATCATAGTAATGTACTTATTAACACTTAATCATAAATCCGAAGAGCAAATTATACGAAGGTCGTTTGTTGATTTTTCCTGGCTATCAATTACAACCAACAAAGTGGTATAGGGTACTACAAAGTCGGGCTTTATTTATTTTATTTTTTCGTTTATTTGACAAATAATCAGTAAAATTTTGTGTTGAAAAACATTTGAAAAATAAAACTTGTAAAATTTTGGAATGAGTTATTTTAGATTTTGTTGGTTATAATTCAAATAAATAATTAAAGCAATTATTCTCTAAGGACTTCTCTTGAAAATTATCTAAATTAATTTTAAGTGTCAGTTTAAAACGTGGTAAGAAGAAGAGGGTAAAACAATTATTTTATTTTAGTTTGTTTTGCTTCAAATTTATGTGTGAATGACTTTTCCTTTTTTTTTTCTAAAAAAATGGAAAAAAGAGATGGAAAAAATAAGAGAGATAATTAATTAAATTTAATAGAGTTAGTAAGAGGGTAAGTGAAAAAGAATTATGTGCTTTTAAGAGGTATGAGATGGAGGGTTAATGTAGTGACAAAGAAACACAAAAACAGAAACTGGTGGTGATTTATGACTATTTAAATCCAAACATTGAGTTACATAAAGCTAATGAATTTTCTAAAACAGGAACTAATGTTTATGAAAACGTCTTGAAATGGAAAAGGATATGAGTGTATAACTCTGGTAATGAAGATTAATATGTTTTAGGACTATTGTCCGGAATATATTGGGATCAATATTTATCATTGGTTTTTTATTTAAGAGAGAACGGAGAGAATATTTATAAAAGAGCGAGTTATATTATTGGCCTCTGGCTACCATATCGTTTGTTCAAAATTTGTTGACAAGAAATTTCATACGCAAAATACGCGTATAGGAAAAGGAATGACCTAAATATTTTGAAAACCCCATGGAAATTCAAATTAAATTTCATGTATGAAAGGGATTCTTGCAGATCTGAGGTTCACTTTTGAAATAAAATTAAAAAAATTAAAGAAATCATCTTAGACTTCATAAAGGGTTCTTCTTGAATTCAACATCTTAGATGATTTAGCTGTGACCGTATGACTGCCTGTTATTCAGTGCACAGCGAAACGTAACCTCATTATTTTTATTATCTGTTGAACACCTTGCTGGTTTCGGTTTAGTACACTAAATCTGACTCAATTCTTAGATGTTGTTGTTTATATAAGAAGAAATATTCAGTAAATTATAAATTATCTTATCGCAACATAAAGTATGAAATACCGAAATAAGACTTCTAGATCCATATTGCTTACAGCGGGAAGTAGAGCTTCTAGACTCAAAACGGTGAACTGTTGCAAAGCAAGAAATGATCGAAAAAAGATTATTAAAAATCGTCAAGTAATTTTACCTCCTTTTTTATGATTTGAATGCTCTTTAAAAGTTAATGGAATTGGATTGACTCAATTGGAACTATATAACTATAACTCCAAATTTAGGTGACGAAATGGACTTTGGTGTTGGATGAGATGTTAAAAAAAACATCTTGAAAACTGGATTTTTTACAATTGGAAAAAAACATATTTGTCAAAAGCAATTTCTGATTATCGTTTTAGAAATAAAAACGATTTTCATTAATGACGTCCTTCATCGACCGAAAGAACTATCATTCGAGTTATTTTTGCAGTAAAAACAAAATGATGCGTTAAAACAAATTAGTTAAAACATTCCGTTGATGTTCTTCTAAATAGTGTCCGATCATTTTTGATCTTGTAGAAGGTATCATTTTTGGAAGAGCATGACTTTACATGGTTGAAAATTTGGGTATTTTGTTGTTGCTGCAAATGAACAAAATTTTTATGTTGGTTAATATTATGGCTCAACTTCAGGCCAATAATTTGCTCTATTGGATGAGTCTACAGATTTTTAGGACTGAGAGAGGTGGGGTTGAACTAGCAATTAATCAGATATCATGTATTATGTGTTTCTTAGCCACATGCAAATTATTGCCAATGCTAATGGTGGTGAATCGGTAATATTCTAAGAAAATTCCCCAGATAAAACCAGTATTACGCTCAAGTGGAATATTTAAGGTTGAAGAAGCCAGGACCGAGATGTTTGATACTCGATAGATCTGGAAAAACTTAAACAAATATGAGAAGACGCAAAAGTAACTGCAGCAAATATTAATATAATGGAGAGATACCTATAAGATGGAAATCCCTTGAGGAGGTCATATTCTCCCAAGAGGGGTAATGGAAAAAATTCTTTTATTATTAAGAAAATGTATTCTCTTAAGATTCACAATGACAGTGAAAGCTTCTCTTGCCTTTGATTAGAATAAATGTTGATTAATGCAGGCATCTTTTTGTGTTTTATATTGAAATTGTCACATTAGAGATGAACATTTTCATCCCATAGTGCGGTTTTTATATAATTTATATTCTAAATTCTACCACAATATTAAGTTTCATTTGAATAGTTCTCGACCCTTATTCATGCATTCCTCCTTAAGTTTAGTAAAATATTAAGCGTTAATGGAAACGGGACATTTCATTATATATTTTTCTATAATAATTGACATTAAGAATTTTGCTTATTTTTATCATTCCGTTACCAAAAGATAAAAGCCTAAAACTTTTTTGCTAAAACCACAAAAATTATAGTTTTTAAACAATATTTCAGCAAAAACTAACATTATTTCTTACAGTCATTTTCTTTTAGTAGCCTTATAAAAAGTTTTGCCCTAAAACATCCTTATTGTTGTTGTTTTATTATTAAAGTTCATTTTTGCTTTTTTTTATTTAAGAAGTAAATTTTTTTATTTAGTTAACCCCATCAGGCATAAATAATGGTATAAATAACTTCATAAAATATATCTGTGTATGAGTTTAAAATAATTTTACTTTTTTTTTTGAAACCATAAAAAACACATACAGTTTCGAACAAAACTATTGGCACAGTAAGTGTATTTTTCTTTATTTCCAGGTTTGAGAAGTTGACAATCTTTTCACACGAATAAAATCTGTGTTTGGAATTATATTCACAATAAAGTTACTAACTCGATTTTGCTGAACGAAAGTATTCGCACACCTAACAGAATCATATATACAAGCCTTTTTGCTTTCTAACTTCATCCAAACGCCTTGGCATTGAATGGACTAAATTTCTTGTAACTTCCTCCCCAATTCTTATCCACTCTTCCTTTAAAGCTATTTGAAAATAAGAATTATTTGAACTAAGTCACTTCTTGATCCGTCTGTCCAGTTCATTCAACATACAGTCCCACACCATTGTGCCAACTTTGCCATATTTAACAGTAATTTTTCATATTCTGTTTTGGGCTTCCTAAACCCGGTAATTCGGTCATCATTACGAAATATATTCAATTTGCTTTCATTGGAGCAAACACCTGATTCATTTTGAAGAGATTCATTTTAATCTCTTGCGCATGCTATTAACGCTTAATTTGATTTCTTAAAGGGATTAGTGATGTACGTCTAGCGACTCGAGCGTAATAACCAGCTTTATGTAGTACTCTACGAATGGTAGTGGGTTGAATATTTTTGAAACATTCATCGTAAACCTCAGCTGCAATTGCGGTTGATATCTTTTTAGGATCATGATTAATTTTTTAGAAAATTTGGTTACTTTCGCGGGGACTAAAAAATTTAAGTCGTCCGGCTCCATTCAAATTTTAGAAACTTGTCTATGCTTTAAAAAGATTTACTACGCTTTTAATAGTAAACCGACTTCGTTCCATTATTTGATCTGTCTGGACATATGAATTGCATTATTTATACAGGTGCAATAATACTTTTTCGATCAGAATCGGTAGTTTATCTTTGTTTTGCTTTAACAGAGCTTTTTTATTTTTATATCAACAAATTGCCACTTTAACCGATTAGAACCGACTTAAAATGATTTATTGTATGCAAAAAACATTATACTTCCTTTCATGGTTGCTAGATTTTTGAAACTTCATAAATAATGAACATGCAGGATTAAGTGTACCAATACTTTTGTTGGGCAACTTGATTATTTTTTATTTTAATAAAGTATTGTATTTAATGTCTGTAGTTACGGCTTTTCTTCTAAAATTTGGATATAATGGCTAAAAAATTAGAAAAAAATTAACATAAAATGCTTCCTGTGCCAATACTTTTGTTCGGGACTGTATTTATTTATTTCTTTTTTATATTTAAGATTTTTTTTGCTTTTTTCCCTTTTCTTTTTTTCCTCTAGTGATAATAATAATGATATTTACAGCACATTGCTCATGTGACTTTTTTTCGCCATTTTTTTTAAGATTCTCTTCGAAACCTAATTTTTCAACATAAATAAATTAATCCAATGTTAATGATAATGTCGAAAGTTTATTTTCGAAAATTTATAGATTTATTTAGGTTGAATTTTATTACAGTTTTATTATAATACTCCCTAGAGGAACTCGCAATAATAAAATATACTTATACAAATTTGTGAGGTTTTCCCTTTTGGTGTTTGGAAATTTAAGGCAAAATATGGTGAATCAGTCAGTACAATTTAACAAAGTCATAAAATAAGCATCGCTCAAGAGTGAAATAAAACAAAACATAAAAGAAAAAAAAAAACTTTAAGATTGTTTTGGTTCCATTTAAAATTAGCACTTCATTGATAACGTTAATGATTTATGGAGAGGGCTGCTGGTCTGCGTTATCAGGATGCAAAGTGAAAACTTTGTTATGAAAATATTTTAGTTATTTTCTGTTGAAGAGTTGTTGAAAAAATTTTTATTAATGTTTTTGTTTGGAATTTCGAATTTTATGTTTTACAAAAAGTTTAGGAAATTCCTTTGTGAAGTCAAGAAAATGTATCGAAATAATAATTGAAAATCATAAAATATTATTAGGAATATTTTCTGTGTTTTTGTTGTTGTTTTTGTAATTTTGCCTTTTATTTTACAAATGAGTGATTTAAAGATAAAGAGAAGTAAAAATAATTATGGGAGAAATTTTACTATTAAAAACCGAAGGATTTTTCATCGATATTCTAAATTTATTTAAAGTGCTTCTTATACGTTTACAGAAAGGTGATTATGTACAAAGAGGACTCCAAATTAAGTTTCCTTTAGCCAAAGTCAGAAAACTTTCTATACATTTATATGTCAAAGGAGACAAACAGCAACACACACTGTTTAAATATGATTCTTGTGTATAGACTGTCTCATATTTCCATAAACTCATTGAATTTTCAGTTATACAATTCGTATAGCGTTTCAATGTCAATGCAATCCCTTTGAACAAAATAGTTTTAGCGTAGAGCACTCTATTGACCAAACAAATATCATTTAGAAACTACATTTCCTTTAGCTAAAGTCAAGGAACTTTCCATGCATTCACAAGGCAAAAGAAAGGAACAGAAACACACACTATTTGAATATGATTCTTGCTCGTACACTGTTGCATATTTCTAATAAATACAATAAATTTTTTATTCATTATTAATAATGCAATAGTGACTGACAATCTTAGGCGAGTTTACAGGAAAATACCATTAAAATGACAGTTTTGCTCTAAAATACAATAAAATAAATTTAATTAAATTCAAATGAAATTTTTAATTAACAATGTTTAAAACGAAGTATCAGTTGACTTAATCAAAATGTTGTTCGTCAACTAAATTCATGTTCAAGTTTAATTTTTTCAATTTTTTTTAGGAATATCACCAGTGCATTAAAAAAAAATTCTTTCATATACGAGATCGTTAATTTTGGGAAAACTACCCACTGTTACTTTGACCTTTTTGGGGATTCTATTCTTTTTCTTTATAATTTATTTTAAAAACACTTAAGCAAAAAACCTGCTAAATACTGTTAAGATATTTTTGATTGTCTAAATAAACAATTTTTTCTTGGAACCACTGTGCCTACTTTTTCCACCATCTCAAGAACTTAATACAATTGGAACAAAATTTTATTTGTTTCACAGCAAAAATGATCTTTATAATCGATGTATTCAATTTTGAATGGTTACTAACTTCCCTACTGACTAGCTGGACGATAACTTTATAGATACAAGAGTTACACTGACCCAAGCTAATTGACTACATCCAATGCCTCGAATTTGCTTGCACCATCCATTATAATATATTTTTGGTGCAAAATGAAAAAGATATTTTCAATTAACAATTGTTTACTTGGAAATAATAATCAATTTCATTATTTCCATGTAAATAAGACAACAAAGAACTCATAAGTAATGAAAATGAATTAATCATAGTCTGGTAATTAATATAACAAAAAAATAAAATCATTTTTAACAGTGATTTCCCGGTTTAACGAATATTCTATTTGGCGAATTCGTAATTTAACAAACGGTAATATTTTCCTCATTGAGTTCATTATAATACGAACAAAAGAAATAATTTAGTACTCGATATAACGTTTTTTTTACACTAAAAATAAATTGAAGACATGAAAAAAGTTTATCTGATTTTTCATTTAAATACAGATTCATCCAAAGAATGAAAAAAAAAATTCGGATCAAAACACAGAACATACAAAAAAAGAAATTTACGTACCAATAAATCGTACGTAAGTAGATTGAGGGGATACAGGGGATAATTAGACGGTAATTACGGCTGATTTTCTCTATTTAAAACGGTACATATTTAATAAAAAAAGGGCTGAAAAGCTTTTAACAAAAGCAGAATTAGTCCAGTCTTTTCTTTTAAATTTAAGAATTTAATTGCACAGTACAACATTTCTAAAGATGAATCGTTTAACGCAAATGAAACCGGACTTTTGTGGAAAATGTTACCAGACAAAACTTTTCAACAAAACATTGCCAATAAGTTGACATCATCAAATTTTGAAAATTGTTATTTCCAAATTTTTTGTTTCGAAAAAATTTGGGCACTACACTGAACCAAACAGGGTAGTAAATATAATGAAAAAGGGTGTAGAATTGAAGAAAAGTAAATTAAATATCAGGCAATAAAACCTTTATTCATCATAACAAACATTTTTGTTATTTTCTCGTAATTCTTCAAATTCAATACAGTATTCAAAATTGATAAATTGATAAATATTATTCAATTTAAATTTACGAAATTTTAGTTAAATTGAGGGAAGAATAACGTTTAATTGTTCTAATAAATTCATATATAAAATATTAAGGACCAAGGGATGGAGGTCTCTCCATATAAAGCAAATATTGATTATAGAATGTCTTAAGAACTACTAGAATTTTCAAATTTTGACCCAAAGACTTCCTTGAGATGGATAGGGTCAAGAAAAAAGTAGCCCCCATACAAAGCAAATATTGATTATCGAATAGCTATAGAGAATTTGGTCTCAATTACAGTGAGAATTTTGTCCCAATTACATTTTTCAATACTTCAAGATTTGTGATTTGTGAAATTTCTTTCGAGATCTGGGACTGAGGAGTTTTTTCGTGTACCGAGGCGCATCGGGTAAATGGTAATTTTAGATAATAAGTAAATAGTCCAATGTCAATGGGACGGAAGTGGGTCTACTAGCTTGAATTTCTGATGAGAAGTTACTTCCATGTTTATTAATCAGCTGATCATCCATTTGCATTTTTTTGAATTTATGCAAAATATTCCTTTGGTTTCATTCATATTAATTAGAATGTTCTACTAAATATTTTTCTATATAGTAATCTGTAGTTAACATTTTCTTATTATTTAATATGACAAACAAAATAAAAAAATATTTTGACGAAGAAAATAGTTAAATAAACAAAAATTTTATTCAAATTAAATTCATTTCAATGTTAAGAATTAAATAGATTTGTGTGTTAATTTTACTAAATATCTGTTGATATAATATATTTGTAGTTAATTTGTTAACGAAATTTTATTTGATTTAACAACTTTTATTAAAGAATTATTTTGTTGAAAAATCTTTTAGTATATTTGAAGCAAATTCTTCAATTTAAAGAAAAATTATGTTAATTAGAATAAAAATCTGTTTATTTAATATCGTCATTTTCGTTAAAATTCCCGACAAATTTTCACAAATATTACCTAAGACATTTGGTTCAGTGTACGTTTACTAAAAAAATTACTCCATTTAACGAATTTTCCGATTGTACGAATAATGACATAATAATAACTACTGAATTAAACAAATGTTTTGTATTATTTTTCCCATCTTGATTTCATGTTGTTTTTGCTTTAAAATTTAATTCAAAGGAAAACTTTTTAATTTGTTTTGGTTAAATAAATATTTTAAAAATTATTTTTTCTTATTTCTTTATTTATTTTCTACTTATACACTTACAACAACAGTTTGTGTAATAGATTTATTTACAAAAGTTTTACTATATTTTACTTTATTATTTTCTATTTTTTTCTTTTTGTTGTTGTTTTTCCTTCTCCCTTCTCTGTCTTGTTTCTTGTAAACATGATTTATTGAATCAATAGCAAAATAAATTGATGTTGTTGCTGTTGTTGTATTTTATTTTCACTTGTATTAAAGAAGTTTGAGAAGACAAACACTTGAGGAAAAGTTTAAAGAAAACTGAAATATTTTGAAGTATTAAACATTTTTTTTATTTTTTACTTTCTTTTCCTCAAACAATATTGAATTGAATTTATTTCATACAAGACACATGAAACTACTTTAAAGATTGAATTATTGTTTGAGAAAATCGTGTTAAAGTGCTAATTGGATTATAGATAAAGAATGGAAAAAAATGTGATATATTGAAGTATGAGTATTAAAGGTTTTTGTTAAGTATTTGATATTAATCATACGTCATGTATGATTATTTTATTGAAACATCATTAATAATACTCATACGTAGGGTATGGCATGTAATATGGGAATTAAAAAGAGAAGAAATGGTCGAAATAGATAAGATATTCGATATAAGTTTGAGCAAATTCTCTTATTGCTAATGAAACAAGTATTTCAGAATGTTACTTATACTTCATGAATTGTTATATCCTTCATCACTGAGATTGATGGAGTATTATGTATACAAAGAAATGCTGTTAGGCCCGCCTTGAAATATACTGCTCGATTCAGATTCATTTTCTGAATCGATTTAACGATGTTCGTCCATCTGTCTGTCTATACGGCTGATAGTCCATGTAAACGTTGTGAGCATTCTACAGGTCGCTATTTTCGATATACCTGGATGGAATTTGGTATATATTATTATATTATTCTAAGGACGAAGACTATTGAAATCGAGCATGTTGAGTTAATTATTTCAGGTACCTCACATACTA
This sequence comes from Cochliomyia hominivorax, assembly GCA_004302925.2. NCBI lineage: Eukaryota > Metazoa > Arthropoda > Insecta > Diptera > Calliphoridae > Cochliomyia > Cochliomyia hominivorax. The sequence goes on from PYHX02000467.1 coordinate 80,498,539, forward strand.
ATTAGTTTAAAGCTCATAAAAGTTCTAACTATAATGAGATTTTATCGAAATTTGACGGAAATAACGACACTTTCTGAGTCGTTGAATCGGTCTATAAATCTACACACCTTTTGCATAAGAAAAATATGTCTTATCTCTCTTTCGTATTATTGAACCAATTCAATAACTTCCCCCTTATAGAAGTTTTAATTAATATATTTATTTACAGTTATCGCAATTTATTTTTTTTAATCTTAGAATTAAAATTAAAAAATGTCCTCCTATGATTTATTATGTTAATATAATTTTCTTAACTTAATTAAAAAAATTCTTTACTGCGTCACTTCTAATAAAGTTCAGGAGCAAAATATTGAATATAAAATATATAAAGATAAATAAAACAGAGTAAAAGTACAGGGAAATAAAATTATGGCAACAATTCACACTAGAGAAATTAAGTGGAAAATTTCTTTAAACAGTGACAAAATCGTTAAAAGGGAAGTATACACTTTTGTTGAGAAAAAATTTAAAATAATTTTGTAAGAACTTGGTGGAAAGAAAGTATAAAAGTAGTAATAAAAAACTAGAGCGTATGAGTAATAATAATTTCAAAAGTTTGGATGACGTATGATTAATATAAAATTGTAAAATGCATAAGGAGATGTATAATGAATATTAATTTATAAATATATATTTTTTAATTTCTTTAAACTATTTTTATATAAATATTTCCTTTAATCCTCTAAACCTTCATTCCCTTCTTTAGCTTTAATATAATTTTTTATACAAACTAAACCATCAGACAAGTGCTTTTGGAAATGCCACGTACTGGGGATTTTTATTTTACTATAAGGCAATAAATTTACTCTATTGTCCAGTAAAAACAAACAGTCTACTAGTGTAATTTTCTATACCAAACACAAATACATATACATAGACATAAATACACTAACTTACAAACATATGCATCCGCAAACTAAATTGTTTCAATTTATGTATGTAGTATATTAACTACAAACAAATAGAAATGTGTATATACATACATACATACATACATACATACATACATACATACATACATACATACATACAAACATACATACAGAAGCATATGTATTATTAACTATTTACTTACAAATACACACATATAAATACTTGGCAACAAGATACACTTACATACGTATAAGTAAATACTTAGATGAAGATTTTCGTATTTAAAGAAGAAAATTGTGTACAATTTTAATAGAGATAAATATTTAAGTTTATTTGAAGGTCATTTTTATTATTATCTTCTAATAGTCAAAGGAATGAATATCAAGGTCTTTTAAATTTATTAAATGTTTCGTAACACAGTGAGTTGGAAAAGTCAACGAAAAGAATATAAAATCAAATAAACTTATAATTGTACTTATAGAAAATTTTAGTATATAATCTCATCCAGAGACTAGTTCGTTGTCTCCTTTTTAAACTAGTATTTGGTATTTTATCTCAGACTAGTTTATAGCCTCTTCTCTTAACTAATTTTAAGTATCAGTTATAGTCTATTTTGAAGTCGCATCTATAGTCTCATCAATAGACAAGTTTATATTCAATAGATTAGTTTACAGTTTCTTTATACTAGTGTATAATCTTGTTTATAGGCCAGATAATAATATTGTATATACACTAGTTATAGTTTCATCTATTCTAGTTCAAAGTCTCATCTGCGGATTTATAGTCACATCTTTAGACTAGTTTATATCAAAAGTTAGTTTACAGTCGCTTTTCTATATACTAGTGTATAATCTCGTTTATATATTAATTTATTCCATTGACTAGTTTCTAATCTCACTTAAAGACTAGTTTAAAGTCTCACGTATTGACTAGATAATTGTCTCATCTATAGACTAGTTTGTAGTCTCATCCATAGACTAGTTTAAACTCGCGCCTATAGGCTAGTTTATAGTCTCATCTGTGGAGTAATTTAGACTAGTTTGTAGTTTCGTTTATAGATTAGTTTATAATCTCATCTATAGTTTAGTTTATAATCTCATCAATCGACAAGTTTGTAGTTTCGTCTACAGACTAAAGTTTATAGAAAAGTTTGCTTAAAAAATCGTTTTAATTAATTTTTCATTTCAATGACATTTCTAAATTATACTTTTTAAGATCACTGTATTGAAAGTTAAATTACAAAAGTATATATTTGAAATATCAGATTATAGAAAGTAAATTATACACATGTTTTCTATCTCTTTTTGCATACAAATAAGGGATTTAAATATCTACATATTTATTAAAATAAAAAAAAACAAAAACAAAAAATTATTTAATTAAAAACCATTAATACATAAATAAAATGAATATTTTGGTATTACGCTTCTAAAAGCAAAATTATAATTATCGAATCGATTTATTAAATATTTCAATATTTTTAATTAAAGGACACAAAATCCTGTCAAGTGATTTGAAAGCATAAATTAATTAAATTAATGAATTAAAGGTTTAAAAAGTATTATTTATTTTTATCAGATTAGAATCTAATGAACTTCTTAGATTTATTAAAATGTCAAAGAAAAATAGATCAAATTTATTTAAATAAAATTTGTTTATTAAGATAAAAAAGTTATTATTTAATTTAAATTGATTTGTATTTTAGAAAATGTAAAATTTTCTTATACAAAATCATTCAATATTTAAAGAGGGCAGAAATTAGGGATTTTTTTTAATTGCAATACATCTGCGAAAGGTGAAAATATATATAAAAAGAAAATATCTTTTTATCAAAAATTCTCAGTTAATTTTATCAAAAATATATAAACATAAACCTCGCATTTAAGCACATATCAGGTCTAATATTCTCTTCTCTGCACGCTTTACGTAAAACCTTTTAACCACAGTATTATGTGACATCTATTATCATGTTACCGGCGAAACTTGTCGATTGATAGAAAACCTGGTTCAAGAAGAAGGAATGGCTCACATGATGTTTCTAAAGCCATTAAAAGAAAGCATTTTGAAAGCTGCCCCCAACACAGCCGTTAGGGAAGCTACCTGGTTAGCTCATTGTTCGGACTATTTGGTACGATAATTTAAAGGTAATGCTGGTCTATAAACATACTATGCTCAAAAATTTCCTAACAGAGACACCGTTATGTATTCACTTTTTTATTTTTCGACAGACTTGATATCCTGTCGCTATGGAAAAAGGTTCCTAAGTGGTAAATGCTCCAAACTGTCCGGTGCTAAGGAGATATTTTGCTCTTTTTTTAATAATCGAAGAAATACGTTAGCAATTTTTATATGTGTTGTGATTCGAATCAGTGAAGTATGCCGCCACCCGACGTTTGGATGTATTCTAAATATAAAAAAACTAGAATTGATATTATAAGGAGGACACAATTCAAAATTCTATTCTCAATTTCTGTGGACCATAATGGCGTGCTGCATTATATAAAACAAAGAAAAATTTTCCTAGAGTAAATGAAATACAAGAAATATACTGGCAGACTAAAAACACAGGCTTTGTAGGAATATTATGCTCGTGTTATTCGAATTTAAGAGTTTCTAGTTTTGTTGTTAAAAATTGTATTTGGAAAAATTATACGTTTCTTAAATCTCTTTATCTAAGATACATCAACTATTTTGGTTAGATGTCTTCCACAATGCAAATATATATCAAAATTTAATATTTCAATTTCTTTTAATAAATTTTTTTAAAGAGTTCATTTTGGATTTATGTTTAAGCAATTTCTCGAATTTACCCTACAAAATTTACTTATTCACAGTTTAAAGACTTAATATAAAATCTTATTGTTTTAGAAAATCTAATAATTTCTTAGAAAATATTTAATATTATTATTGTAATACGCCATAAGTAAATACCTTAAAAGATCACACGTGTATTCGTATTAACTCAAACACTTTAACCGTCCTATACAATTGTTTTATATAGAATTTACTTTAATCCACGAGGGATTATAGTGAGTGAGAGGAAAAGTTGTGTATGTCGATGTATTTTTTTTTTCGAAATATTTGTAGTTATTGACATAACATTTGTATTTTGTTGCAATAATGTTAACACTACAATACTAAATAAAATACAGACTAAAACACACGAATATATAAGTAAATATATATGTTTGTACATATTCATATATGTATCTCTGTGTTAGTTAAATAAACAACTAAATACAAAAGTATTTAAATTCAAATAATACAAAAGTATATCTGTATGGGTTTAGTTGTTCATATTCAGTTTGATTAAACAAATACAAAACAGGTAAGAAGAAAAAAACAGTCACAACAACACAACAGTCAGAAGTAATGTTGTTATACACACATAAGCGAAATTGTTTATGTATGTAAATGAAATATATATATACATTTACAAGTATGTGTATATAAATGGATTCGCAGGAAAAATATACAAATGAAATAAAATAAAAACTGACAAATCACAACTACAAAGAAGAGAATACAAATACAAAAAGCTCTAATTTATATAATCATTTGTAAAGCTTTGTATTCATATTAAGGGCAAAAAACTAAAACTAATCTTCACATTTGTTTTTGAATCTTCTAATTCAGTTTGTTATATTCTTCTTCTGTTCTGTTTATTCTTTAGCTTTCTTTAGTTTTTGTTTAATTTTTTGTTGTTTCGCTTTTGTTTCATTTAAAACAAATTGTGCGTTTGAGTATTTTTATCTTTAATCATGTGTTATTTTTTGAACACGTGTGGTCGCTTTTTTTCAGATATTTTTGGTGATTTATCTTTTTTTCAGTTACAGTGCTGCCATTTCGTTAAAAATTCTAATTTGTTGTTTAAACCTGAATATTTTTTAATAAAAAAAGAAAAAAAAAAACGTACAATTTAAAAGAGAATTCAAATAATGTTTATCGCATTTATATCTTGAAATAAGGGATGTTAAAAAGGATTCAATTTTAAAAATATCGTAATTTGTAATTTTTTTAGAATTTCTGAAATCTTTATTCGGGTGTTATAACTTGAAAAATTCATAAGTAAAAAAATCATGCGAAAAATGGAAAATCATCGAAAAACTCTCTTTATTCAGTTACGAAAAAGAAAAAAGTTTTTCCTTGTGTGAGACATTTAAATTAGAAAGGTCCTTTGAAAATGGATTAAAAAAATTTCTTGATACAACATTTTTATAACCACCATCACCACAAGTGGTAGAGGGTATATTTAGTTTGTCATATGAAATGCCAAGGTAATATAATCTAAGAACCTATAAATCATATATTCCTGCATTATATCAAAATCTAAGTCCATTTAACCATGTCCTTCTGCATGCTAGAAATATTTGCATGAACACATTGTTAATCCGAATTCAATACAATTTCACCAGATTATTTGTAATTATCTAAAGCAGTTTACTATTGAAAACCAGCAAAATCGGTTCAGTAGCAATAAGAGTAAAGTGCGATATCTGAAATAACCTCTAAATTCACAAAATGCACTTTTTTTAATTTAACATTCGATAATTAATGAATTATATAGAAATAAAAATATCATTATAAAATTTTAATATAAAATGGAAAAAGTTGTTCTCAATCTGGTCTTATGAAGAGATTCCAGATTTTTTATTCCGAAATACTTTTCTCAGTAAATTACTTACTTTGACGTCCATTATACTCTTGATCCATTATAGATTTCTTGTCTGAATATAAGTGGCTACATATATGATCAAGACACTTCCTTTTTACTTTTTTTTTTTGCTTTGAATATTTTCTCCTCCAAAAAAACGAAATTTCTTTTTTCAGAAAATAGCGAAATTCTAATAGAGTTGGAGGGAAAAGAGTTTCCTCTTATGCCCTCGAATTTGCTTTACATGAATTTACGTTGGAACTATTTCAGAATTAAAAAAAATGTATGTCTAGAGGCAAATAAATAATTTTAAAATAAAAAAAATATTATCACCTTTTTAAAGCATAATCGAAAAAATCCCATTTTTTCTAAATTTCAATGTCAAAATAACATATTTTTTTCGAATCCTTACAGAGAAATGGTTTTTGTACAAAAATTATTTTGAATTTTATACACAATTTAGGCAACATTTTTGAAATTTTATTGGTTCTGAATAGAGTCAGCCGAGTTTAAAAAAAATAAAAAGACCTTCAAAATGGGTCAAAATTTTATTTTGGTCAAATATCTCTTAAAGTAAAACAGTTATTTTACACACAAAAGTTTTTTAGAGAATAATAAGAGCATTATTTATTCAATCAAATCATAAAAAAAATGTTAACGACTTTTTAAAAAATCGTCATACCCGAGATGACCAATTCTAGAGATCCACTTCCTAATTCCAGGAATTACTGCACACCCTAAGAATGTCCATGTGAAGTTTCATTACGAAAGATATGAAATAGTTTCAAAGTTACAGGCTGTGTACCGTTAAGTTGTCTCTCATTAAAGAATTTCAACTTTAATTTTGGTTAAGAATAATAAAGATTAACAAAAATGGAGATAAAAATTAAACGCGTTTATAGGAGTACGCGTCAGTGTATAATAGTGTGGGAAACACATGTCAGCATATTATTTGTATAGAATTATAATGACTGCATGTATGTATTTTTTATTTCTTTATTTTTCTCAATCAAATCACGAATAATCGGATAGATGCATATACGAGGGGCCAACTTGGAAGATCCAACTGCTAAAACTTTTAAAAACGTGTTATATTTCAAATCAATTAGAATTACCTCAACTACGTCTGTGTGAAATTAAAAAAAAATTATTCACCTGTTCCAAAGTTGGAGAGAATGTTAAAAAAACCGACTTTTGAATTTCTGTTTCTTTTTCTTTAAACATTTAATATGACTTATAAATTCCCCCACCTATTTTCTGGTATTCAATATTTTTGAATAAATATTGTAAAGGAAAAAATTCAAATCTTCCTCAAAAGGATTATTCAAAAATAATAAAGGTGTTTTTATTTCAATCCTTTTAATATTTAAAATACATTTCTATATAAAAAGGAAAATAATTTAATACTTTTGATAAGTAACAGAAAATATTGAAAGGTATTGAATATTAACATAAATCAGCGTAAAATTCGATAAAGAAACTTAATTTTTATTTGAGTTTAAACAACATAACTCCAAAATTATGAACTAAAAGTAAATTAAGGACTGAAACCGAAAATTTCGTAACACATGTCACTTATCATTTTAGTCTCATTTAAATTAGTAACCACAAAAAGTTACATACTAAAACTATTAAATATCTTCAATAAAACCCAATTTCGTCGTAAAAAATTGGACAATAAATCAAAGCTCTGTCATCAAACTGTTTCAAATGTTAATTAACAGTTCCTGGAGATTTTGTTTGTTGATAGAAAACCTGGTTCATGTAGAAGAAATTGTCCACATGATGTTTTTAAACCCAAAGAATATAAAGCATTTTAAGGTATATTTTCGGGCGCATAATGGATGACAAAACTGGCGGCTTTCTCGTAGCTTACTGATCGACATTTGTATGTTGTTGATGCTGGAGAGAATTTATCACAACAGTTGTTGGTATGGCAAGCAATATGTAGTTGCGAAAAAGGCACCCAATTAATATGAAGGATTATTCACAAAAAAGGCTGCTTAAGACCTAAAATGTATCAACTTATTTTCGGCTTGACTTGGCATTCAGTCACATTGAAAACAAGCATTTGTGGCATTTATACCAATAAAGGCAAATTCTCCAAACTGCCCGAATATTAGGCCAGTGGAGACATTTTGGCTCTTGAAAAAAAGAGAATTAAAGAGCAGAAAAAAATGTTCAAAAGTGTGGTAGATTTATAAAAATGGTAATGAAAGGGTTCCCGAAAAATGGTTCAAAATTTCATCACTTAGGATTAAAACTATAAAAATCACTTTTTGTAAATTCTAATAAAAATTTCAATCAAGAAAAAGATTAAAACTAAAAGTTTATTGGTTTCGTTTTTATTAACATATATGTATGTTAAGAATTTTTCTGTCTTAATTCTCTAATTTCATCAAAAATTAAATTAAAAATTTTGTAAATTTTAATTTTTTCTATTCGTCCTGATGAAATGGATGACAGATCAAATGAAATAATATATTTTTAGTAGTTTCGTTTTTATTAACATATATGTGTGTTAAGAATTTTTTGATCTCATTCCTTAAGTTAATCATAAATCACTGTTGGAATTTATGTTTCTCTCAATTTGTTCAACATTTTAAAATTTATCTCATTATTAAATTAATATTTCAAAATTTCTATTTCGAAAACTTTTTTTCTAAGTTTTGATAAAAATAAATCCTCCTTCTGTAAAATGTTTAATACTTTTTAGTTTTCTTCTATCAAAATACTTTTAAAAAAAGTACTTTTTTATAGTTATTTATGTGTTTTCTCCTCTTTACTCTGTTTCTCCATTACAAAAACAATTTCTTTTCATGTTTTACTTCTTTAAGTGAATTATTAAATTTTCCTAAGCTTTTAATTAGTTGCTTTTGTTTAAGCTTTAGCTGGTTCCGTTCAATATTGATGAAAGTTTTTCTAAAACATTACATTGACTTTTTTCAGTTTCCTTTTTTACTCATTGACGTTTTTCCTTTTTGCTTTTTCTTTCATTTTGTGTAGTTGTTTTCATTATTATACCCTCCACTAAAACAAGTGATGGAGAGGGTATATTAACTTTGTCATTCCGTTTGTAACGCTAAGAAAGAATCGTCTCAAGAACCATAATGTATATACATTCTCGCATTGAATTTAAATCTGATTCGATTTAGCTACGTCCTTCTCTGTGTCCGTATGCCTGTCTGTCTGCTATTGTTGACATGAGCACCTCACAATAGTTGACAGAGCTCAAGGAAATTTAGCCTGAATATTTGTTGTAGTCCTCAGAAGGTTCCTATTTAAACCATTAAAATCGGTTTAGTACATTAAAAGATATAGAACAATATCTAACGTTTCATACGCATTTGTGATGGAGGATATTTAAAATTCGGCATAGCCGAATATAAAATTCTTAGTTGTTTTTCTTTTTTTTCCTATTTTGTAGTTTATTTAAACCATTTTTCCTCTTTTCCTCTCTTTCTCTTCACAACTACACTTAATTAATTTCTTTTTTAAAGGAGAAAGAAAAACAACAAATGTAAATATTAGTATTTTACTGCATAAAGTTACAACAATACACAAGTGACAACAAAAACAACAATATTTAACAGAAACATAATATGGTTTACATTTTACAATACACACATACATGTACACATACATTTATAAATGCTAATCAAAAGCTTTTGACCCCTCGAATTTTCTTGCAGAAAAATACGATTTTCAAAGTTTGAGAAAAAATGCAAAAAAGAAAAAATTTATAATTTTTTAATCATCTTTTGTTTGTCTTTTTTATTCTCTTTGGAAGAACGAATTTAATTCCCGTTTGTTAATTATTTTGTCATCCTACATAAAATCTCTATTAAACGAAATTTGTCATTTTAACTAAATTAGATGATTAGGAAATATACACTTTGCACCGAATGCACGAAGCTAAACGTTAGTACCCCGATTGGCAGACCTTAAGAACAAAAGGAAAAAGTTACATGATTTTGTAAAAGAAAGGGATAAAACAACGGATACCAGCGGACCCCGTTATGTTGAGAGTATTGTATCTACAACTGGAAGATTAGTTGAGGATATTGCTAAACGCTTAAAAAAAGTAACTTCGCGTAAAAGAAATGCCAAAATGGTTTTTAAATATTGAATACTGGACAACATAATATATAAACTGAGTTGATTTAAAATGGAATGTGGGGTGGAGCTCGGAAGGGGACATCCTGCTTACACCAGGGCGAGTCAAATTAAAACCGAAGTATATGAAAAGAATAGTTTGGATGAAATTTTAGTCTTTACGCGGAATTGAGATTTGAGCAGAAAATTAATCATTCTACGGACTAAGGGAATTTATATATTGTATGCAATACTAAGATATAGAACTGAACTTGAACTGAGCTGGAAATGAACTAGAACTGAAAAAGAACTGAACTAGAACTGAGCTGGAAATGAACTAGAACTGAACTTGAACTGAATTTGAAATGAACTGGAAACGAACTAGAAGTGAACTAGAACTGAAAAAGAACTGAACTAGAACTGAGCTGGAAATGAACTAGAACTGAACTTGAACTGAACTGGAAATGAACTTGAACTGAGCAAGAACTGAACTAGAATTGAACTTGAACTGAACAAGAACTGAACTAGAACTGAAAAAGAACTGAACTAGAATCAAACGACTGAACTAGAACTGAACAATTAATTCAATTAAAACTCAAATTGAACAGATTTTTATTGTTGTAAAAAATTAAAACTTGTTTCAAAAACAAAATTTTCAGAAAAACTAAATTTTTGTTAAAAAAATGAATGTTTGCTAAAAAAAAATACTTTTTTGTTAGAAAAATAAATTTTTGGTGAAAAATAAATTTTTTATAAAAAAAAATAAATTTTTGGTATAAAATTTTTGTTGGAAAAGTCTAAACAATATACGAAGACATATGAATTGACTTAGAATATTAAACCAATTTATCATAAATTTAGTCCATTTATAATTAATTTCATAATATTCAAACATTATATTATTTTTAATTCTACCATTATAATTTTTAAAAACAAAATTTTCTACATCAATAAATTTTATCAAATATTTTTCAAATAATTTCTTTTGTTTTATTTAAAAAATTTTGATTATTTTTGAGTACCGAAATCTTTCATCATTTCAATATGGAAAACTAACTGTAAATATTGAAAAGATTTAAACGGTATTAAAAGGATTTGATAAATGTTAAGAAAACAAAGGAAGCTAAAACAAACACACACGTATAGAATATAGACACATACATACTTATTGAATATTTAAGGTTTTATCATTTTTATCTCATGAAATTTAAAACTTTTTTCAAACATTTTACATTTTAATTAAAAAACAGTTTATGTCAATAAGATTTTGTTTTAGATTTTATCTTTTCAATTTCCTTACCGAACAGAAAAATGAAAATAAAAAGTTTTTTGTTTTTTTGTTTTGTTTGTAAATAAGTTTACAAAAAGTCTCTTAAATATCAATTAATTTTGTACGATTAAAAAACAAAGCAAAAATAAAACAAAATTTTAGAAAAAAGAAAACTTTTAAAAAATCTGAAAAGAGGACACATAAGAGAAATGACAATTAATAGTTTTAGTTTGGTTGTCACTATGGGAATTTGAAATTTAGAATTCTTTTTTCAATAATGTTGGGCTGTTAAGCTTTAAGCCGCTTAAATGTTCTCTATTGATTATTATTTGTTTCAAAAACGAAATAATACAAATTGTTTTTAATTATTGGAAATTTTCTGAATGTGTTTTTAGGGTGGGTAGAAAGAGAAGTTAATGCTGTTTTTTGAAATGCAAAAATATTTTTTTTTGCCACATCCAAAAGTTACAGCCCATTGACTGTTTTTTTTTTTTGTGTATATCGTCGTCATTCTAATCCCGACCGGAACAAATTTATTGTTCATGAATTGAAAATTTGTCATTATTATGTAGTATTTACTTTTGTTACTTCGGATCCTTCCCCATAAGGTCCCACAATTTATATTCAGGGATAATCGCCTTTTGCCCTTTTTGTTTTTTATATATAGCATCGCCATTTTAAGTTTTATCGAAACAAATTTTAAATCTTTTTTAATAGGGGGAAGGATCCGAAGTAACAGAAGAAGGTATTAATTATTTAAATATCATTTTTTTGAGTGTGTTTTTAGGGTGGGACGAAAAAAAGTTGGTCAACCACCCCCTAGAATGAAAATGTAGTTAATACTCTTTTCGAAAATGCAAAGATATATTTTTGACACGCACAAAAATACAGCCCATTGACTACTTTTTTGTGTGTAAGGCTACCATTATAAGTCCGACCCGAACAAATTATTTAGTGTTGTTCATGATTTGAAAACGGCTACATTTTGTCCTTTGACAGTTTTTGAATCCGACATTATTTTCTGATACTTAATTTTGTTACCTCGGATTCGTTTGTCTCAGATCCTATTTGTCCTATTTCCCCCTTTGGTTTTTTATATAACGTAGCCATTTTAAGTCCTAGCGAAACAAATTTAAAATCGTGGTTTATAGGGGGAAGGATCCGAAATAACAGAACTAAGTACTAAAAAATGATGTCAGATTTAAAACCAATCAAAGGATAAAAAGTAGTCATTTTCAAACCATGCAAAGCAATATAGAATTTATTCCGCTGTCACTTAAAATGACGTTGCTATACACAACAAATCAGAGGGGCTGTATATTGGGGCGTGACATATCGATCGAACCTCCCTAGGAAGTAGTATTAAGGAATTCTCTAGGAAGACTTACTTATTTACTCAATATCACTTTATTGATGAAAACTAAGAATTACGTGTCAATGCTAATTTTAAATTAGCTTGAATTTGGTACGTATACTTAATATTATTTATATGTAAGATTACATTCATATTACTCATACGCATATACGTTTTCTTTTGTTATAACTCCCACAAAATATTTATCAAAAATATTAAACTTTTTTCAAAATTGCCTTTAACTCTTCGTTGTAGTATTTTTTTAAACAAATACTATCTTAACTTCCCTCCACCACAACAATACAATTTTGAAAATAAAAAAATATAAAAACAAAAAAGTAAAAAAACACAATAAACAAAATTGACTACAAACAAATATCTATCAAAGAGTAACAACAAACAACAAACAAGAAAAAACTATTCAACTGTTTTAATTTATTTTCATTGACTATTTGTTAGTTTAATTCATTCTATTTTGTTGTTGCAATACATTTTGCATTTTTATCAACAAAAAAAAAATTGTTAAAAACTTTTAAATGGATTTTCTGTGTTTTTTTATATTTTTTTATATTTTGCGGCAATTTGTTTCAAAAAGTTCAATAAATACAAAATTGCTACTGTTTTCAAAAATTGTTCAATATTAAAATGTATTTTAGCAATTTTTATACCCTCCAACTCCACAATATAATGTATATATTCTTGCATCATATCAAAATCTGTGTGGATCTAGCTATGTCCGTCCGCCCGTCTGTCTACTGTTGGTAGGCTCACATCCACAATAACTGACAGAGCTGAATGAAATTTGGTCTGAATATGTATATAGTTGAAGTCTTAAGAAGTTTCTTATTTACAACCAGCAAAAACAGTTTAGTATTTAAAAATATATAGCAACATTTCGCCATAATATTAAGTTATATGTACTTTATTACCATTTCAAAAATTAACAAAATCGGTTGAGTAGAAAAAAGTAAAATAAAAAATATAATTAATTTTATGATTTACTATCAAACCAACTAAATTTCGTTTTGCCAAAGCAAATTTAAAGGGCGTTTCTGGCCCTAAGCAAACATTCGTGTTGGATTAACATACGATTTATATAAACTGGAAGTAATTTAAAATTGCTTTTAATGGGGGACACCTCTACCCCTAATCCTATAAGTCTTATATTTTTTTCCAGTAATTCGTTATCATAATTGGTGCAAAATTTTAAACTTTTGTTTAAAATTTTTTCGGTAATCAATATTTGCTTTGTAGGGGGGTAGACCTCTTCCACGCCCTACTCAACCAACGTTTTGTCCGGATAAGTTATTGGGAGCAACTTTGAGAGCTTTCGCCGTCTTTAGATAAATCAATATCTCATATATGTAGGGTACCCTTTCCCTCTAGTCCTATCGGATTTTTTTGTATATCCTATGTTACTTTCGGTTATATCTGGATCATTCTGTACAAATTTCATCAAAATTGGCCCAGCCGTTTTGGAGTCTTTACATCACATTACATACATACATACATACATACATACATACATACATACATACATACATACATACATACATACATACATAGATAGACACTTCCTATTTTATATAAAGATTAAGTATTCCGTGTCATATTATGAAAAACATTTATATATTTTATATATCTGCGAGTGTATGTTTGAGTTTGTATGTACGTAATATAATGTATTTACTTCACACACATTTGTGGTAGAGGGCATTGAAGATTCGACATAGCCGAATATAGCCATCTTACTTGATTAATTAAATATGAAATATTTTAATTATATAAATGTTGAAATTCAATATTAATGCTGCCATAATTTTTTTCTACTATACAGGCGAAATATAAGATCGGAAAGGATTTGTACCTTTAATTTCTAAAACCCCTAATTCTAGGTGATTACATCACAATGGAATTTAAGTTTAATATATCTTATTTGAAATATTCTGAACATGTCAGACATCCTGATTTAAAAACGGAAAAGGCTTCAAAGTTATATATATTCTACTGATTAATTTTTCCTGACATAATTGAAACTGCTACTGCTCGTATAACTCCCTTCTCTGTCCATTCTTCCTATTTATTCATTTTCTCTGTAACTCAAAAGGACCTTTATGACCCAAGTGAGTCACATTCTTATTAAAGCTAAACACTCTTATTTGTGACAGGTTGGTGATCTAACTTAAAACTCTATCTGCCCGTTCATCTACCTGAAGTTTACAAGCGTAGATTCAAACTCAGAGCTGATTAATATTTTGTCAAATTATTTGCTATTGACTCCAGATGTTTGCAATTTAAACCCAGCGAAAGTGGTTCAGTTAAAAAAATATAGATCGGCTTTTTAAACAACCTTTAAACTCCGGTAAAGAACAATTGCAATTGTTTAACAATACTCAGATAAACACAATCTAACACATCCTACACATTTACATACTCACAATAAAATGTTTTATATATAACAAAATTTCATAGATGCGTACACTGGGAGTTACCAAAAATTTATATATTTTTTATTACAAATCTTTCCACTTTTACGCACACACATTTACGATATATTCAGCTATAAATTATTGTATTTTTTAAATCTGTTTTTTAGTTTTTGCAAATATTGTATATCAATTACAGCAGAAAGGACTACATGCGTCCATAACATTACATCACAGTTGGATCTCCGTTATGGAACGACCTAAGTTACACTCGGCCAAAGATTGTCAACCAAGCGACAGCTGTTTCAAACGAAAGTTCTTTCCCCATGAAAGAATTATCGCATTTAGCCAAGCTGTTACAACAACAACATGCATCCATCGAGCAAATGGTAGATATAACGTGTTCCCTTTCACTGTTTTAAAAATAAGTTTCATATATTTCATCACAAATTTCCGCAGAATAATCGCAATGTATCTGAAACTAATTTAGGTAATACACAATTCAGGTAGGACCAGAAGAAGAGGTACCCCCATACAAAGCAAATATTGATTTTCGAATATCTTTAACTGAGAGAGTTCTTAAATTTGATTCAATCACTTTCTCAAGGATTTGTTTTAATGGAAAAAATGTACAACAGATAGAACCAAGGAAAGGGGTACCCCTAAGCAAAGCAAATATCGATTATGGAATATCTAAAGAACTACAACAGCGAATGTTCTCACATTTAGTTCGTTTTAAAATTTTTTAGGAACTATTTTACTGCAAAATATCGGGGACGGAAAGGATAAAGGAGAGAGGCACACTCCACATATAGCCATTCTAAATTATGGAATATTTAAAGAACTATTTCACTGAAAGTTTTATAATTTGGTTCCATTCAATACCTTGTTTTACGGGATAAATGTAGTAATCGAATATTTAAAGAACTAATACAGTGAAACTCTTTTAATTTGGTCAAAAAGCCAGTATGGTGTATTTGACAGTACTGATGTTTTTTTTAATATATTCCCACATAATCCTGGTCATAAAGTCACTAGACGACAAAAATGGCCCACTTGAAAACCGCGTACTTTATTTAATATTATTTTGACAGCCAAACGAGCAATATTTTTTAATAATATTTTTATTTAAATTTTAGCAATCTGATAGACATTATTATCTAAATTAATGTATTATTCAACAAATCCAACAAATCCAAACCTAAAAAATACTCATCGCTAATAGAAGTTTCAAGAGTATTTTAAATCGTGTACTTTCTTACTCTTAACTGTTATTACAACCTTGAGTATACACTTAAACATGAGTGTATGTATGTATGTATGTATAGGTATCTATTACGTAAACATAAAAAATAAAAAGTTTAGTCATAAATCAAAATTAAATTCAAATAAAAATCATAAAACAAAAACGAAAATGAAGAAGAAAAAAAAAAAACAACTTGAAATAAGTGCAAAATAAAATGCACAAAAATAAACATTTTTATTCACGCACTAAAGCAGAAATATTAAATAAAAAATAAAAAACAAATAAACTAAAAAAATACTCTTGAATTCATACATAAATAAATGTAATTGTATTACACATATACAAACACACGCACTCACACATAATACAAATTTATTTTATTATTTTTTTCTTTAATTTTTTTTTTTGAGAGCAAACAAAAGGACAAAATAAATAAATTGCACAAAATAAGTGAAAAAGAAAGGAAGAATGAAAAAAGAATAATTGAACAAAAAATAAGAGAAAAAAATTATTATATTTTTGAATAAATATTTTCATTTTTTATTATTATTTTTTTGAACAATAATAATAACAACAACCTCTCGAACATGAATAAATACAAAACGTGTTTATTATTTACATATGTATATTTATGAAAATATATGTGTGTGTACTCACATCAATGTAAATGTGTGTGTGCACACACTCATATACATCCCAATAAACCAAACCATAAACAAAAGGTAAATATATTCTAAAATCTTAAACTCATCATTAAAATTTTTCGACAACA
The DNA here is from genome assembly GCA_004302925.2 of Cochliomyia hominivorax. Lineage (NCBI taxonomy): Eukaryota > Metazoa > Arthropoda > Insecta > Diptera > Calliphoridae > Cochliomyia > Cochliomyia hominivorax. Next base: position 80,515,268 of record PYHX02000467.1, read on the forward strand.
TATAATAAGCGTAGTTATTATACGTTTATTTTATAAATAATTTTAAAATAACGCTTTAAAAATGTTTCCTATAACACCAGTATTTGTAACAATACTTGTTGGAATAACAATATTTACAAATGTGATTGGAAAAGAATAATGTTCGCAATGGTTTTGTAAGTGTTTTTGTCTCGTTTTGGAGAGTAATTTAAATTTATAAAAAATAAAAATATAAAATCTGTGCACTAAAATAAAATATATTGTTCGTAAGAAGTCAAACGGAATTATTGAATGAAGTTCCAACCAACTCCAGTCAGATTTGTTCCAAAATTAGTGATTCAAATTTTGATACAAGTAAAAACGAGATTTCAAGTTCTAAAGATAAAGTGGATGCTGACAAAACTTTTCATTTCTAAGTTAAATAAAGTCTATTTTTTATTCCTCTCATTTCTCCATTATTCATAGGTAAACAGTCACAATAACTCGAAATTTCGTTAAAAACTGCTGGCGGAAGTTATTAATAGAAAAGTTAGCGGAAAATTTTTGTTTTTTGGAAAGGAACGAGGGAAAAAAGTGTGTATAGCTTAAGAATATCAAAAGCCATAAGAACTAAATAGTGCATACATTATTAAATTTTTTTAAATATATTAATTTTCCAATTTTCTATTGAATTGGATGACAACGAATTTATGCAACTTATAAAATCATTTTTCCAATTTGTTAAAAATAGGAAAATATGAAAAACTTTTGAAATGTGTGATAATATGAATAAAATAAATTCCAAAAATATATAAAAAAATAAAAATTTATTATTTCAATTAAGCTTATAAGCTTATGAAAATATTACGAAGATAAGCTTACTTCAATCATGCTTCAAAAACCACTCCACTTCTAAATTTTTTGTACACTTTAACAAAAAATATTGTTTGTTTACAAGTGTTTTACAACAGTTATCATAACACTTTTGCAAGTCTAAATCATCTGCTAGTAAGTTTGTTACAAACTTATTTTAAAGCCTTTTGGTTTATTGGGATATATTTTATTGTGTACATATTTAACTACAAATATGTTTCAAATTATTTACAGTACCGAACAAGACTATTGGCACAGCAAGTGTAATATTCTTTATATCCATTTTTTGCCATTTCAAATCTTTTCACACGATAAAAGATGTATTTAGAATTACCTTTAACAATATAATAAATAACGCAAGTAAGTTTTTATTTAAAAAGGGTCATTAATTATTGCAATTTTTTAGTACTAAATGGACAAGCATTTCTGCTTTATAACATCATACGCTTTGGCATTGAATTGACTAAATTTCTTGTAACTTCCTTCCCGATTTTTATTCATTCTTTTTTTAACATCTGCTGAAGATCAGATTTATTTAAAATAGATCACTTCCGTCCGCTCAGTTCTTCCCATAAATGATTAATTGGGTTGAGGTCTGGAGATCACACTATGCGGTAGATTACGAACTGCATTGTAAATTATTCACATACGCACATCATGGGCGGAATGTTTTAGATCGTTGTCTTGTTAGAATGTGAAACTTGTTTGTGAATTTAAATATTCCGCAACTGTTTTATCTGTATTAGCGTCTAAGAAAACCAATTCACCGACATATACAGCCCAACACCATTACATTGCCTTCGCCGCCTTTAACAGTAGGATAAAGAAATTGTTGTTCATATTCTGTGTTGAACTTTCTAAACAAGGTAGCGTTAAAATCAGCTTCATGCAACATTCTACGAACAGTTATAGAGTGAATATTTTTGTTTTATTCCTGTACGACTTCAGTAGCAATTTCGGTAGATGCTTTTTAGGATTGTGCTTAATTTTTCACACAATCTATTTACTTTTGCGGTGAGATAAACTTTAGTTCGTCCGGCTTTATTTGAACTTAGGAAACTTGACTGTCCTTTAAATCGATCCTTTATGTTTTTAATAGTGAAACGACTTTGTTCTATTATTTGATCTATCTGGATTATGGCATATGACTCGTATGGGTTATGCAGGTAAAGTATGATTTTCGCTCCGATTTGCTATCTTCTTTTCGTTTTGGGCTCGTTTTTTCATGGTTGCTGGATTTCTGAAAATCCAAAAATAATAATTATGAAGTACTGGGTCTGCCAATACTTTTGTCCAGCAAATTGATGACTTTTTTATAACAAATTATTCTAATTAAAGTATGTTTTGTGTATTTAGCAGCATAAATTTTTGTATTAGTCTACGCACTTATGGTTGTATTCAGTTCTTCTAAAATTTGGTTAAAAAGGCAGAAAAGCTAAGATAAAATATAAAATACTTGTTGTGCCAATAGTTTTGTTCGGGACTGTAAATGTATGTGTATGTATTTGTAAGTGCGAGCGTATGTGATTTCAAACAACTAAAGAAATGATGCGTTAGGATTTCTTTTTTCATTTTTTCACTTTTTTTGTGAAAAACATAAGAGCTGTTTTTTGTTATTTTATTATTGTATAGCGTGTCCTTAAAAAGATAATTCTATAGAAAACTCACATACAAACATGAATGTATGCACGAGCATTAATTCTGATTCAAGTGTCGTTTCGCGTTGTTTTTTTGAAATAACAAATAAATTTCTAGTACGAGTGTAAAATTCATCTTCTATTCACGCTGTATATTATTAAAACTACACACATACATACACAAAATTGTTGTGTGTACATTGTCACAAAAAATGTTATATTCAATTAAGTCGAATGAGAAGATACATTTCATAAAAAAAAACTTTCAAAATATTTTAATAAACAGAAAAATATGTTTCTTACATTTTATACCCTACACCACCATAGATGGTTGGTGTATTATATGATTATGCTGATGTAACATGTAGCAGAGATAGTATTACACCCACCTTTTAAGAATACCATTTCACTCAAAATCAGTTTCTGAGTCGATTTAATGATGTCAGTCCATCTGTCTGAACGGGTGTGATATCTCAAAAAAAAAATAAAAAATAAAAAAATATATGAAATAAATGTCGAATACTTCTGAAACTCCTAAAGCCTTAAAAGTTGAACTTTTAAAATGTAACTACAATTTAACATTAATTTATTGTGATGGAGATTATTGAAGATTCTTCAGAGACAAATAAAGCATTCTTACCGGATCAACTAAGTGATTGAATTAAGAGTTTGTGTTATTTATACCAAACTGCGCCATCTATATTTTTTAATAAGATTAACAAATTTTTTTTTTTTTTTTAGAAAATGTGTTGAATTCTATATTCTGTAAGAAGGATTCTAAAAAGAGAATTTCTGCTGGAAGGCCGTTATAATGATCATTGTGATCATGTCAGTGAAAAAAAGTATAATTTTTCAACATTTATGCGGACCAATATTTAAGGTATTTGTGCATGATAAAGTGGAAATATATTTAGTTATCTGACTTGTGAAAAGTTTATATACAAAATTTTAAATACAAATCTTTAATCACTTCGATTTTATCATAATTTTTTAGCATTAATTGAAGTTTAAATTACTTTATTTATTTCATAGACACTAAAATAAGATTAAACTTTGGATGAAAATTTTACCTAAATTGCTTCTTCTACTTTAATTTAGGTATTATAGAAAAGTTAACACACTTGACTCTTTTGGATCCTAGAAATTGTGATAAAAATATTTTTTCATAATTAATAATTTTCTCATAATTTCTAATGACTTTTCAGAGACAAAATTCCTCAACCTAACAGGTTTCAAAAGGCCATAGACTGTCTTATATAGAAATGGCTTATGGAACTTCTTCAGCGTTATTAATATAAAATATATGAACAGATCATAACTAGACTTATACTTAATAAAATTTTGTTTTTCACCCATAAGGTGGTCCAAAAATACATAAATTTTAATACTTATTTTTTGATGTCCCTTACAAACTAACAAACTTTATCTTCTCTCTTTCACTGTATGTTGGGGTGGATCACACAAAAACAGAAATCATAAATATACACGCACACATAAAAATCGTGAATATTTATGTGATTGTGATGAAGAAGAATGGTTGAGTGATTGAGGTGGTAAAACTCATGTGGTGAAACAGAGATAATGTGTGAGTGTTTGATGCTTTTCACGTGAATATTTCTGTATGTAAACAAGAATAATTTTTTGATGAGATTTTTTGTGTCAGTATTCGTTTGATTTTTTTCTATTTTTTCTCTATACAAATTTGTAAAACACAATCACATTGACAATACAAATTATATGGTGTTGTATTCCTGTATTGTTATTGTTGCTGTTGTTATTATTATTGCTATCGCTATTATTATTGTTCGTGCTGTTAATATTTCTTGTCATTTATTATTTGTTTTCGTATTTTGTTTGTTTTTTTTTTTCTTTTTTGTTTAACCATGATTTTTATGAGTATTTTTATATATACTCTACATCATCGTAGGTGTTTGGGGTAGTATGCGTTTGTGCGTAAGTTTGTAACGGTCAGAAAAAATATTATCACTATCACATTTAAGTATACCGTTCGAAACAGAATCACTTTTTGTGCCGATTTTACGATGTCCGTCCATCTTTTGGCTGTTCATGTAAACATTGGACAGGTTACACTTAAAGATATCCTGATGAAACTTATTGTGGCTCAAGGACGATGCCTTTTGATATTGGTGATGATGAGTCTAGCCTCCTTACAAATGTTACTTTCGGTTAAAAGGTTATTAAAGTTCTGAATATTAAGTAAATTTAATGCATTTGGAACAAATAAGTCTAATGACATACAAAAATTATGTGTCAAATTATACTTTCAAAGGTCCCATACAAAAGTATAAGAAATCAGTGTACGAAACTTTATGATGGTCAGTCCACAATTTCTAATACCTCCCGGAAAAAGTCCTTACAAAAGACATAAATCCTATATGAATGTACAATACACTGCATTCTTAAGCACAAATAAGGAAAATATATGTACACGAGGGTCGTTCATCATTTTTTGTTAGCCACCATTAATAACCAACAATGTGGTATAGGGTGAAAAATAGTCATTCATGACCAACCATAATATTTACTTGTTTTATGTGTATTTGTGCGTATTTATGTGTCTGTGTGGTTTTGTAGCTTTTTTGATGTTTCTTTTATATTTTTGCTCATTTAGTGGTAAAACAAAAAAAGAAGAACAACAAAATGGTGAACAAAAATATATATCAACAAAAATTTATTGTTTATCTTTGTGTGTGTGTTTAATATTGATGATTTTGTGGTAAAACGTATGTATTTTAATAGTAAAAGTTTCAGTTTTTTATGTTTCTTTTTTCTCATTTCCTCTTTTTTGCTTTCATTATAATCTTTTTTCCATTTTTTTGTCTTGTTCATTTTACAGGAAATGTAACGAAAAAAAAAACATTTTTTTGTTTTTAATTTTACAAATAAACAAAAAAAATCGTGATATATTTAAAAAATAATAAAAAATGAAAATTCTGTATAATTTTACAATAAATAATTTTTATAAAAATTTATAAGCTTCATTTATGATGAACATTTGTTTTATCGTTATTACAACAATTCTGAAAAATATTAGATGTAGTTGTTGAGCGTTTTTCATTTTATTATTTGTAATTTGAAATTCTTCGAAAAGATCTTCCTTTATTTTATGGCTCATTTGTAGCACGTTCAAGTAAATATAAAAAAATTTAACATAAAAATGTTTAATTAAAATTATTAAAACAAAAACAGTAAAATTTTAAGAGTTATCGATAAATTATTATAACAAAAATGTTATCAAATTTTGAAAAAATACTATTTGTTTTAAATTAATATGAATCTAAGTAAAATAATATAAAAACTGGAATGTGGTATGATGGGTACACTTTTGTTTTACAAGGATTTGATGGTCAGGAGATAAAATTAAATAAAAAAATGTTTTATTAAAAACAACGTATTGTTTTTTGTGCTTTAAAAATATAACCTCCACCACCACACAAGGTGCAAATGTTGTTGTTCCATATGTAGCATCAAGAAATAATAACCTAAGACTCCCTAAAGGAATATTTATAAAATTTTGTAGTATCCTCTCACCCGTCACTATATTTTCAGGAAAATTAATATGGTTAAAATTGAGGTACCTTTGGGTTTATCTGTCTCTATCGAGTTCATAGCCGATACGATATTTTGTAGTCCTCGTAAATCTCTATAAAAATTTGCTCACATGTGAAGTTATGTTCCAAGGAAATTCTATAAAATATTTAGTGTTTAATTTATAGTTTTAGTAAATCAACTAAGAGTTCATTTAAAATATTGTTAACTAAAAACTTGGCTTGTAATTCATTTTATTTCCTTTAACTTAATTATGGATTTTAACTGTCATATTCAATTGTATTTTCTTATAAAAGCCCTTAAGCTTGTCAGCCTCTGTAAATTATGCTTACGATTTTAGGCATTATTTACATAAACTTTGTAGTCCATGTATCACCACAAGTTCAACCTTGGGTTAAAATCCGAGCTCCAAAACGGACAGTCAAGCAAAGGTATGCTGTGTTCGTTAAATGACTTAGACTACTTTGCAACATATACCGCAGCATTTTCTTGCTGGAATATGAAATCTTCATCCTTTTCTTAAGTTTAATAAGGGAAGAGCATCTTCCAGCAATTCGTTATAAGTTGTGCTTTTAATGTTGTTATAACAAAACTAATTTTAGATTTGCCAAATGTAATTGATAAACCTGAAAGTCGAAATTTCATTTTAACATCGGAACATCTCCGTTTCATCTCAAATCGTGCCAAAAACATTAGTGAGAGCCGGGACCCTTTAGATAAAATGTTATCAGTAAAAATACCTTTTTTCCACTACTTAGTACCATAATTTTCTCATTTCTTAAAGAAATAACTTACCAAAGTTGAAGGTGGATCTTTTTTCTTGATCGGTGTGAAAAATTTCCTTAAGCATTTTTAAACGTTATAAAATTTTTCGAATTAATTAGAAAATTTTGCAGTGAAATTATCATTAAAGATTTATGTTTTCTGTAAGAAACAGAAATTTATATTATTTTATTTTTGAAAGGAATTTTCATATCTGCGTTTACAGCAATAGATGTCATTGTATAAAATGTTTATTTATTGTATTTTTTTATTTATTGTATTTTTTATTTTTATTTTTTGTATGAAATTCATCAAAAAATAAATAACAGATCTAAAACACTTCAGTCCTTTAATATGTTTTAATAATATTTTTTTATATTTAAAAATTGTGTATTTTCGTAGTCCCAAAATTTTTAAATTGTATAAAGGAATGATAAGTTCTCATAATAATATTTATATTGGGGCGAAAGTTTCCCTTACCTCATCCAATCTTCATATTTTTCTTAAAGATAAAATTGGTTCAATATGTTAACTCAGCATTATTAGTTCCCCATAGGAAAGTGTAATATCGATATCTATAGATGTTCAATAATTGGCATTAATATTTTTTCACACGAAATCTGTTACATTAGAGAATATAGGAAGATAACTCCCATTCAGATCCAAAATATCTTAAATATTATGTATTGTACGTATACATAATATTTAATAAATACTTAATATCAATCATACGCCTCAATAAAAATTATTTTATATATTTATATATTTTCTATATGCTTGTGGGGCAAAAAATATAGTTGTTTAAAAAATTTTAAAATCGTGATAACTTTTATTCCTTTACAAGTTACTCTTTAAATCAAACGAATACTTATTAACTGAACTAAATCCTTACAGCTGTTACAAACACTTTTCTGTAAAGCTTAATAAAATATATACCTTGCAACACAGGGGTAAAGCATAAAAGTTCTGTAGGACCTTTAAATGAAGATTTTCATTTCCATCTGAAATCCTGCTGATTGCGCTCTAGAGATGCGTTTTCAGTTTCAAAGTTTCTGTTCAGAAAAGTATTCAATAAAAATGTAGAATGAATACAGAACAATACTTTCTATTTAAGGTGATCTGAGATTTAACAAGTTATAATGTTACAGTCGGATAAGCCCAACTACGTAATACCCTACACCACAACGTTGGTTTTAATTAGTGATTTATATAATATACACAGTTTACATGGGCAGCCATCTGGACAGATAAATTGGCTCAGAAAATGATTCTGAGTTGAACGGTATACTGAGAGGTTTTCTGTATGTTACAAATATCAGCACAAAAACATTACAACAAATACAAATATTATTATCTCAATATTAAGTATACATTTAGTATACATAAAATTTAATATATTTAAGGAAGCATTCACTGATAATGGATAAACGGTCCTCTAAAACACCACCGTAGGACCGTTTATCCATTATCATCGAATGCCTCTTTAAATATATTAAATTTTATGTATACTAAACGTATACTTAATATTGACATAATATTTATCATACACAATAAAAACAGTAATAAACTGCTGGAGCAGAGAAGGATTTTTGCAAAAAGAGTATTAGTCTCTCAAGCTGTAAACAAGCGGTACATTTTTGCATAAAATATATGACATATTCACGTGTTTTTTTTTAACATTTTACGACAGAGATGTCTAATTTGGTAGATCAACCTCTACGCCTCCGAGCAACTAAAGGCTTGAAATTTAATTTGTTGATTCGAAAGCTTCATAATTATTTCAAAAACTCGTTTCGGAAACACTGCTTCCCATAATCTTAAATCAAATAAATTATGATTCGATATATCATTTAACTTTATTAAATTTAACCAAAAAAATCCCCTTTTAAATATTCAAAGCGTTATAAAATTTTATTATTCTCCTCTTTTATCTCTTTCGAAAAATAATATTTCCTTAACTGCTATTTAGGTGCAAAATTTGAATAAATATTTTATATATTTAAAACAACAACAATCCAAGGATTTGAACAGAGAATATCAAAAAATATATAATTGCATTTTGTGATTTCATTAAAAATGAATATAAAGAGAGTGAAAAAAACTCCAGAAATCCTTAGATTTTTTTTAATATAAATTTCACAAAACATAATATTAATAACATCCTTCCTTCCGTTCCAATGATGTTTGATGTTTACCACTATGATGATGATGATGATAATGATGAAAATTAAATGAAATCATGACAATGATGTTTGATGCCGATGCTGATGTTGAATATGTTGTTGATGTAGAAATGCGAATAATGACAGTTATGAGGATAATGGCATTCCGGTAGCAAACAAAAAATTCTGCTTCTTTATAAATACTACTTTATCTTATACTTTCTCATTTCTTTGCGCTTTAAAGACTCACTTCCCAGTTACTCACTTAATGGTGAAAGTATTTAAAAAAGTACAATTTATACCAAACTACAAGAACAAAGAACAACTACAACAACAAGCCCAAAAAAAAAAAAAAAAAACAAGAATAAGAACAAGAAAAATATTGTATATATCTAACCGCTGTTGCTGACATTTTCAAGAACATTAACTTTTATTTCGATAAAACGAAAAGGAAGATGAAAAACGTATTTTTTATTTAAGTCTTTTTTTCTCTTTTTTTTTAAATTTTACAGATTCTTAACATTTTTACTCAATAATTTTCTTCACTTGTTTTTTGGAAAGTTTGTACGTCATTTGCAAAAAGCCTACCAAAAACGGATGTTGATGATGCTGGTGATGTACCAGAAAGATGAAAACGGAATAAGATGAAGGAACAGCCAACAATATTATTTAAGGATATAAGAAATTTTGTTTATATATTTAATATATATTTATATTAAAGAACTTAAACACACACACACACACGTACAGACATTTTTGTATATAAAAATATTTCCTTCAAGAAACACCATGACATTGACTTTTATGGTTCTTATATATTTTCATTTTATTCACATATTTGACGCTACTGCTGTGGCTGACGACAGTCATGCCACAAAAAAAAATTAAAATCATATGAAATCACTGGCAGCCAAAGAAAAGAAAAGGAGACGACTGGTGGCATTTTTTATTTTCCAAATTAATAATGTCAATTTTCTTATAACAAAAAAAACTCTTCTTATATATAAAAGCAAATTCTTAGGTTTAAGCCGAAAAAAGGCTTAATTTATAGATATGACTAAAATATTCTAAACGAAAGAAAAATTATTCACATTTCTAATATATATTAACCCTTCTAATTATATTCTTGATATTAATTTACTATTATTATTCATCCAAATTACTTATTCCCAAAGCCAATCAAAATTTGGAAAAAATGCAAAAAAAAAGAGTTCACATATAAAAAATATGTTTCAATTTAATATGTCTATATATATATGTAATATATATATTTATCCAATCGATTCTTCCCTTTAGCGACAATATCATTTATGGCCATTTATTCAATATTTTACCACACAAATACAGTAGCGACAGCATCTGTATCTGTGAAATATAATTGTATATTCAATGTGTATTATAGAGAAAAATAATGTACAGTGGGATAAGAAAAAATATATTTTCAAGAAAAAAATGGGAAATTTTAGCCGAAAGTTAAAAAAACCTAATTTAGCAATTTTGAAATCAAATAACCATTAAAATCAGTAGTTCATATTCTCCGGAATAAAATCGAGTTCAGATCATTTGATTCAAAATTAACTACACAAAAACCAAGTCAGAATTTATAAATCTCTTATAAATATCGGCTATTTTTAATTTACTTTTAGTATCTCAACAAGAACCTTATCAGTTAAACTGTGTCGAATGCCTTCAAGCAGATAGTAACAACATTATGTTACATATAAATATTTTTACATACATTCACATAATTAATATAAAAACACTCTGACTTGATAAAGTCAGAGTGTTTAAACTTGAACTTTTCTTAAATAAAGCGGTTTACAATATTTAAAAAAATGAAATGGATATAAATCTGCCACTTTCGAATGGCTTGTCCGATTTAAATGTTGTTCAACAGAATGATATTACAGATGTGGTCGTGTTTATGTTTAGACATTGTAGACTTAACAGTTTCCGGTTTGAACACCAAGAAGCATAAAAATATCGAAAAAAATATTTAGATTCGTTATATTTGAAATGTAAGAATAATTCTACAAAAAATGTTATATTCTGAGTGTATTATTAAAATTGTACAAAATATGTATCGTTGTGTAGATGTAGGAGAATCTGCATTTATATTTTTGTAAAGCTAAAATTTGTAAAAATTTAACGCCAGAATTTTGGATTTAATCAGATATTGATCTAAAACGCTTAACACAAAAATGTTTTAAGTTAGAAACTTCTACCCATTCTTATTTCTATTTCTTATCCAAATGATTGGTGGCATTACGTAAGTGGCAAGTTGTTTATGTTTTCTAGAATATGCCCCAAGTTTCAGCTACTCTCCTATTGGATATCTATTAACACAAAAATCAAAATTTAATTTCATATGATTTGCGGCATCACTTAAGTGGCAATTTGAATAAATCTCAAGAAGCAAACTCAATTATTGTTATTCATCATTTCTAAAATATGCCACAGGGTTCTCAACTATTTTTTTGCCAACATAAAGGAAAGTGCTGAACAAAATGGGTAGATTTTGTGCAATTTATTTATTTTCTCAATATGGCTTGGATTTCTCCTAATTCCCAAACAAGTTTTGATAAGAAATTTTAAGGATAATTTAAGTTCTTAGTGCAATAATTTTAAAATCTTTATTCAATCGGTCACTTATTTTGATGGGATATAAATTTTACGTATACATTACTTTGTCTTCTAAAAGAAATGATTTACATTTTACAGCTAAGCTAAGAATTAAATGGAAACTATATATCGTCCGAAGTGATATACTGTATTTTCTGTAGAGCAAAAGTAGCACCACCCTCTGTTTTAGAACGTAAGATATACGCGTGCAACTCAAATGATAAAATCTAATCAATTTTTTTCATATAAGAGTAGTTGAGGACTTTCAGGAAGTCACAAAATAGTTGTTGTTTAATTAAAAATCGCTAAAGTAGGGTCCCAATTTTTATAGAATTCAAAGGTCTAAAAGAACCTACTCAAGATGGCTCTAGCTCAATACAACTAGTGGCAGTTGGACATAAGTGACAAACTAACTTTAGATCGGTCCACAGATAAACGTAGCTTTCATACAGACCCACTACAGAATTTTATAAGTCTCACCAAATATTAGTATTGTGATGATATTTCACATGCAAAAAAATTTGGTTAAACTTCTCTAAAATAAAGACATTTACCTTTAATCAAGGGACGGTTTTCGACTCTTTTTATTATTCTTCCAAAAATCAGACCCTTCGAACGATTCAATTTTAATTTTCAGAAAACAGTTTCATTTTTTATCGCTTCTTGCAAAGGGTTTAATTCGAATTCGAAAAAAGTTTAAAAATTAAAAAAAAAAATTATTTTGAAGTTGTGGGCGCTAATTAAAAATGTTTTTTATTAAGCTGAAAAAGGGATGTTTGCATGTATACAACCTGATTGTTATATTTTCAACCATTTCGTATTTCTTAAAGGAGCTTAAAAAATAATCTTCTTTTCTGGGTCTTAACTCAAAGAAGAGTAAAATATTATTAATCGAAAAAAAGAGTTTTATCTTTTTAATCTTCGCGAAAAAATAAGGATATTGTTTCGAGTTTTTCATACTCTGCTTTTAGAATAATTATAATACCACAGTGCATGAATACAAAATTTATGTAGAAAAGAATAAGAGAACAATGGCAAAAATAAAAGAGAAAATAAAATATTATTTATGAATCACAACAAAAAAATATAAATCCCAAAAAAGGGTTGCTTGTTCCTTTACTGCTATTATAAATGATGACTGTTGTTGTAATAATATCTATATATGCTTATTCATATATAAGTCAGTAAGTCACTGAGTCAATAGGTTTTATTACATATATAACAGCATATCATTGAATATTTACATACTATATCCGTATATAAAACAAACTCCAAAGAAAACTATATAAAGAAAAGAGGAAGCATAGAAGAACAGAGTGAAAAACATAACTCTTTCATTGTCAGTATTATTACAGTTATTATTAAATCTTATTACAGCAACTTCTTTCTGGAGCCTATTTTTGGAGGTATACGAGTGGATAAAAATAAGCTGCTGCTGAGAATATTCTTTAGATTCATAATTTCGTTCTTTTTTCGTTTGCAGTTTTATTTATGATTATTATCACATATGGAGGTTTTTTGCTCCTTTTTTTCTTGTTGTGAATTTCTTTTTCTATATTTTTTTATTGATGATACCATTTATGCCATTTTCCTTCTATTCGTTTGCTTTACGTAAATAATTTTTATGGACCAAATTTTTTTAATCGTTTGCTATAATTTAAGTAGATTATTAGTTGTTTAATATTATGGCACAAGAGTGTTTAAAGTTTATTGGCTTTTAGTTAAGGTTAAATATGTGAAAGTGATGATTATTATAATTTTTTAATGTGGTGAAAAATATTATATTTTCTACAGACACATGTTTCGTAAAGAATGAATTTTTGACAAAAAATTTAAATTGTATTTCAATAATTCCTTTAATATCTGAAAAGGAGGAAAATTAGATTTTAGACTTCATCAAAAAAAACTTTTGTAAAATTTACTTTTTTAAGGAAAAATTGGAGAAAAATTTAAATAACTTTCGATAATAAATTTCCCACTTAAAAAAAGAAAATTTCGATATTATCTCTCTTCAGAGGAAAATCTCGAGAAATATTCTATTAAAAAGAAAATTGCGATTACTTCCCATTTAGAAGGATATTTTTCTACACGAAATTTTTGACAAAACAATTTTCATAAATTTTTCATCTAGAGAAAAATTTCGATAATTCTTCCATTTGTAAGATCCTTTTTATAAATTTCTCGTAGAAAAAACTTTTAGATAAATTTTATTTTTGAAAAATATTGAAAAATGATACACTGTCTCTTTAGAAACAAAATTTATATAAATTTTCTCTTTAGAAATAATACTAGTAAAATATTATCTCAAGGAAACTTAAAAAAACTTTTGATAAATATTCTTTTTAGAGAAAACTTTCAATGAATTTTCTTTTTAAAGAAAAATTTCGAAATTTTTCAATTTTTTTATTTACAGATATTTTTCAATAAATTTTTAATTTAGTGAAAAATTTCGGTTAATTTTTTAGTTATAGAAAATTTTATTTAAATTTATTATTTGTAGAAAATTTTCGATACAACTTCTTTTTTCAGAAAATTATCCGAAAATTGTCTTACTATATAAAATTTTCTATAAATTATCGATAAATATTTCTATAGAAAATTTTCGATAAATATTTCTATAGAAAATTTTCGATAAATATTTCTATAGAAAATTTTCGATAAATATTTCTATAGAAAATTTTCGATAAATATTTCTATAGAAAATTTTCGATAAATATTTCTATAGAAAATTTTCGATAAATATTTCTATAGAAAATTTTCGATAAATATTTCTATAGAAAATTTTCGATAAATATTTCTATAGAAAATTTTCGATAAATATTTCTATAGAAAATTTTCGATAAATATTTCTATAGAAAATTTTCGATAAATATTTCTATAGAAAATTTTCGATAAATATTTCTATAGAAAATTTTCGATAAATATTTCTATAGAAAATTTTCGATAAATATTTCTATAGAAAATTTTCGATAAATATTTCTATAGAAAATTTTCGATAAATATTTCTATAGAAAATTTTCGATAAATATTTCTATAGAAAATTTTCGATAAATATTTCTATAGAAAATTTTCGATAAATATTTTTATAGAAAATTTTCGATAAATATTTCTATAGAAAATTTTCGATAAAACATCTTTCTATAGAAAATTTTCGATAAAACATCTTTCTATAGAAAATTTTCGATAAAACATCTTTCTATAGAAAATTTTCGATAAAACATCTTTCTATAGAAAATTTTCGATAAAACATCTTTCTATAGAAAATTTTCGATAAAACATCTTTCTATAGAAAATTTTCGATAAAACATCTTTCTATAGAAAATTTTCGATAAAACATCTTTCTATAGAAAATTTTCGATAAAACATCTTTCTATAGAAAATTTTCGATAAAACATCTTTCTATAGAAAATTTTCGATAAAACATCTTTCTATAGAAAATTTTCGATAAAACATCTTTCTATAGAAAATTTTCGAAAAAACTTTTTTCTATAGAAAATTTTCGAAAAAACTTTTTTCTATAGAAAATTTTCGAAAAAACTTTTTTCTATAGAAAATTTTCGAAAAAACTTTTTTCTATAGAAAATTTTCGAAAAAACTTTTTTCTATAGAAAATTTTCGATAAAACTTTTTTCTATAGAAAATTTTCGATAAAACTTTTTTCTATAGAAAATTTTCGATAAAACTTTTTTCTATAGAAAATTTTCGATAAAACTTTTTTCTATAGAAAATTTTCGATAAAACTTTTTTCTATAGAAAATTTTCGATAAAACTTTTTTCTATAGAAAATTTTCGATAAAACTTTTTTCTATAGAAAATTTTCGATAAAACTTTTTTCTATAGAAAATTTTCGATAAAACTTTTTTCTATAGAAAATTTTCGATAAAACTTTTTTCTATAGAAAATTTTCGATAAAACTTTTTTCTATAGAAAATTTTCGATAAAACTTTTTTCTATAGAAAATTTTCGATAAAACTTTTTTCTATAAAAGATTTTTGTTAAATAGAAAAATCTCGATAAATTAAAAAACTTATTTATATATAAAAATGTCCATAAATTTTAAATTTATTGAAAATTATATGTTTTCTAAAATCTTTGATTAAAACTTTAGAGAATAATACAACACTGAAATCGAAAAATTCTTCATGACATTTCTCATCATGCTTTTCAATTCCTTTCAAAAGTTATTATTTTTTTTTTTGTAAAAAAAGTTAATCCTAAACAATGAAAAAAATTCCCTGTACAACAACAGCAATAACGGAGAATGAAATACGTCAAGGACCTTTATTATTTTCCCACTTAGAAGTCTTAGCAAATTCCTTAATACAAGAAACTCTTAATTTACATCAAGAATTCATTAACAAATCACAATTTGTTAATGAAGAATTTATAAAAACCTACAAAAATGAACAACAACTTCAAGATATTTTCTATATGTTTATAATATTACAACAACAATTGTCTAAAGTTGAAGAAGAAATCCATTTACTGGAATGTAAGATGACACAATTTACAAATCTTGTACAACATTTTGAAATAATAAATAAAATGGAACAATTCAGTTTGAAAAATATCAGTTGTAATTGTCGTATTTGTTGTTGGTGTCGCTGTAAAACAGATCGTCAACTATTTTTGGAATTGTTACAAGAGACAAATAGAAAATTGGAGGGAATTCCGGATTGTTTGGAAAAAATTTTGGAGTTAAGAAATTGTGCGAAATTAAAAGGTCCTTATTCGGATGTAAGTATAATTGAAGTTACAGAAGGGGTTTGTTTATTAATACAAAAAAGATTAAGGAGATTCTAGGGTTAAAGGGATGAATGACTCTTTTTATTTTATTGCAGATTTTGGCTGTTATAAATTTTCATTGTGATATTCTCAAAAATTGTGATAAAAATATGGATTTATTAATGGATAAATTATCATTTATTGAAGTGTGGTTTGCTACAATGAAGAGACCAATAAACAAGTTTATTTCGAAGTTATAACTTTTAACATTTCCCATGATATACATATGTAATTTTAATTAATGAAGATTTAAATTTTACCTTTCAGATATTTTCCGTATTAACATAAAAAAGAATAAATGAATTTCACTTACCTGAAATGAAAAAGAAAGGAAAAATTTAATTAGATTAATATTATGATGAAAATTTAGACATAATTTCCTAAAACGACATTAAATTAAAGAAAATGATCAACATACAATACAATTTTCTCCTCTTCAAAATATAATAGAATTAAATCCCTAAAATTACGGCTTTCGGAGGGTTCGCAAGGTAAATTGACACAGTGGGGCAGAATTGACTTTTTGTTTGGTTTTATGTATTTTTATCAAATTTAACGTAATAATGGGAGAGAAATATAGAATTACAACAATTTGAACGGACGTTGCTATAGGGACACAAACAGTGTTCTTCGGTAATTTATCATTTATAAAATGTGCCCAATTCTGGCTTCTAATTAAATTCAAATAGATACATTACAAAGGTATCAGAAATACGCAAATATACTATATTTCCCTATGCCAAATCCTTAATTCCCTCCACCACGATCAATGTAAAAATAATGGTAGGAACATATTAAAAATTTCACTTGTAAAGGAATAATACCCCCAAATGTCCTTTTAAAAAATTACGTTGTTTATAATATATCAATATTATTGCTTCATTCGTTCGTCGAATTTTATTAAATTTCCTGTCACAACTTCAGAGACATCATGTGATACCAAAAATTTCATTTGTACCGTGTCCCATGTCCAAAATTTTTAAGTCTTTAATATTTTATTTTTAAGACTTAATCTTGTGTCAAATTTCAGGAATTAAGCTTTAAAAATTTCGCATATTAAAATTTTCGCTAATAAGGGAGATACCACATCCTCGTGCATTATTCTAATTTGCGGCCTAAAATAATATATCGTGAGTTTTAAAGCATTAGTTATACAGGTAGAGAAAAAAACATGTTTGAGGTAACCATAAACAAGAAGCATCATGCTTTTGTTATTATATATTGTTATCGTAACCAAAATATTTGTTTAATCGCTTTGTAATTTTTTTAATAACAATAGTTATTGTTATCAGCACAAAGTATATTGTTATTTCAATAAAAATGATGACAATAGTTACTGTTATCGTCAAATATATATTATTTTTCATGTTAACACAAATTGTAAAAAAATATTTATTTATATTCAGTTGTCAGTAAACTGAAAATAATATTTTTTCCTAATAACTATAGTTATTTTTTATAACAAGCTGTTTAGTAGTAATTATATTGTAATCAGTCAAACATATAACAAGCTGTTTAGTAGTAATTATATTGTGATCAGTCAAACATATTGCGACCACAATATTTTTTTATTTAACAAACATAATTTTATGGCAGCAACGAAATTGTTACCAAAATAAAATTAATACAACCATTAACATGTTAGTGATAACAATAAATGTTTGCCGCAAATATATAACTATTTGTGACAAACATATTATGAAATGACGTTTCTCTGCGTGTAGAGACATTTGATATTATTATTTTTTTCATTTGTATTCCCCTCCTCGTACCCTACACCAAAAATGTTTTGTGCGTAAAATTTTCCGCTTTATACAAAATTAACGTGCAGAATTTCATGTCATAATATTTGTTCAGATTTGTTAGTGTTTTGAAGGTTGCTTTAGATATCGGTTTACATATTAATTTCGGGCGATTAAGAAAAAACCCAGGCAAAATTTCATAAAGATCTGTCATTTATTAAAGATGCAAGCGTGCCAAGAAAAGACAGAAGGACAGACGGACATCGCTAAATCAATTCAGATTTTGGTTTGATGCAAGAATATATATATACTTTGCTGGGGTCAAATGGGGTTACAAATGAAATGAAAAAGTCATCAATGCTCGTAGTGGTTGAGGCTAAACAAAAAAATCTTTTCAAATGAACATTTTTCATTTTCGACCGAAATTGCATTTTTCAACAGACTTTTACAATATCAGGAAAAATAAGCTTTAAATAGGAAAGAATGGGACCTTTAGAACAATCCTTTGTAACCCATATGGAAATTGCAAAAACGCCTTTTAAAGAATACTGAAACAAATATTTTGTCTGAATAATTTTAAAATTTAAGAATTTTTTTAAATTACCTCTAGATTCTCTCAAAATAAATTTTAGTTTATATAAAATTATTACTTACTTTACTTAAAAATAATAATTCTGAACTTTCAAGTTATTTTCAAAAAGACTTAATTACAATTAAATAAGAACTAATTGACCTTAAGAAATTTCTAAATAAAATTTTTAATTAATCTATTTTGATATGATTGATTGATCAGTTGGTTATATATTATTGTTTTTTTTTTGTTGATTGATTGATTGATTGATTGAGTGATTGATTATAGAATTATTTATAAACCACAAATTACTTTGTTAATTTTTAACTTTAACCACAAAATTAAGGAAACAACAACAAAAACATATAAGGAAACAATTGTCTATTTAATTTTTAAAATCTAATAAATAAACAACAACAAAAACAACATTTTCAATATCAAATATCCTTATTATCCTTCGAATGTTTTATGAGAGTTTGAGAGATTTATTTTTTCTTTCACAAAACACTGGTCTCAAAAGACTTTTTTTGGAAATAATTCTGTAACTTTGGAATGATTCATTTGTAAACGAAATTTGTCATGCACATATTTGAGATATTTTCTTATTAATTTAGAGGAGAACACGTTTCTAGTGGGTGCTGGGGTCGGGTAAAAGATCTCCAAATTTGATCACCAGGGTATGATGATTTAAAAAAGTCGCCAATTTGATTAAAAACATATTTTACATATACATAGAGCTCATAATTCTTTACAAAAAATAAGGTTACATGTGTGGGATATCTCCTATTGTTTAAGAGATATTTAGACCAGAGTAAAATTTTGTCCAGTTTTCTTTAGTTTTTGAACTTGGTGGGACTCTATTCGGTTGTTAATTTTTGTCTGGATTCTGCATAAAATTCTTAATAATTTTCGTGCAAGAACCATATATCTCTGTGGATTCAGTAAAACGTTATATTGTTTTGAAATATAAATTTAGAAAAAAATGGATTTTTTGTGATTTTTTTTTTCAAAAATGTGGTAACATTTTTTACTTTTAATTTTTTTCCTTTTGGACTACAAATTTTTTTCTCAATTCGGAAAAAATTTCTAACGTAAATGCTATGGACAAGGTTGTCCTTAATGTAGAACTATATAAACATTCCCACTTTCTTATTAAAAAATACCCAAAATTCCAATTCGGAGAAAAGTTATTTAAAAAAATCACTTTTCTCAATATATTGCTCACCCTGCCATCAAAGAAGGTTTGATCTATGGAGAAAATTTGTATAGTTCAGAAGGAAATATTTGTTTTTAAAGTGAATACAAACAATGTTTTAGGATTTTTTTGGACCAAAATAGTGCTCACCAAATTCGAAAAACTAAAAAACAACCTGTGCAGAATGGCTCAAAATTTTTCTTTGGTCTAAATATTTTTTAAACAATAAGAGATATCTTACACTTGTAAGCATATTTTTGTAAAGAATTATAAGCTCTTTATGTATGTAAAATATTTTTTCAATCATACCCGAGGTGACCAATTTTGGAGAACCACATTTCAACCTCGAGACACAGTAGAACGTGTTCTTCTCTAAATAAATTGAAAAACACGTCAAATCCATGTCAAATTTTTTTAAATATTCAATAGTTCCAAAGTTAAAAAAAATATTACAAAAAAAAAGATCTTTTGGACCATTGTGCACCAGTTTCTATTCAACACTGACTCTTTTTAAATGAATATTTTTATTTATTTGTTTAAATGTGAGTGTGTGTTTAAGTATTCAATTTAGGAAACAAGTTTAACTTTTACGAATTGGGCTCTTTAAGGATATCAATCAAATAATTTTATACAAAATTGTGGTCAACCGTAAAATTCTTTAGAAATTTTATAATAATGAATTCGGTAAAATGTTAAATAAATTTAACAGAATAAATTATTTGTCGTTTGCCCTTTTAAAAATGAATAAAATATTTAAGTTTATATAATTTTGAAAAGTTAACTTTATTTGGGGATGATTATTTTTATTCTCAAAATTGCTGTTTCTACATAAATTCTAGATTTAATTCACAATTCCAGGAAATAAATCAGAAAGTCTGAATATTATATTTGTGACTTTTAAAAAACTTTTGAAGGTCATTTTCCAAAACTAAGAAATAATTATTTATTAACTTTTGTGGGGTGAATTTTTTAAAATAGAAAAGAAACCATATTTAAGGGGTTTTCCGGAAATGTGGACATTTTAAAAGTAAAATATTTTTTTAAGAGTTTAATAAGAAAGCAAAATCAATGAAAATGAATTAATTTATATGGCAGATTTAAATTAATAATTAGTTAACCTTTTTTATAGAAGAATAAATTAAATTTCCCTTTGTTATTTTTAAAACCTAAAAGAATGATCAGAAAGACTAAGGACAACAATTTGAATATATGATAATAAAATTAAGTCAATATTCTCGATTTACAGGTTCTTTTGATTGATATTTTATTTGTATGGACCCTAAAAATTTCTCCTGAATAATCTTTCTTTTCTGACAAATATTAGATTATATTCATTAAGCAATACAAAATTTTATTATTAGTGTTCCTAATAAAGGAAACAGTACCCGAAATATCATGAAAACTGGGTCAAAATTTATTGTGGGCAAGATTCATCCTTTTTGCGTGAACTCCCAAAAAACAGCGACCTGTTATAATCGACAGCAGAAGCTTATACTGTTTTGTATTAAAATTGATTGTCGTAAATGGTCTAAATTATGAAAGAAGTTCAACTAAGTTAACCATCAGCTTCTGTCTCGCTATCTGATTTAATATCTATGTCACACAAACATCTGTTATACATCTAATGATGTTTTCACCTTACAGATCTTCGCATCAGATACATTGTTTTGAAATGCAATATTCGGTTAATCCCAATTCAAGTGTGGAATGATCCAGATAACATTGATCCCCTATATTCCATGGATTATCAGCATATAGCCTAACCGCTATATGCTGATAATCTGAATTCATAAGAAGTTCAGTGGAAGCAAAAAGTGCCTTCGTCAGAGTCGACCGCTATGCAGCTGTCATCAGGATCTTAGACTTTAGCGAAGATCATCCGTTGGCTTTCTTACAGGACTTTTTATCTACTACAGTCTTGTTGTGGGATGAAGCCCTCATGTTTGTAGTTTCTGATGACACAGGTGGAACTCCATTCGAAAGGATGCGCAGTGCTGATTGGATGCGGTGGAAAATGGTTTCCAAGTATTATCCAGATGCTATCATGTCTGTATAGCATCCCATTTATAATAATATTTTGGAGAAATGTGGACGTGGAGTACTCCTACTCATCGATCACACAGCAGAAGACCACTCAACTCTAGCATTAATGAGTCTGTTCTCAAATTGGTTTCAAAACAGAGTCTGACTTTGCTTTCACTCCCAAATAGCAGTGATTTTTCCTTTCGTATAATCATATTCCGAATTTGAGAGAAACCGCCTCGGTATCGATTCATTCAGATGTAAAACAATAACTCTCTCCAGAGGCTTGAGTATAACTGAAGCGAAACATTTCGCTTTGAAAGCTTTGGCTTAGAGTGCAATGGTTAACCTTCCTAGATACGAAGATCATTATATATTTGGTAGAAACAAAGTTTCTTTGTTTTGGCTATTTAGTTCAACGTAAGACATCAAGACCCTTTTAATTACAATGAAATTAATTTACTACAATTTAAATTCAAATTCCCTGAAAAATGTGTTTTTACAAATAATAAACTTAATCAGAAAATATGTAAATAATTTGGTTTAAGAATAGAAGAGTGTGGATATGCAAAATACATAAAATCACACACATAAAGCGCACACACGCTTTTATATGTGTATGTCAAGTGAAAAAAGTTTATTTTATTTTTTAATTTTCCAGTTCAATAACACACATATACATACATATAATTTATAATAATAAAAAAATAAAGAAAAACATGTGTTTTGTGATAACCACAAACACAAAAACAAAACTGAACTGAAAAAAACGACATAAAAAATCCCCCCGGGTAGACTGTAAAAATATTCTACGATAAATAAATACCATAAAACATAAACTCATACCAAACATAAAGTGGCACTCCCAATAATATGTTATTCAATTTAATTTTGAATTGAAATGAGAAACGGAGGAAAAGGAAGAAAATGAAGATGAAAAAATGGCATGTAATTTGCAAAACAAAATTAATCATGCAAACATGACTGTAAAAACATAATAATAGAATTAAGAAGAAAAATTTAACAATTTCAAATTAAAAAGCATACTTTAAGACTTAAATATTCAAATTAAAAAGAGCATACTTTAAGGAGAAAAAAATAATTCATACTTATTTTGTTTCTCTCTTTCACACATAAGTAAGTTTCTCTCCTTCTTTTAATTAAATATTTAACTTAAACTTTAAAATTAAACCAATTTTACTTATGAACCTACAGAGACTTTTTAAAATCATTAACTTTACAAACTCTTTTAAACTTCTTAAAGATTTTCTCTTAAGTTTCAGAAAGATAATGAAAAGAAAAATTGAAGAAAATCAAAGCAAAACCTTAAAGTTATTTTACTAATCATGAGCATGTTGCGTGTATGTGGCTAATTTAACTTGTTCTCTAAGAAACCTCTTTAACCAGAACATTTATGGTCTAAAAACTAGACGCCATTTTGTTTATAGTTATTTTCCACATACACTGAACAAAATGTCGTAGGTAATAATGACGAAAATTTTTCGTATAACTTAACGAAAACAATTAACAAATTAACAAAAATTTTCTTTAAATTGAAGAATTTTCTTCAAATCAAATAACATACAAATTTATGTATGTTATTTGATTTGAACGAAAATTTAGTAAATTTAACTTAAATATGCTATGAAAAATTCATCAAAATAAATATTTTTTGTCAATTTGAATAATGTATTGTTCAAATTGAATAATATTTATTCAAATTAATCGCATTCGTATTAACGAATTCAAATAGTCATATTGAAAAGTTTTCATCAATTTAAAGAATTTACGAAAAGTTAATGAAAATTTTTGTTATTATGATTAAGAGGTTTTCTTCAATTCTAAACTCTTTTTCGTTCTATTTACTACCTTTTTTTGGTTCAGTGTACAAATACATAAAATGTGCGTGTTTGTATTTGTATTTAGTTTTTGCCATCTAATAGATATTGATTTGTTAGATGCTTGTGTCGGGGTCCATTTATATGATTTGCGTTTACTCTCAAATTGTTTTCACTACAATTTGACATAAAATGTCATAGTGGCTGTCAGAAACACTAAACAAAACTCATTTATACTTTTGGTCTATTGTTTTTGGTGATATTATTCCTCTTGTTGTTGTTGTTATTGTCGTCATCGTTCTTGTTGTTTTTGAGATTTGTTACTGATGTTACTTTATCACAAGAAGAAGCAGAAAAATGGGATATATAACCGCTTCTTTTAATACGAACTTAGATGTTAATATTGATAAGCAGTAAAAGGAAATAACAAAAGATTTAATTAGTGAGTTTATAGCAACAACAAAAAAATGTCATAATTAATTACAGTTAAACAAAATAAAAAGCTAAATTTACGATTTTCTCGCTTTTAGAGTTGTACATTATATTTTTGCTATAAATTGATTTTTATGTGTGATGACATGAAATATAAAATAAATTCTTATTTGTGAAGAAAAGTGATAAAGGGTATTTGTCCTCATAATATAATTTATTGATTAATCAGATTAAAAAGAACGTCAGCATTGTAATATCTCCGTTATTTTAGTAAGAGCTACATTAAATGAACTTTAAATGTGATAAAAATAAACTTTAATTCTTTAATGTAACAATTTGAAACAAAAAAGGAGATATTTAGCAAATCAGAAATATTAATAATTTAAAAAAAAATGCTTTCTTTTGAATATCATTTTTTGCATTCTCTTAAATACTTAAGAAAAGAAATTATGAACAAGTATGTGAACACAGTGTTTTCCAAAAATATAGTACCACCTAATTGAATTTCGCTTAAAATGACTTTAAATATTCTAAAACAAAAAGTTGCACACTTTTTTCAGAAAGATTTGAAAAGATTTTCGTTTCTCAAAAAAGAAAAAAAATGGACGATTTTTGGAATCATTGATTCTCTCAAAATTCAAGTTGTTGAAAAAAGTCTTCTCTTGTGGGAATTTATTTGTTTTTCGGAAAAATACTCAGAATAACGTAATTAATGTCTCACATTACAACTTCTGAGCCATTAAAAATATCTTGAAGACATTTAACATGTTTAGTGAAGTATAGATCCTGATCAGGGTTTTTACCAAAAAGGTGGGCAAAATTTGTTCACATATAAAATAAATTCTTTGCTCTAAACTCTTTAACTTATTTGAATGCTTTATAAACAAATTTTAATGGAAATGACTGTAAACTAAATTTTGGCGAACTTGTCCATTTAAAAACTTTAATTCTTCTGTTAAACACTTAAATCACCAAATTGAAACCATATTGAAATTGAAAACCCAAGAAAGAATTTCCTGCCGAACAGCCCTTTTTATGAAAGGATGATCATTTAAGTTACAATAAGTCAAATTTTTAAACATGATTTATAGTGGTTGGAGATTTTAGGTATTTTCATATGAAAAAGTGAAAGTGAACTGGAACTTCAAAAAAAAAAAAAAAAAAAATAAAAATAAATAAATAAATAAAATAAAAAAAAAAATCATTAAATAATTAATTCGTTTCGATTTAATTAAATCTTAAATATTATTTTTATTAAAAAATCTAAATTTTTAATTCTTCATAATTTTCTTTTTATATTTTTATATATAAAATGTTAAATTTTCTTTAAAAAATATGAATTTCTATCGTGCTGCGTTTTGATGAATACCAAATACTTGTCTTCTTTGGCTGAAAATGCTAACTAAACTTCCTCTTGTAAAATTTTGCTTTTTTCCATAAATTTTTATAACAACTTAAAAAACGGCTTGAATGTCTCTGAAACTAAAAACGTTCCTTTTTCATAGAGACTTTCAAGTGTTGTCTCTCTGCACAACTTTATTGTCTGAATTTTATAAATGAACTTTTGAAATTTTAAAATTACGGTTCAAAAATTACAAAATTATCTCCATAATCTCTCTAAAACCCCTGTTTATTGTGTGCTATACTTTTGAAAAAAATTTTATAGTTTCCATAGTTTTGCTAATTAAGAAATTAAGCACAATAATAAAAGAAATTGGAACGATTTTCGGAAATTCTAGTTCTTTCAAATTGAAAATTTAATTGTTATACCCTCCACCACTACAGGTGGTGATAAGAGTATATTAAGTTTCTCATTCCGTTTGTAATGCCTAAAAGGAAACAACTAAGCACCCATAAATAATATGTTTTCTAGCATGAAATCA
This sequence comes from Cochliomyia hominivorax, assembly GCA_004302925.2. Lineage (NCBI taxonomy): Eukaryota > Metazoa > Arthropoda > Insecta > Diptera > Calliphoridae > Cochliomyia > Cochliomyia hominivorax. The sequence continues at coordinate 80,541,320 of PYHX02000467.1, forward strand.
AAATCTAAGTCGATTCAGCTAAGTCCATATAGAAAAATGTAAACAACGATTATGACTAAACTAAATATTTATGAAGTATAGCACGCGGATGTGGTATATCTCCGAAATTGTTACAATAAATAAAAGAAAATATGGTTTAAGAATAAAACAATAATACCAAAATATAATAGACTACGTTATTCCGGGGTAGAGCATGAATGGAATCCACTTTCAAGCGTTATAGTCAATGTTATCTTATAATTATTTCCAAATTAAACGTGGTGAAAAAAATTAGAGATTTTGCGCAGACGAATATAACAATCTTCTTTATATAAATTAAGTTTTAGCCAAAAATGGTCAATTATATATGAAAAGACCCCTTAATTGTGAAAGGGATAACTAAAACAAACTTTTTGATAATTTTTACCCATTTTGTTGTTGACTAGTCCAAAAAAAAAACCTATTGAAACTTACGAAACTTGTAGGCCGAATAGTGATATCTCTTCACACTAATTCCTCTCCAGTTTAATAGTTATGAATTGTATCTGGGTTAATCCATTTATTTTTAAATGGAAATTTTAAACAAATAATTTTTTTAATTAAAAATTATGTCGTCCTTTCGAGTTGAATTGATTTATCAAACTTGGTTTTTTCTGTTGTTCCTTTCTGATTTAACCTGCTTCTGAACTTGACCTTAAATAGTTTTAGTAATAAAAAGACACATGAACATGACAAGTGGGAAAGGGTACCCCGATTTTTCATAGATTAAGATTAAAAAGATTAAAAATACTCCCACATACATCCAAAGTTTTTCAAATTTGTGAATGATTATAAAATTTATTTCTGGTCATAAATGCTTCGCTTAACATAAGATTAACATGAGATTATTTATGGCAGTAGAGGAAATTTTTAGATATTGTGGAAAAGCTATTAAGGAGAGTTTTTATTGTATATGAAAACTTCGAGATGATTGTTATTTTTTGCTTACATGAAGTAAGCGAAGTTTAAACGTAGGAGGATAACAGAGAATCTAAATAGATCTCTATGAATATCGATCTACTATATACGCTCTTCATCCTTAAACATAACCCAATGTATATACAGTAGTTTGACCATTAATTCTTCCCCTAATTCAATATTTTTATTATCTAAACAAATTTCAATAGAAGAATTTTCAATTAAAAACATGAAATCATTTATAATGAATTAAACGATTGGAAAACCAAATCCATAATTAAAATCTATAGAGAACTTCGTTTTAAAAACTTTCAAACTTTATTGAAACTTAAGCAAAAACCATTTCATTCATGGTGTTTTAAGTAATTTTTCCCTTAAATTAAATCGATTTACATTTATAGTTTTGTTGTCTTCAATCGTTTTCTATTCATTTCACATTCGCTTATAAATTCTATTTATTGTTAACTGATTTGTTTTTGCCCTTTTATACATAATTTTTGTTGGTTGCTGCTTAACAAGGTCAAAGTTCTCCGGGAGCAACACAATTGCTTGTTCTTGTTTTTATGCATTTTTTTATTTATTTCCCAGTGGCTTCTTTTCCTTTTTTTCTTTTTGTTTTCGCCTTAAACTTTGCTTTAAGAAAATTGTTTTATAACATTTTGCCTCAGTTGTCTTCTCGTACTCATTTCCAATTCTTAAGGCGAAAACTTAAGATATCTTGGATGGATGTGGTTGGTGGATGTGTCATTGTTAAAACGCTGTTGACTACTCTTGTATATGTACATTTGTATTGGTGTTGTCTTGTCTTGTTTTGTCTGTCTGTCTGTCTGTCTGCTTTTTTTCTATTCTGTTCTATTATTTATGTATGAAAACGTATGTGACTTGACTCGTCTGTGGCTTAATTCTGTGCTCAGTTCTATATGAGATGATTTTTCTTATGTTTTTTTCTTGTTTCTTTATATTTCATTTTATTTGTTTTGTTAATGCCTGATTCTGTTTCTTTTTCTTATTTTTATTCTTTTCTGTTCATTCTTATTCATTTCATTCATTTAATAAAATAAATGTGTTGATAACAATAATGAAATTTGTTAACATTTTCTTTTCCCAGTTTTTTTATAACCTCCTCCGCCACAAACGGTAAAAGAGGGTATATAAACTTTGTCATTGCGTGTGTAACACTTAGAAGGAATCATAACGTATATACATTCTTGCATTAAATCTAAATCCTGTGTGAGTGTTTATGTACGTAATATAACATATTCACTTCACACACATTTGTGGTGGAGGGTATTGAAGATTCGGCATAGCTAAATACAGCATTCTTAGTTGTTCTATTGTTGTTGGAATGATATCATTTATTATCATCACATCAAATCGTTGAAATAATAGAACAAATAACGGTTGTTGGTGGTCTTTTAACAGGATTGCACATAGGCATACGTTTTATACGTTATATGTGTGTGTATGAGCAAAATAAGCGTCATGTTTATTAACATTTTGACATGTAAAAAAATTGTTTTTGTCATTATTTGTAATTTGGCCTGGTTAACATTCTTGTTTTTTTAATTAAATTAAACAGAAGAGAAAATTATAAATAAATAAATAAATAAATAAATAAATAAATAAATAAATACACTTGTATATGTTATGATCAGTAAGTAATATTAATTTCTAAATATTTGAGGCTTTTGTGATTTTTATTTAGAGTAGAAATTTTGGTCATGGTCTTATATACACGGAAAACTATCTTCTTCGGTCGTTTGGACCGATTCAGCAATACGCTCGACCACTACCAATTTAGAAACAACAGCATAAGATAGTTAGTGTGTATGGAAAAATCTAAAATCTTTTCCATAGAAGGAGTTTAGGGATTTTGGAAATTGTCTGCTAAAGTTTTAAAAATATGCGACATTACTATTTTGATACCACGACCCCGTGTTCTATCGAATTTATTTTTTATTTATATCTTCGCACAATTTGAACCGATTTTTTCGGTTTCTAATTGAAAATTTCTAAGGACAACACCGCTCAGTAAGGCCAGTTTTCATTGAGATTAATTTGCTGATATATAAACGTGCCAATAACAAACAGCAGGACAGATAAACAGACGGAGAGACAGAGGCATAGATGGGCATAGTTAAATCGACTAACAGGTTTATTTGATGCCAGAAGATATGTTCTTTATAAGGACTTAAAAGATTTCTTCTTGGCTTGGCGTGGTGAGAAGTATAACAAACAATTTAGCCGAATTTCATTGAATTTGGGCATTTCGTTTAGACACGAAAATATTTTCACCGTACCAACCGAACAGCTAAATCGAATCCTACAGGTTATGACAAGTTTTTCAAGTATTTTCGAAGTCTTTAAAAATAGTTTTTTTTTTTAATAAAAATACTACTTTTTTTAAACGCAGCACAGTGGTTCCGAAATGTTTTTGGATATAATCCTGCAGCTTTTGAACGAAATTAAATATGATTATAAACCTCAAACAATATTTTCTTTTATATCAAGAAGATAATCATTTAAGTCAATAAAGTAAATTTTAAAAGCATTTTTTTTATTTTAATTTCAAATTTTTTATTTAAATTTAAATATTAACTTTATTTAAAAAACAAATAAATTTAAGTTCTTGTTGATTTGTCGAAACAAACGACATCGACATTCCACTAACTTTTAGCAAATACTTGAATAAAAAGTTTATAAATTTGCTTCAAATCGAATCTGAACGACAATCTTTCTATTGAGAACCAGCCAGAGGCCTGTTATCCACTAAGTCATCTCAAAAATACTTTTGCTACAAACATATTGAACTTTAATTAAACGGCTCAAGAGTTTTAAAATTGTCCTAGAATTCGTCTATGTAGATTCATTTCCCATCGAAAGTGTATGAGCAATATTATCTTAATTATATTAAGCATACGCTCCTATAACACAATTTCTGTAACTTTTTAACACTTAAGACTTCACTTAGTTAGAGATAAGGTGTTTCCGACAAACCCCGTAGAAATGTAAGGAAACTAATTATATTTGACAAGTATTTGGTATCTATAAGAACGATAGAACTTGGAGTTTCACATTTCTTTTTTAAAGTAAGTGAAATGTGATTTGATGTTACAAATTTAATAAGAATTTAAAAGTTCGGCGAATTAAGTCATTTTTTAAAATTTTCATATGTTCTATAAGAACTTCCTTTTAAGTGATTACTTTATATTAATGGTATTTTAAAGACCATTACAGCTTTGCGTTTTGAAAACATAACAAAACAATAAAAGTTCGTCCAAATTATGTAAAAAAACTAAGAAATAGACTTTTTCAAAGTTCCCATTTATTATGGTATTTATATCAGTAGTTTCTAGAATGTTATATTTATAATTATTAAAAGTCAATGGTAAACATAGGTTAAAAATTTATTTTGCCAATATCTCTGAAACTATAATAGATCGCCTAGATATGTTTTTAAAGTGAATTATAAGGACTATTTCTATACAAAAACTTCTTACGTCTCAGTTCATTAATGAAATTTTAAAAGTGGAGATTGTTAATTTTGGAGAGTCATCAATCAAATACCTGAATAGGTAAGGGACTGTACTCTTCAAAAAGAATTCAGAAACACCTCAGATTTAAACGTTTGAAATTCATTTGAGATATCTATGACGATTCAAAAATCTAAAAAATAATCGATTTCCTCTTCACTTGAAGATATTTTCAAACGAAGGCGTATAAATAATATTTTTCAGTTAGATTAAGTATAATAAAATTTCATAATTTAAAGTAAAAGTTCTATATTCGACTTAACTAATTTCAAAATACCTTCCACCACGTGTATAGCTTGTATGAAGTTTCAACAGTATTAAGATAGATAAGTCCACATCTTGGACTATAACTTTTTTCTACTTAACATTTTTTGATGATTTTTGGAATAGTAATTAGATATATTTTGCTATAGATTATAGTTAAATTTGAATGCTTTAATCTGACGAATGGTTTTTAAAAGAGTGACAAAGGTTATTTTGTCTGAATAAAATTACATGGTCACTGTACCGATTCGGTTTTGATGTTATTGAATTCTGATTATTTTTTGCCATTAGACAGGCAATCGGATGGACATATCTTAATCCATTTAGATTTTTATACGTTGCATAAATATATAAACATTGAGATCGACAAATTCTTAACACTCGTTTTTCATTAACATCCAAGTACAATTTATTATTTTTTATTAAACATTTTCAATAAAACCCAACACGATCCTTTAAAAAGTGGACCAAACCTTGAACAGTCTGCCATCGAACTGTTTCCAATGTTATTAAACAATACCAGCAGAACTTATCCGTTGATAGAAAACGTGGTACAGCTCGAAGAAATGTCAAAAAAAAACATCGTATTATGAAGAGCTTCCTACACATCCGGTCGGGCACCAATACGGTTAGCTCAGTACACGAACTATTTGATACGAAAAGTTAAAAGTTAAAAAAATTCAAAAAGTTCCTTACAAGAACGCTGCTACAAATTTTGAGCCAGAGCACGTAAATTGAAATTAAATTTTCTTAAAAATTCTTCCTGGAAATGCAAAAATATTCAGTTGTGGCAAGAGAAGCCAATCATTCGTTACAATGGCTTCTATAAATAGCGAAATATACATCAAAGAATGTTTTAAAAAAAGCAGCTTCTATTTATAAAACTCAAAAATGTGTCCATTTATTTTCGTCCTGACTTGGCAATCTGTTTCTGTTTAATTCTTTGAACTCTCTATGCCCTCTCTCACCACTTGCTGTGTTGATTGATAAAATCACAATATTTAAAATTTGGAAAAAATATTAAACTGCAAAAATAACTTAATTTAATTTTGTGGAAATTGTATCCACATTTTTACGCAATATTTTTTTATTAGTTCATGAATTGTCCTAAAATTTCATCTTTTTAAATTATGCCTCTGTATTGCTCCATATTTTATTTAACTAACACATTGATAATATAATTATTTATGTTTATTTATATTACAGCTGTAATTTGAATTTTTAATTATAAAAACAAATAAATATGACAGTTTTTAATTTACACTTATTTTCTATATAACTGATATTCCCTGGCACCCAAAAATTATGGCACTAATAATAATTAAAACATTAAATATTTAATAATAAAATATTTACTTAAATAAACCCATAAATTAATAATTATTTAAATGAAAAATTAAAACAAAAATATTTCTTTATTTTCCATAAAATATTTTATTTGATAACAAATATTTTCTTTATCATGAATCTTGCAAAAGAGGAAATTACGTCGTTTTTTTCTTTTAAGATTCGATAATAAATTCAATATAATTTATTTAAAAATAAAATCTGGAATAATTCAACTAATAACTTTATTTCAATCCATTAAATCCCCAAACATTAAACTCAATTTATTAAAAAAAAGCAAAGAAAAGATTGAAAATGACGGGAAAAATATTCTTATCAAACTGTTTAACATCCAAAGGCATTTTCTGCGCAAATCCGTTAATAATTTTAATACGAAAAATCGAAAAATTTACTTTACTTAAACTGATAATAAACAATTTCTATGTCATTAGCCTTAAAGCAAAAACAAATTTTACGTCATAAAGATTTAAACAAACAAACGAACGAACAAACAAAAAAAACAACTAAGAATTTCAATTTCAATATTCGGCTATGACGAATATTGAAAAACCTCTACCACAAATGCATAAGAAGTAAATACGTTATCTTATGTACATACACACTCACACATATACTCCCAGACACACAGGAACACTTTATAAGTCATAAAATTGGTTATATTTTTGGGTAAAACTTTTTTCTACTGAACCGATTTTGAAAATTTTTATAATGATAATGAAGTATATATAATTTCATATGATAACAACAAATTATTCCAATTGGTCGATTAAGCTCACAATTTTACGAAAAAACTTTGCTTCAACTTAAAGGTTGCCTCAGATATTGGTCTATATCTTTAAATATTCTAAACCTATTTTGCAGGTTTTATATAGAAATGTTTTCTGAACTATGGGAAATACTAGCAAAAATAGACAGGAGTATGGACAAACATACAAACAGATGGACGGAGAGACAAACAGACAGACGGACAGACAGGCGGATAGACAGATGGACAGACAGATGGACATAGCAAAATCGACTGAGATTTTGATTTCATCCATGATATATATACAATATGAGGTCTGAGGTTATTCCTTCTAAGCGTTACACATGGATTGACAAAGTTAATATGGTGAAGAGGGTACACCACTTGTAGTGGTGGATAACAAAAAAATCTGTTAAAAAGAACAAGAAAATAATATACATAAATTATTGTACCAGGAAAAGGAAAATAAATAAAAAAACACACGAATGAAAAAAAAAAACAAAAATTACGCAAAATAATAGAAACAAGTGTCTATAATCTTCTACTATGACAAGGGTAACTACGTAATTCTATAACCAACAAATAAATAAGTTAAAATTCTAATAGAAAAAAAAACTAATAGCAAAATAAAAAAAAAGTAGAAAATGAAGAAGAAGAAGAAACTTGGGAAAATTCTACACAGTAAATCACTTCATTGTCATATGGCCGCAAGTAAATTGAAATTTAAGAAACAATCAGTAGCGTTCGAAAATACAACAACAGCAAAAGAAACACTCCAACCTAAACACATACACAGCACAATCACTCACCCATCTAGACAGACAAACCCGAAACCAAAGTACTTATTTTTCTCTGAGACTTTTCCACACAAATACAAAAGTAAATACTTATAAAACGCAGACATGGAGGCACAAACAAATTACAAACTGCAAATTGCTACAATAATACTCAAATTACACCATAACTAGATGTATTCATTCGTTTAGCTGGATAAGAGGGAGACAGGGAGACAGAGTGCTTGAGTGAATGTGTAAAAGTATTTCACAAACGACATTTAGTTTGACAGTCTGTGAAACATCCTCTGGTCTTATTTAATTTTGCTATGGGGCTTAATAAAGTGAACACAAACGAATTTTTTGTGTACCCCTGTGTTTTGTTATTTTTTTTTTAACTAAAACTGTCCTCTGCTCCTTTTAAGTCTTCTAGTCCTTTTTGTAAACATAAAATTTCCATTAAATTCTTTAACCATAAAGAGCAGACATTCATTTTTTATTTGGAGAAAAAAACAAAACACATTAAAATGCTAAATTGAGCGAAGCCGAATCTTAAATACCCTCCACCATATGTATATAATTTCGGATTGTCTCAGATATCGGTCTATAATCTAGTTGTTACAGGATTTCGCTGTTTGTAAAAGGTAAACTGCTTTTGCAAACAATCTGACTTAATTTTATCGAATTCAGATTATTTGAGAATGTTTTATAATAAACAGACGGTCATGGCTAAAACGACTGAGTTTTTGATGTGATGCAACAACAAAATTAATTACTCTCTATCACCACTTGTGATGGTGGAATTCTTATTACTACAGAACCTAATCATTTGAACATAAACTTGTCCTGGGATTTAAATATTTTCACTTTCATGGAGCCACTTATGTCCACTGCGATACGCCTTGTGACGAACAAGTAGATGAACGCATTTTATCTTATTAATCACAAAAAAGGTTGTTTAATATTTTGGCCAGCTAGTGGATGAGCCTGTGGGTCATCTCTACTGAGAGGGAAAAGGGAAATATAGTGTGGTTCTTGACCACTAGTAGGGCATAGATTTGATACGTCACGTCAATACGAAGCCTATTAAAATTATTGCTTCATCCCTAACTCAATTGTGCTAGAAACTACTGTGGTAGAGCTCAGCATGTTCTGTTCAATATCTACAATGGCCAGTAAGCGACCTCCATTATGTTGCTGTCATGTCGAGCGATTTCTTGAACACGCTAGGTTTTCACTGTCTCCCTATGATACACCTGGTGGCTATAAAGTGTATTGATGGAGATAAATAGTGTTAACTGATGCTGTCCAAAGGAATTATATTGTCTTCTCAGAGTCTGATGCCCCAAAAATATCTGTACATTTTAATCTCACACACACACACACTGATAAATTTAAATTACTCCTAGCGAACATGCATATGTTAGGGATCTTACAATATGTCATATTTTTGACTACAACTTTTTGGCTATAATATCGATAAACCGGATTTTGGCGTGATGTTGACCATGTCCAAATTTTCTTTAAATGTACTTTTTTTAATTAAAAATTTCAAAAAGTTCTTGAGTAATATTATGAAGTTGTCTCAAATATCGGTCTAAAGCTTCTTTCGTATTAAACCAATTATGATTTGCTCACAACAATAAAAAATACATGACAAATTTCATTAACCATTAGTAAAGTAATGAGCCAGATAAGAAGAAACTGCCAGACATAGAGACAAAATGGACACATATTTCAAAAATAACTTTAGGAGTTTTAAGATAATTCTTTCTTAGTGTTACACACGTAATGACAAAGTTAATACACCCTCAGTACCACTGTATTGGTTAAGGGTATACAAATAGACTACATTAAAAGTAGATTTTTTTGGAACATTAAATATTTATTCACTAATAGGAAAACGCACAATGGGTTCATATGAGCGTAAATTGGAAAATATGTTACTATTTTTCTGAAAGATTATTTATTATAATTCTATTTTAATTCTTGTATCCAAAATTCTTATTAAGCTTTGTATATCCCATCTCGAATTGATATTCAATTTTTATTACAACTTATAAAACTTAAATCCTAAAACTGAGTATAATTTTGAAACCCTTAATGTGTTTCTACTCATATGATAATCCAGACCTCCGATAAATGTGGATCCATAGACAAAAGTCAATAGAATCTCAATTTTGAGAATACAAGGAATTTTGACTAAATGGCGGAAACAATTTTATATATTTTTATTATAAAAATATTATCGGACATATGACTGTAGTATATGTAACAAAGGCAAGATCGGGGAAAAATTTGGATATATATTAAAAAAAAATTACTCAATACGTGGCAAAAATTTTGGAAGTTTTAAAAAAATAGAATGTAAATATTTTAAAACCCATAGTTGTGTGCCACATGTCCTCGGACCTTTTAAAAAAGTTATTGTTCGAGGTAGCTCACATTGCCACCATATGATTCCACCAATTAAAGATTACACTACTGTTTCTAACAAATCGATACTTTCCCATTGTGCAATCTTATTACATGTTATTGATCATAGTGTGGTTGTGGCGCATTCATTGATGACATGATAATGATTATCGTTACTATGTTTCTTCTGTGCATTAAATAATTTTCCACCCATAGTGCTCCTACACAATACTTCTTTTGATACTTTAGGATAAAAAAATAAAATATATAAAATGCGGGTTATGAACTAAAAGAACTTTGAACTTTATGAACGAATAAAATAATTAAAAAAAAAAGATCTCAAAATAGAAATATGCTGCTGGGCAAAAATCGTATTAAGAATTAGTGTTGCTACACAATAAACGCCAAAATTACATTACGAAATCAATGAAAGATAAAGAAAATAACAAACACAAATAGAAGAGAAAAAATTATTCCAATTATCTTCCGCCCTCATTCACAACAGATTTAAGGAACAATTGAAATGAAAAAAGAAAAAACAAATGTGGTTGTAACGAATCTGAATTATCCTATAGCACAATTTAGAAGAAAAATTTTATTAAAGAAATTTCTGAAGTACAGCGACTGTACATATTTTGTCATTCATAATTTGACAAACCCATTTAACTTGCCAGAAAAGATTCAACCGTGACATACTCTTCTATTGAGTTAGATCCATTCTAATGATTTCAGTTCTAACAACCTATTAGGTTGTTAGAACTTACATCTGACAAATCACATACTTCATATAGTATGAAGTAAGATTGAAAAATTCTTAACAAACATATGTTTTAGTAAAAATAAACCCGTAAATTTCCGGTTCTTACGGGATTAAAATGCGAAAACCCTTGTTTTGACGTTTTTCAAGTGCAGAATAGTTAGTCCATTTCCGTTTAAAATCTTCCACACCCTTGAACACATTATTTGTGACAAGAGCCCAATATCCACTTAGCTTAGTAGTTAAGAGACTTTGCCTTCATTGGTACAAATACAAGTCCTTGTATCACTCAAGGGCTTGTTTAACATAGTGACAGGATGCCAAGTCAGGACAAAAATAGGTGCACACATTATGAAGTCTTATGACTGGATGCAGTCTTTTGTTAACATTTCTTGATGTAAGTTTCGGTATTTATAGAGCTTGTTTTAACGAACGCTTGACTTCTGTTGCCACAAATGCACATTGTTTGTCACACCAAAATTTTGTGGCTGCTTTGTGAAATATAACTGCTTTTGAGTCATAAACTCTTTTCCAATATTCCCTTAGCTACAAGAAGTTGAGAAAAATCTGACGGAATATACGTTTCATCGTCCATTATTTAGCAAGATTATTTGTTTCAAAAAACTTGACTTAAATATTCGTGCTCTGTTTTTTTTTTCCAAGTTTTTAGAGTTCCTGTCAAGAACATTTTCTAACTTGCATTACCTTTTACCTTACAGAAACATCATGCGAATCCTTCTTTCTAACTAAACCAGATTTTCTATAATCGAACACTTTTCCCCCGCACTGCTAAATAACTTTGGAAACTTGTTTGACTGTAGACTTTTAAATGGTTGATCAACTTTTTGAAGGATCAAATTGGGGTTTGTTGAAAATGTTTAATAATTTTAATACGCACTCTTTTCTGGTCACTCGTTTTAATCAGACCAACAATATATTGATTTGTTTGACATTGAACATGATAACTGACCAGTTTTACAAAGGTAAATAGTTCAAAATAAAAAACAAGTATTACTTGGTTTAAAAGATTTAATGAAAAACGTGTGTTAAAAATTTTTCCAACCTCACTCCTCATGTCACAAGTAGGCCACACCTCCTTGGTGACTTCACATGTGCATATCTCTGCTCATCTCCAACTTCAAAAAGAAGTTAGACAAGGAAAGCAACTTATAAACCCTGCCTAACTGAATTCTACTTTAAATTTTCTTGGTGTTACATTTGGAATGACAAACTTAATATATCATCATTTTCCCCTATAATTGGAGAATTATATAAAATGAATTGAAAAAGTTGGCTAAAAATACAAGAATATTAAATCTACAATTCCAGATTCACTTACAAAATGCAGAAGAGAAGCACAAAATTACAAAAGGACTTTTATACGTTACGAAAAAATACAATAAGTATTCAATGACTACAGGAATAACAAGCAGCCTTGATGTTTAGTTAAAGTTGTTGTCAATTTAAGTTGTACACTTTTTTTAAATATTCTCTCATTTGTTTCAACCACCACCCCCCCAAGTAAAGCTTTCTTAAATTTGTAATAAGGTCAACTGAAAAACAACTGTTTTATATTTGACCAGAAAATTGAATTTAAAGCAAAATCTACACACAGAAAAAAATCAATGTTAAATTAACTAAAATAGAAATAATTATATTTTTTAGTTATGATTTTGCTTTATAGATAAAAAAATGTTAATTTAACATTGTTTCACAGTAAATACAGTTTCTTGAGAATTTTTTTCACAAAATCTATTGTTGTAGATTTTTATATATGTTAATATCGAAAGATTCTAATATGTACAATATTATTTCACCACAAACATAAAAACGTTTAATCTTAACTAACTGAAAACAAAGCTGTTTAACCTCAAATCAACTATGTTCCACGTTGATTTTGCTCTTTTTTTTTTCTTTTTTCTGTGTGTATGTAAAATTAATTTGTGAGAGTTTCCCATATTGTTAACATTACACAAGGGAAGTTCAACTTCATTAATTATAGGAATATCATTTCCAAATATTGAAGGGATACCTTCTCCTTTTCCAAAACTCTTATTGTTATTGACAGATTAAATTTGTGAACAGAAACTAAAATTTGAAAAAAAGTGTTGGCATCTTAAATGAAATGAAATTATTGATTTCAATTTTCTGCTGCTTGATGTTGTCTGCCATTTGCACATTAAACTTCTCTGATTGTTCTAATAAAATCTCTTTAAGATGATAGAGAAAAAGGGAGAGAGAGAGAAAGAAAAAGAAACTGGGAGAGGGAGGAAGTAAGTATCCCATTTTCTTAATAGGAAACATGTTGTGAGTATGATTTAATACTGGAAAAATGTTGTTCACATTTTTGATGTATGAATAGATGTATGTTTATATATTTGTTGTACGTTTTTTTTTTGTAATACTTGTTTTACACTGATTCACTTATACATAAACAAACATATGCTGTTGCTCTTAACAACTGGAAAATTGTTGTAGTGTTAAATAATAAATTTAGGGGAATTTCATTTTCACATTATTCCTGTGATGAGTGACAGACATTTAATACATTTTATATGTTGAGATCTAAAAGATAATATTAGTTTTATATTGATTACATTCATAAATAATTGAAATCATTTCTTGGAGTATTAAATTTTAAAGGTTTTATCAACAGAATCTGGTATCGGCCATCTGATGTTCGATGGCATTCTCATGGCCGGAGTAATAATCAGAAATCAATAACATCATAAATAATACCATCTTTACATCATTTTAAAAGACAGAACAGCAAAATAGGTTATAACCAAAACATGTTTGAGTCTGATCCCACACGCAAAGAAATGCCATTTCGCAATATGTTCGTCGAAAACATTGATATATTTGCGACAAACATTTATTGTTATTACCAACATGTTAATTGTTGAATTCATTTTGTTTGATAAAAATTTTGTTGATGTAATAAAATAATTTTTATTAAATAAAAAAGTATTGTGGTCGCAATATGTTTGGAAACATGTTTAACTGATCACAATTTTACTGTTATTAGTACAAAATATGGTTTTCAGTTAACTGTGATTTATGATTTTTAATTTTTTTAAATGGAAAATAGTACATATATGAAGCAACATTTTCATTATTTATAAATAGAAAAATTAGGCAAATAAACTAAATAAAATTATATGGCAAAAATATTTCAAATAATATTTACATATTTTCCAAAGTTATATAAAAATATGAGAAGAATATTAAATTATTTCACACAAACAAACTTTTAATTTAACTAACAAAATTTTTATTAGAATAACAATATTTGTAGTGATTATAACAATAATTTTAGTGGTGATTACAAAACTTTAATGGCATTAACAATATTTCTTGTGGCGCTAACAATAATTTTAGTTGTGGTAACTATGTTTTTAGTGACGATAAGAATAACTATTTTTATTAGTTCAAAATCACAATGCGAATAAACCAATTTTTTATTTATGGTAACAATATCTGATAACAATAGTCATTTATGGTTACTGCAAACATATTTTCTTTCTACGTGCAATTGGAAATTGAAGGTGTAAAAACACATTATAAATTCGTCTTAAATATAGATAAACTAGAAGAACAATTAGACTGTGAAAAGTACCGAAATAAGGAATTCTTGGCAAAATGGAAAAAAGTTATATTATATTTTTATAAATATTTAACTTAATTTTTTAAATTATTTGAATGAATATTTTAAAATTAATTCCACAAATTAATTCTGTGGGACTCTGAATACAAACTTAGACAATAATGAAAAAATATTAACACCTCTGGCGCTTAACTTCATTTGGAAACCATACATTATTTTTAATAAAAATTAGCCTCAAACTATGTAATAAAGTACAAGATTGAAAATCTTTTGATTAAGATGTCTGAATATCTCTCCAATTTCTGTATGTATACAAACTTTTTCAAGATGAAATTTATGTCATCACAGCAACGAATTTATGTAGATATCACTACTATATGTCTGAAATTTACAAGGGAGTCCAAATGTCTCGTTGCGATAATTCGAAAATTTTAATATTCAAAATGTGTATGAATTACATGTAAGAATATTTTTCTGCTCTTTTTTTGTCGTATCCGATATGAGTAAAAACCGGACACTATGTGAATATGCTACAAAGGTGGTCGTTATTAGCGACTAGTACAATATCTACACCTTTTTGCCCTACATATCAGGAAGGTATACTGATTTGTCATATGTCTTTGAACATGGGGTACCAATTAATAACTACCGCATAATCTGTTTTCTGATCCGCCAAAAAATCGGTTGTAACATCTTAACAAATTTCTCTGTGATATTGATAGTTAGAAGTACGGTTGGTTTTAAAAGTTTGAGTCCTGTTTTTCTTAATCTAATAATTAACACAGAAGAATTTTTTCTCCATTAAAAAGCAATTTTGGAGAAAAATTACCCACTTGTTTGAAAGAAATTTAAGAAATTTCGAAGTCTCAAAAAAAGCAAAAACCCTTTTTCTGTGAGATAATCTTTATGGTCTGGGATTAAACAATTAAACTCAAAGTTCAATTTATAACATATGAAAAATCTATGTCCTCGGAGATTTTTTGCAGCTTTTAAATAAGTTTTCATAGATTGTCGTTGCACAGTGGGGCAGACAATTTTTTGTCAACAAATGTGTAACTATTGAACGGCTGGGTGGATTAATGTAGCCCAGTGCAAAAATAAAAATGTACAATTTGAAAATTCAGAAAATTTTAAAAAGTTACAATTATTTTATATTTTATATCCGAAACCCCATAAGGTCATGTTCAGACCCTCTCCAGTTTGTCCTATTTTTAATAAAAAAAAATACTTTCAAAACTACTGTTCCAAACTACTAAAATCTGAACCATAAAACTAATGTGTCTCCGGTCGGATGGAAATGACATTTTCAAGACCTCCAAGAAATCTGGACTCTATAGATTTAGATCGGACAAACCATGTTTGCCACTTTCAATCTCTAACTAATTATTGAGACTGAGATCCAATAGCAAATTAAGTTAGACTAATTTCAAACTATCTTCATATTAATAAAATAGTCTCTTCAAATTATGCTATCAAATTACAGGCCCCAATAAAGTCAGTGATCTGAAAAATTTTCACGCTACTGTAAATTTGACAATACAAAAGATCTTTAAAAGTTACTACTTGCATTATTACACAAGTGATCAAAAGTCCCTCTTATTTCTTCCAAACACATATTCCAACTTTAAACGAAATGACCCCACAAACTCCACTCAAATGCAAAATTTTCTGACATTTGGATATGAGACATTATTATAGTACTTTCTGCAAAATAACAACAAATGTAATTGAACAAATTTTTCAAATCATACAAACTAAATCTGAACAAGATACAGATGATTTGTAGTTGTTATAATTCTATTGTTTTATTTATTTTTTAATATTTTAAAAGTATCTGTGTATGTATGAGCATTTCTTTATATTATGTTAATGTATGTATTAAGGACTGAGATCGAAAATTTCTAAGCACACATTTTTCATTAAAACTTTTTTTATTCCATAAAATTGTTTTATTATCATTAATTTTAATCGAAAAAATTCAATCTTTAACTCTTCTTCAATTATATTCCAAGTATTATTAAATATTAAGTTTTTTATTAAGTTTCTTTAGTAAAACACGTTAGTTATTGTGTTTAATATCCAACAAATGACTATATTGTTAATCAGATTAAAATAATTGATCAGAAAAAAGTGTGTAAAATAAAAAGTGTGTTAAATAATTTAATATTTTTCAAGACAAAAAAAGTACTTTCAAAAAAGTCCCAACATATTTGGTTGAAAAGCCCCCCGATTAGCTTTATGCTTGTACTATTTGACGCAAAAAGTTTAAGCAGGTTAAAAACACAGGAAGCAGCTCCTTACAGGAAGACTGCAAACATTTTGAGGCCAAAAACACAGCACAGAAATTAAAGTCAAGTTTTCTAAAAAGAGATTCTTGCTGCATAATGTATGACAAAGTGGCAAAAAAAGTTTTGGACTTAATAGCAGTCAGAATTTCTCAAAAAGTTCTTGGTATGGCAAGCAAGAAGAAGAAGTGGTTAAAGAAGCCAATCGTTTGTTGCAACGGACTCTATAAATACTGAACTTATATCAAGAAGTATAATAAAGTTGTAAGAAGAAAAGAAACCCTTGAGTGGCATAAGAACAATAATTTGGTATTTATACCAAAAAAATAAAAATCCTTCAAACTGCCCGAGGCTAAGGGCAGTGGAGAGATATTTGGCTCCAGTTATAAGGGAATTAAAGACCACAAAAAAATTGTCCGTTCGAGCAAAGTAACAGGATGCGCTATTAAAACTTAAAGGTTATGAGTTTCGAAAAAGCTACAAAATTCCATCACTAGTAACCGAAATTTATATATTTTTTGTAAATTCTAAAAATAATTTCATTCAAATAACAACAAAATTTAAACTGTAAAATTAATGATTTAATTTTTATTTACTTATATGTATGTTAAGAATTTTTTGATCTCACTCTTTATATACATTTTTTATATGTATTTTTTTTTTTGCATAAATACAAAAAAACATATTGTGTATTATGTTTTATAAACATTTATACTCACACACACACACATATGTATGGACGCATGCTGAGCTTGAATAACTTTATTTTTCCTTGATTTGAAAGGAAAAATCTTGTAAAAAGTAAACAAATCTTTATTATTTTTATTATTTGTTTTTTCGATGAAATAAAAAAATAAAACAAACACTAAATGAAAGAAAATCAAGGAAAAATACCACAACATACAAATACAAAAATATCACATACAAGTGTATTGTATTTCGAAAAGTAGTTCTTTTCCTAAAACTTACAGAGGAATGGAAGAGTTAAGGAAAAATAAAAGAAGGATTTAGAAAAGTTAAAAGTATTCAATTACAGGAATTTAACTAAAATCTTCAAATTGGAATTTTGGAAGAAAAAAAAGGATATTTTTTTACTTCTATTTAAGCACTGTTTAATCAAGGATACTCAGAACTCCTTTAAAATTTATTAAGATAAGATAATTTTTTTAAAGCATCCTTTCCTTATTCAAATTATTTACAGTGTATTTATGTACACCACAAAAATAACTAACAATATCATATGTTTTTCATGTTCAACTTATTGTGTTTTTACAACAGACTCACATAAACATATGTGTGTATGTTTTTTCTCTGCCTTCTTTGGGTGGCAGGAGGAGAGGGAAGTATGTCAGCATGTATTCCAGTGTCTTATTGTGTAAATTATTGTAAATATAATAAAAACAAATCATATTCCTATTTCTCAACCTCAATTTCATTTTAAGACTACGAAATTTCTTTTCTTTATTTTCTTTTTTGGAGTTTTAGTACAAAGAAGACTTTTTTCCATAATAAATATAATGATGGATTTCCTGTAGATATACAAGTGAATAATATTTATTTTTGCCACAAAAAAATACACCCACATAAATTCATAATAATATTTACTAATACTAATACTCTTATTAATATATTTACATACATACATACATACATACATACATACATACATACATACATACATACATACATACATACACACATACTTTTATATATTACAAACACTTATATTTATGTTATTAATGTATTAAGTATTTCATATAATAACATATTGTTATAGAGGAATTTATGATAAATACGAGGTTAATCTGAAAATGTCTTATAAACCACAGTTCAGCTGGAAAATAAATTAAGACTATAATTATTATTTAAGTAACTATCATAAATCGAATAAAAGTTAAGGGGCAAAGTTTACTTTTGTTTTATAAGAATTATGGCCAGTTCCATTTGTATATATCAATCTCACAAAATCTCACTTTCCTGCACGGAAAATACCTTAAGTTCCAATAAAACATGTTTAAAAGTTAGACTTTTTTCATTGAAATATCGTTATAAATTACGGTTTAATGTTGACTGTATAAAAAGAGTAAAAATATAATCGATCAAACACGACTTTACAATTCCCTATATCATGATGCAAGCATGACAAATAATGATGTGAACCTCCTAAAATTTAGGAGTTATGTGAAGGCTATAGGAAATAATGGTCCGTTACTCTCAAAAATTTGCTTTGGTGTTTTCTGCGATATATCATCACAATACTAAATATTTTCAGACTTATGCATTTGAAAGTGATTTACGGAAGTGGGTCTCTATAGGAGCTGCTGTCATTTGTTTAAAGCTTCATTCTTGGATAACATTTTTATTGAACGTTTTAAAAGTTACAGTATTGTTTCCATAGAAAATCGTTTTGGATTTCTCATTGGCTTATTGGACGTTCTTTAATGTGTGCGCACATCATGTTAAACTTTAAATGAAGGTTGAACGGACATTGTATTTTGGCGCATTATTTTATGATCGTTTCCCTAATCATTCGATCTTGCGACTCTAGATTCTGATTTACGACTCAATAATATGATAATAATGAATGATGAGAGAATGAACTTTTTAGTTCAAATTTCTTTAGAGAAAGAACAAGCTTATTGTCATATTATATGGATGGCTATTCATAGCCTGTGTTTGTAGTACGCATCCGGTATGTGATAGCAAAAACAATGTCTTAATCGTTCAGAGAATAATTATCTTAATACCTTTAAATGGGATGTGACGAGCTATCGCTTTCTAATAAAAATAGCATTACCGCCTTTTTTTATAATGACTTGGTCTTATCAATTTAGAGATGAGCTACCTTATCCCTTTTAAATTAAAAAAAGGAACTACCACATTTAGAACAAACAACTTGGTGAATTTGGATTGTAAAAAAATAAAGAGACTTGGAAATTCGCTGGAACAATGTAGACGATCATATGAATTTATATGTAATTATGACTTCGTACGTCTACCATTTTTGCACAAAAGAAGCTCCTTCTGAATTTTTACAATCTGGGTTTGGAATTGAACTTGTTAATGCTGAAGACAACATTATGGTGTTCACACTATGGGCAAATTAGGAATTCAAATAATAGAGGAATATTAGAGAAGGCGGGGATTTTGGTAAGGTTTTTTGTGGATAACAGAATTCTGATGAATTTAGGCGATCTTGCGCTTGAAAATTTTGCTAAAAAAAATTGAAGTAATAAGAAAACACCAATATGTTCGTGTTGCTCTCTACTACTTATATGTTTTTCGTGTTGCTATTTTCTGTTCCCGATATATTTATATGCATCTAATCGTTTACATTTGTTGGAATAGATGGTTGTTGGTTCTTCGACATGTCTATGTTTCTTCTTTTTCCCTTGCTAGACTTAATCGTTGCCACGTAACTTACTGCTTTGTTATTTGTCTTTCCATATGGTTCATTTTTTATTCATAATGTTACATCATGCGACTAATACTACATCCGTTGGGACGCTTTTCAACATTACTATTGTAATTCATGTCCTAATTGCTGATGTCAATTGGAATGATTATGAAACTGATAACGATGTCTTACCGGAGACTTAAATCAAATACCAAACGAGTCTGGTGCCCCTGGAATTTCGATTTTAACGTTATTGTGGGTGTAGTGTATCGTTCTGACTTTGATTTAAAGCCAAATCGCGAAAAGTTTTCAAATATTTCAGCTCAGTACAAAGTTCCATTTTCAATTGACTAGAGTAGACAACCACTTCTCCTAACCAGGTGAAAATTATTTACAAATACATGGTTTTCAAATTGATGAATTAAGTACCGTTCGATAATTTTCTGGAATCATTAGCTGAACCTAATCCATTGAGTTTTATATATTTAATAATTTTTCGAACTTTTTTATACTTTTATTAAATGAACCATTAAAAATTTTTGTAAACAGAATTTTTAGTCTTCTCTCCTATATAAAGGGTATATGTATATGTTAATATGTGTATGTGTAAAAGAAAAGTTTCCTAACAATTTGGTTTATTTCATGTGATTTTTTTTTTTGGGGTGGTGTTTTCACGTTCATGTGGTTTCAAAATTGGTTTCTTCCTTTCATTTCGATTTTACTTTTCATTATTTACGTAATTTTGCTATTTGTTACTATTTTCAATTATTGTTGTTGTAGTTGTTGAAATTATTTAATATTAAACACTTTTTCAACATACAATTTTGTAACAGTCTTTTGTGTGTTATTTCCTTATTGTTGTTGTTGTATTATTTAGTCCTATTACGATTATTTTAACATTTATAAATGAAGGAAATATATATACACACATATATAAATGTTATTTTGATTAAAATCATTTTGATTAAGTGTATAATGTTAATAAATTATTTAATTTTATATTAACGCCATTAAAATGTTAGACGATATGATTTTTATTAAATACAAAAGTTTAATATAACATTTTTGTTGTTTTGTTTCCCAAAATAATAAACCTAAATATAAAAAGGAAAAGGATATTGTTTGTTTGAATGTAAATGCATGTATGTGTGTGTGTTTAAGGGCATAAAGGAGAGTTTGATTGTTTTGTTAAGATTTTTATCAAAGAGTCTATAACTCAATTTTATTGTTATTATTTTTATATTAGAGTTTAATCAATAGTTTTGCTTTATTTCTTTTCTTTTCAGTGTATGTGTGTGTGTGTTTTTGGCTGGTAATTTTATTTCATTTTTGGGGTAAAACTAAGTTTTGTGATTAATTTTATTAATTGTTTTTAGTTTTTTTTTTTTTTTTTTTTTTTTTTTGTGGGTCACAAAAGATTTATATGTGTGTGTGTGTCAATAAATTAGTTATATTAATGAAAGTTGGTAATAAATTTTAAACGAAACATTTTACATAAAATTTTTCTAACTAATTAAGGTATTTCTTAACTAATGAATTTTTATGTCATTATTTGACATTAATTTCATGTTTCCTAGAATTTGTTAAAAATAAGATTTTGGTAAAGTCTACACAACACATGGAAAGCGATTTTTTTGAAATAATAAAGTTTTTTTATTAAGAAATAATTGTGTAATTTTAAAAGTTTAATAATGGAATTTTAAGTCGATTTCCTTGAAGTGTTTTTAAATTTATTGACAAATTTGGTCACGATTAATATATGATTTGAGTGTAAAAATTCCGATAGTTCCCACTTTTTTATTAAAAAAAGCTTTTTAGAAAATATTTATGCCAAAGCAAATATTGTTCAAAAGTGGTAGAACATTTGTTGTTGTTGGCCACGTATATTTATTATTTATTTATATTATGGAAAGAAGTCCATGTTTAATAGCCGCTATCACTCTACCAAAAGGAGTCAGGAATTTGTACTTCTCCAAATCACTTGCAAAATATCTTGGCCATAAGTATGTTGAATTTTCATTATATATGTTTAATGGTTCAAAAGTTATACAACATTATTTGACAAAACATATGAAACCACTCTCTACTGATATCTTAGAAAGATGAGAATTTTGCTGGAGGAGACCATGTTTCCTTTAAGTTTAAATTGATTGGGTAAAGTATTTGTGCACCTAATTGACATCACTGAAAAGGTTATTACTTCAGAAATATATGCATGCAAAAAAATATTTATTGAAGATAGATATCTTTAGCGAATTTAAAACAAGTAAAAATTTTTATTTGAAAGTAATTTAATGAACAAAATTTTATTATTTCACCTTAAATAAAATTGAAATGAATAAAGCTGTTTTCATGAAATTTTATTTTACTAGAACAATTGTCAGTATTATACAGGATTATAAATAAATTCCAACTTTTTTTATTCCGATAAATTCCAAATTTACGATTCAAGCAAGTATTTAAAACAATTTTCAAATTGAAATTCAAAATTGAATTAATAAAAAATAATAAAAATTTACTTGACCTAAATATCTGTTAAACTTTCTCTTAAGATATATCATGAGTGACATTATATTTTTTTAGAGAATTATAAGAACAACTGATATGTATTATATTCTCTTCAAGTCAATTAACAAACACTTCAAGAATGTCCCTGTCGAATTTCGACTTTAAATCACTTTGTGAAGTCCGTTAATTACAGGTGGCAGTTTTAAAGTTATCTTTATGAAATTTGCCTTTTAAAATTGGAGATTATGGATCCATTATTCCTCTTAGCCTCCATACAAATACTCCTCTTGAAATAAGGGTTTAAACTTAAATATAAAACGATTTAACAATATTTGTCATAATTAAATCGCAAAATATTCATAAATGATGTGCCTAATTCTACCAAGATCGGTCCACATACATTCCATACATTTCCCTTCCAAATATCACTTTGAAAGAGAGTATATAAATTTTGTTATGCTGTGTGTAAAGTTAAGAAGGCATCAACTAGGAGCGTGTAATGTATATATATTTTTGATAAAAATATCTCCGAAGCTTCAAAAGTGCTAGTAATGTTTTCAAAAATACCTCATTTTGAAATAAAATTAGGTATCATAATTTTAGGAGTAAGAAAAATTTTTTAAAATTAAATAAGAAGAAACTTTTAGATTTACTTGTTTCATAATTAAACTCCTTTAATAAAGTCTCTCCTTACTTTTTAAATCCCTAAACAAATAACCCTCCCACCCCTTAAGAAGAAATAACAAAAACAAATTTAAGTCAGAACTACACAAAAATAGACTTTTGTGAATGACAAATAATTTATTATTTTTAATTCAAATAAATATCTTTAAAATACCAAACATTGAACCTTGTATATTATGTATATATAAGTATGTATTATTACGTTTGTCTCATTTTTACTTAATCCTTAAAAATACAGGAAGAAAAGAAAATAATAATAAGGAAAATAAAGGAAGAAACAGCTTCCGTCTCTAATCTCAGCTTAAGGAAGTTTTCAGTTTCACTTTAATCATAAATTTTATATAAAATGAAAATGGAGGAGAAAATTAAACGAAAAACAAAAATAAACACTGAAACATTCTGGCAACATTCAGCCAAAAAAAAAAATAACTGAAAGGAAAGGAAAACTAACATTGAAAAGCCAGCAATAGAATTTCAAAATGAAACCACAAGACAACTACACAACAAGAACACACTCATACAGTGAAAAACCAACACATACTTACACATATAATCATTCCTAATGTACACTGCAAATTATTATAGCAGCTTTATACAAGAGAGTTAGGAAGAGAGAGAGAGAGAGAGAAAGTGTGTGTGTGTGTGAATGAGAAGACAACAATATCATGTTCATATTTGCATTTCTGTTTTGTATGTATTTTACTTATTTGCCAAGGACATCATTGACACATTTTCAAATCTAAACAAACAACAAACATTCTTAAAGGCAGAAAGAAAAAAACAAAAATTCTTTTTATAGCAACAAAAGCTTTAAAAAACGCTAAAAGCAAAAAACACAAATTTAACATGCCATTAGGATGTTGTTGTAAATTTACATATATTCCTACATACACATACATACATATCTACACACTACATATCAACAAATTATTATATATCATTTGTATACAATTCATATAGTGATTTTTGTTTCGTAAATATTTATGTAAATGTAAAATAAAAACAGTGAAAGTAAGTCAAATTACAATCATCCTAAAGCTTATGGAACCATGAATACAAAAACAACTACAAAAAATATATATATACAGTGGTGTCTCGGTTTAACGAATGATATAATTTAGCTCGACTTTTCAAGAGTAAAAAAGTACACTGTATGGAAGTAATTGCTTAATTTTAGAACCAGTACAAATGTTTTAATGAAAATTAACATAGTTAGCGCTGAGGAAACTCTAAGAGATAACTTACATATATATAAGCGTATTTTTCTATAAAGATTTACAAAAACAATTTTGTCGCAATTCTTAAATGAATTTTGAGCGAATTAAAAAAAAAATCAGGATAACCAAAATGGACAACATTGGAAGGTCACAAACTTCTCCCCCAAATCAATTTGAAAAGACTTCATGTTTAATCATGTTAAATATCATGATGATATCTTTAATAATTCAAAAGATACATAATTATTTCCAGAGAAGTCGAATAAGTTAAATTTTCACATAAAAATCGTATTTTGAGGCAAAAACAAAACACCGTAAAAATCCAATTATTCCAAAGAAATTTTGTATATAAAATTCATCTTGATAGGAAATTTCCCAAGAAAAGGTTCCAACAAACCAAAACATCATATTTCAAGGGTAATTAAATACTTTTCAATGAAAATATTTATGTTATTTTTTACAAAGAACTTTTATTTTTTTCTTAAGAAATATTTAACAAAATACGTATGTCTTACCTACACCACCACAAACGCTAATACCCCAAGCGTTTGTGTGCAAATTGTGTTACATTAATATTTAAGTATACCGTTTGACTCAAAATCACTTTCTGAGTCAATTTAGCAATATCCGTCCGTCTGTCTGTCTGTCTGTCTGTCCGGCTGGTCGGTTGACCATGTAAACGTTATGAATACTCTACAGGTCGCAATTCTTGAGGTATCTTAATGAAATTTGGCACATGTTAGTAATTCGGTCTAGCGATGAAGCTTATTGAAATTGACCATATTCGGTTCAATATTTTAAGTTCCTCCCATAAAAATGTCCTTCTGGAATGAGGTTTCAAGCTCATAAAAGTCCTAAATATAAAACAATTTAAATAAAATTTAAATTTTAATTCAATTTATTTATTTATTTTTTTTTTAATTTTGCAAAAAATAAGTCTTCTAACATTCTAAAACGATGTGCCAAATTATCACAAGCCCCCTTCTAAATATCACTTGGAAGAGCATAAATCTCCTGTATATATCAGTATTATAATAACAAATTAAAAATTAAAAAATGCAAAAAAAATCGATGTGCAAAATTATACGAGGATCGTTCTATAATTTCTTTTGGCTCCAATATAATCATATAGAAAAATTAATTTTAAAACATATAAATTTGGCATAAATGTAAGAGTTACTAATGTACTGTACGCTTAAGCATAAATCAGAAAATAAAATTATACGAGGGTCGTTCATTAATTTTTTTACTATTATTTATACCCAATATTGTGGTGTATGGTATTAGATAGTCGGGTTGACCGACTGTAACATTATTAATTGTTTTTAAATATCTTATTAATAGAGAACTTTTTAAGAATCACATTAACAAATATGGAGATTCCAGAAAAACTACTTTAATTTATTAACTACTGAACCGTTAAATATATATCTTAATCAAATATGAAATATCACTATTTTTTTCTGAAAGATATTGAACTTATTCAATATTTAGACTTTGTGGATTTAATAGTTGAACTAAAAATTCATTTTGAAACAGATAATTACATGGATCAGGGAAAATGTTATCTAAAATATGACTTTTAACTTTTTTTACTTTTATTCTAAAAAAATGGAAATGTGGGACAAAAGGAATTACTCACCCTTTTTGAATCTCATCCACTTTAATTTTTTAATTAAAAAAAAAATATATTAAAATTTATTGTTCAATTCTCAAATCAAAAAATCGAAGTCGTCTTCGTATTATCTTGACCTTGTGGGATTTTAATCATATGTAATAGTAAAAAATGAAAAAGTAATTAAAGTCTCTGGACTACACTAGACCTACTGAAAACCATGTCGTTTCCTGGTCCCTAATATATCGCATAAACATAATTTGGTGTAAAAATCCAACTTGTATTTGTATTGGAATTTCATGAAATTCTACTTCAAATTGTCAACAAACTTCATATTTTTTGAAAACTGTTTAAATTAAAATAAATCACTTTCAGTGTTGAAACAGTAAATAAAAATCTTGTACTTAAGATTTCACAAACAAAATAAATAAATTTTAATGACAAAATAAAATCACTTAAATTTTAACTAAAAAGCAATTTTTACCAAAATGGAAAAAATAAAAGAAAATAAAAATAAAAATCATTTTTGTCTAAATAACAAAATTAAAAACAACTCACACATCATTTCACTTTAAAATCAAATGAAACACCCACCCACAGACACATATCTAACACACAGACTGTGCTCCACCTGAATATCTCAATCACAATCTAAAGTGAAAATTCCATTAAATATGTAGGTTTCCCCCTCTCTTACTTCACCTTATTTGTTTCAAAAAACCAAAAAAAAAAAAAGGTGAACGAAATAATAAAAATTTATACCGCAATAATGTTAATGCATGTATTTCGTCAATTTCGGTTCTTTTCACTAAATGTGTACATTGTCGCATTTAAGAGGGTGACATGTGAATGAGTTTTATTTATTTCTCTCTTATTTGATTTTTTCTTCTGTATATTTTAACTTGTTTGTCTTTCCAAACAAAGAAAAACAATTTTTTGACTCTTCTGTATCACACACAAACACACACGAGGTATTCAGAAGCAAATTAAAAAAAAATAAAAGTGAGAGTTATATAGCCTGATATAATGACATTAAAATCTCCTACAATAATAATTCAAAAATCAAAATTTTTTTAATATACTCCTTCTTCCATCAGCCATCCAAGAGTGATCTTGACATCTTATTGGTAATTTTTTGGAAGCACTGTGGTCTTACTACTTACTATTTTATCAAAAATACTGCAGAGTTCGATTGGATTCTAATTTCTTCTTAACCGATTTCATCATTAAACTCATACTAATAGTTTGAACACAAGTCTATGAGCACAGTCTTGAGGTCACATGGACAAATCGGTTTATACTTTTAAGCGTTTTAAGAATATGTACTTTAGGGTACATTTTTAGTGTTTTAGCTGAAACCTCCTCCTTTAATGATTGAGGTCTAAATGTGTGTATATCTTTTTATATGTACATATTATCAAGTGTTTACTTGTACAAGTACACACCGAGTGTCTTTTGTATTCACAAAGAAAGAAGCCCAAAAAAGTGTAAATAAAATGAAATTTCATTTCGTTTATTTTAAAATGAAAGAAGAAAATGTGTCACTGTGAATTTAAATACTATGGATTTTTTGTAGAATTTAATATGGACGCCCTGATAAAAATGAGAAATATGAAGCAAAAATTCTTAATTTCATTGAGAAATATATATTTGGCCCAACATTGGAAAGAACCAAGAATTACAACTGGTGGACTTTAAATTTCTTTGGTGAGCAGAAATTAATTTTTATATCAAATAAATATTTCTCGAAGTTGAAGCGATTTCAGATTGAGTTAGAACTGATCTATATAAACAAAAATATAAAAATGTGTGCTTCCTGTATCAACGACTTGATTGTTAATGAGTGGTAAAGAGTGGTAATCTAAGCCGAGAAAACAACCCATTATACTGAATATATTAACTTCTGTACGTTTAAATGGTTTCAGAATGTAACTGATAAAAGTAGAATTAGTTTTTTTAAGTTGTTGTTACTCTCATCACAAATGCCAGAAATAAAAATTTTTTGACGGATGTGATTATACGACAAATCCGTACACTATTAACGAAAGCTTTTACCTCATCTCTTTAAACAGCGAGCACTTTCATTTTTGCAAAGGCAATTGAATAACAGTGTTGGTGGGCAGCTCTGGTTAATATATAAAATAAAAATAGATAATTTTTCCAAAGTGAAACAGTGAATAAAAACATTCCAGTCGAGAGATTGAAATTCAAAGCTAGAAAAAGCATTCCACATTGAAAGTGGGAGACCAACACGGATAATTTTTTGCTACACTTACACCAGCAACTATTAGCAGTCATCTGTTGGTAGGTTCCTCTGTCATTAAGTCTCTGTGTATAAAAAATGCGACTTCATCTGAATTGACATACATTAACAAATACTGTATATGAAAACAATTAATTTGAAATTTAAACATGTTAAATGAGTATAAAATCATGTTAATTTAACATTGCGATACATGTTAAAATTCTCAAGATGATATTAATTTAAAATATTTTATTTCCTGAAATATTGAATTTGGATTAAAAATAAATTTTATCTAAATAATCTATTGGAATCCACGAGTAAAAAACTACTTCGATTTTGAGGTAATGAATAATTTAAGCTAATTTGTGTTCTGAAGCAAAAGTCTTCTTAAGAAATCACATTTTGTTACGATCAAGATAAATGCCAGGTTAAGTAGACAAGGTACAGTCTATAAAGTAGTTTTTTTGTACTTCGTTCGATATTCAAACTGACTAAGTCAACTCCACTGTAATCGTCTGAACTGATTTCTGATACCCTCATACATCGGAGTCGAATGGTTATTTAATGGTTTATATCAATTGTAATAAGACGATTCTTATTCTCGATTTCGACGTTAATGTGTCTGTCTTTTCTTACATGCGAAATCCCCTTTCAATCTTAAATTATTTTACCAAAAATCTAACACCTGAATAAAAAAAGTGATCGTTTTATGTCTCTGCCGATTTCAATACCACAAGTCAAGTCAAGTATACATGTAAAATCACAGATTACCGAAAATTATGTCCTCATCACTAAAGAGAGAGCGACGCAGCTTTAAACGGTCGGAATACTGTTTCTAATCGAAATCGATAATGCACTCTTATTAAGTCCATATGTAAAACGTGTATGGAAATAAATAAATATACCTCGCCGCTCTGAAATTCTAAAATCCTGCTTTATAAATATTATTTCATTTAATTTTAATCCCTCTCTCTATTTTGGTTGTATAATTTTCTAATTTATAATTTTTAATTAACGTTTTTTTTTGTTTTTTCAATTTACACACATTTCATTTAAAATAATATTTTTGTTACTATCACGAATTATCTTTAAATTCCATTTAACCAGACCAAAATTTTCCCCGTAAGTCTTTGTTTAGCCAACAATTTATTGCAGGTTTTTGTAATTATTTTAATACAAGTGTTTATTTATATTTAATGTACACAAATGGTCAGGGATTAAAGTACTTTTTTTCCATTATTTATTTGGCATAAAAATAGAAATGGAAATAAATAAAAATAGAAAAAAAAACAAAAGCAAAAACAGAAAAAATAACATTAAACTCTTTGCTTCTGTAAACAAGTGAAATAATTTAAGCACATTTTTCATATGAAATCGTTATTAGGTTGATCCTTATACATATTAATTTATTTATTTGCAACACCCTACACAAAGGTATGCAAATTTAAGAGTGAAGATGTAACACTAAGATCCAGTAAATTATATTCCATTATCAGTTCAAATACACATCGCAGTAATTTAGAATGAAATAGAACTGAACTAGAACTAAACTAGAAATGAAATCGAACTGAACTAGATCTGGAACTGAACTAGAAATGAACTAGAAATGAACTAGAAATGAACTAGAAATGAACTAGAACTGAACTAGCTCAGAACTAGAACGGAACTAGAACAAAACTAGAACAAAACTAGAACAGAACTAGAACTGTACAAGAACTGAAATAGAACTGAATTAGAACTGAACTAGAAATGAAATCGAACTGAACTAGATCTGGAACTGAACTAGAAATGAACTAGAACTGAATTAGAACTGAACTAGAAATGAACTAGAAATGAACTAGAAATGAACTAGAAATAAACTAGAAATGAACTAGAAAAGAACTAGAACTTTACAAAAACTGAACTAGAACTGAAATGAAAATGAACTATAACTGAATTACAACATCAGAATACAAATACATATTCCTATATGATACTTGAATTTCCTTATAGCTGATTACAATATTCCCATTTATTTCCCCCCCCCTTTTCTCCTTATTATATTAAAGCAAGAAAAGGAATTGTGGTTTTTTGTAAACCATAGTTGTGTTAGTTTTTAGTTCTTATTCTCATTGTTGCTGTAGTTTTCAAACGATACTTGAGAGTTTGTTTGTTTGTTTGTTTTTTATTTGTGCAATTTTCGTTATTTATTTTTCTTTCATTATTTCTCTGTTAGACGTCGTTCATACTCATACATTTATTCATTTATTTGTTTGTATTGTTTTTCCTTTTTTTTTTTGCTCTCATTCATATATTTTTTTGCCTCAAGGTTAATTAAAATTTTTATTATTTGTTTCTGTTACTTTCTTTTTTATCATTGTTTTCAAGAATTTTTCTCAACTTTTTGTTTTTGTTGTTATTTTAAACACTGAAATTATTATTGAGCTGCTCTTATATATTTTATTGCATTTCCTGAGGTATTAAAGAAAAAAAAAAAAGAAATATTTTTATGTATGTAAAGAATTTTTAATGAGAAATAAATTAAAAATTATATTGATCGATTGAGATGAATGTTATTGTTGTTGTTGTTGTTGAGGTGACAATAGCAAAATAAAGTGATCCATAATAATTTTAAATAAAAATTTCAATAAAATTGATAATAAAATTTAATTTTGTTGATAGGGTTTTCAGTTCAAGAAGTTTTACACCCACCTACTGGACCCAATAAGAAGTATGAGTATAATAGTCGGTTAAGATCGACTGTGTAATACTCTTCTGTGGGAAATTAGGGTGGGAGTTTCCATTTGTAATAGACTTAATCCAGAAATGTCATTCTGTAAAGTGCTCACAACATTAAATGGACGGACAACCTGAGAGATGGAGAATATCGCTAAATCGACTCCATGTATAATTTTAGTTAAAAATTCACTTAAAAAAATTCAGCTTTTTAAAATGACAGAATTATTAAACAAACACTTTGCGACATAAACATTAAACATAATTTACTCAAATATAAATATCAACATATAAACTTGCAAAAAATTTTATGTTCTCAGAAAAATAAACATATTTTGATAGAATAATGATAGATTTATTAAAATTCTTAAAATGTTTATGGTTGTGAATAAACTGAAAATATTATAATATTCTAATAACAATAATATTGTTGCAGGTAGATTTATAAAAACAGTGAAATCGAAATAATTTTTCAACAACCATATTTTTGTTAGTTTGTTAACAATATTTTTATTGCCATCAAAAATTAAATAAATTTAACATGCTGGAGGCAACAATAACTCTTTGTCACAAAAATAATAGTATTTCAACGAACATAATGGAAACATGACATTGCTCTGCATAAATTACTTGACGCTTGAGATAAAAGGGTGCCCATTCATTTGTTTTTGTGTGTGCTTGAAATAGCAAAAGATACATTGAATGAAAGTACATCGTTCTACAAAAATTCAGGAGAGAGCATTATTCGTTATTGGTGTAAAGTAAACCGGGATTTGTAGTCTAACTTTGCAAGTCAGGAAATCTTTATTTTAAGCATCATTACTTTATCACTTGCTTCGACTTATTTATGACTATAACTTTTTCTATTTATCCGATTTTGATTATTTTTGTAGTGCTATTTAGTTATAAAGAACAGTTATATTTTATTTTAATCTAACAAACAGTTTTTGAAAAATTTACTTAAGTTTTTTTGTCTAAATCTTGAGGTTATATTAGATACTGGTCTCTAACTTTTTAATGAACCGATTTACTTTTAAAATTAACAATCTGGCCAAATTTTATTGAAATATAATTTTTATTGTAACCTCGAATATTTTTTCAATAGACAGACAGGCGGCCATGGCTGAATGGGACTTTGACTTCTCGTTTCTTCTTGACTTGTCTAATGCACAATTTTCAAAAGAAAAATAAAATGGATATAATTATGTAACTTTTGAACTGCTCGTCCGATATCAATAGAGTTCACATTGTGATAAAACATATCTAGGCGAGTATAAAGGCAGTCGGTCCATAGGGTCTCAAATTTGGTTACCTCAAGTCCAAAGAATATATAAAACGTTGCAGATTCGTTTTTTTCTCAATCGATTTTGAAAGATTTCTATATGTGGTTTCTGCTATTTAAGACTTACAAAAAGCTCTTGATATGGATAGGTTGTCTTTTATAGTTTTAGAGATATTAAACTACAAAAATAAAAAAAATACTTCTTGATTGATCTTGGCGTAATTTCTATATCCAAATTCTATCCGATCTTTTTCAAATAAATTTTATTTAATAAAAAACAAACGATAAAATTTTGCAAAGAAAAATTTTTTTGGAATTAAAATTTTCATGGAATTAAAATTAAATTTGAATCTTCAAAAAATGTTCGCCGAATCTTTGCCAAACAAAATAGTTACACACTTTTTGAGTTATAAATTTTGGAATTGCTAAGAATTTAAAACTTGATTTAAGTATCAAAATTTTATAATTTGCAAAGAAAGAAAATTGGAATTCATTACTTTCGTAGCACTTTTCCGCAAAAAATGTGCATCGAATTTTATTATTATTATTATGTTGTACACTTTGGGAAAGAAGACATAATTTCCAATACAATGATATATAATTTATTTACTTTCACCTTTTCGTGTATCATAAATAATGATCGTAACTTTACAGCTCTTAGTAAATTATATTTGTGTAGCTATTTCTTCATTCATTATTGACGTACTGACTTTTTGTTACACGTTCCACCATAACAAGCGGTGAAGTGGGTTTATTAACTTTGTCATTCCGTATGTAAAGCTAAGAAGGGACCATTTCAAACAGCATAATATATATGTAAATTCTTACACAAAATTTAAATCTGAGTCGATTTAGCTATGTTCTTCCGACTATTGTTGGCACACTTACATTCACAACAATTGACAGAGCTCATTGAAATTCTAACAAACTCGGTTCATTAAAAGATATAGCCCAATATCTGAGACAACCTCTCAATTCAAAGGAAAAATTTCCGTGAAATAGTCAAACTAAAATTGGCAAATTACTTTATTTACATTCCACCATTATTTATTAATATCGGTTCAGTAATAAAATTTATAGCTTTTTTTATGACCCATTAAGTGTTCTTGTGTTATGTTAAATAAAAACTTTCCTATATTATATATGTGTGTGAATGTATGTATGAGTGTGTATGTAAGAAACATACGTATTTACTTTCCACGCATTTGTGGTGGAGGGTGTTGAAGATTCAGCATAGTTGAATACAGAATTCCTAATTGTTTTTACGAACAAGAAATTATGGGGCGAAGTTCTTATAGATATTCGCCATCATTAAAACTTATATTTTCTCTTCTAATTCCCGGAGTTTTAAGGAATCAAAATTAATATCCAGAATTCAAATACATACTTAAATTCCTCAATATTAATTCTCATATAAACTGACAAAAATAATCTTTAATTCCTTAATGTTAATACTCCTTTCTAACTAAATACGATTTTTTTGTGAAAGGAAATTTTAATAGTTTAATTTATTTTATGAAAGTGTAAAATACTAATAAATATGTAAATAGGAAAAATGCAAATAACTATACGACTTTTATAAAATACCATCTAAATGACAAAATTAATATGAAAATATGCGTCCCTTTTTTAGTTTGAGTTACTTTTATAATACAAAATATTTCTATGACAAGTAACATAACAATGGATCCCACAAAATATTACAAGGATTAAATATTTTAAAGAGATTCCTGTAAAAAGCTTAACTGGAAATCATATAAAGCAGAAACAAAAATAATGAAGAAATCAGAAAAAAACATATTTTTCATAAAATTTTGGAAAAGATTAAAAAAACTTGAAATTAATACATTTTAGTTTATATAAAAACCAAATAATTTTTAAAGGTATGAATATGTTTTTAGACTTTTTTATTTTTCGAACTAAGGTAAGATTTTCAACTCCTTTTTACTCTTCACAATATTGGATCTTTTAAGGAGTTTAATTTTAAAAAAGTTTTTTTTATCGCTCTTCGAAAAGAGTTTAATTCTAGAAATTTATAAAAATCAAAAAAAAGATAAAAATTAATAAAAAAGAGTGAAATCCGAAAAAGAGTTTAGATATGAATAATTCGCACAAATTATTTTGAGATCGGGTGTAGCAGTAAAAAATAGTGTTTATTAAGCTGAAAATGGATGTTGAATGTTTACAACCTTTGGATGGATGGATGGTTATACAAACGTACTTCACTATTAAGATCTGTTTACATTTGTTGTATGATTTTTTCCATATTTTTGTTATTGCACTTTTTAAATAAAACAAATTTTATCAAAAAATGAAGATAAAATCAAAAAATGATGATAAAAATTTTAATCGAAAAAAAGAGTTTTTTATCTTCACAAATGAAGATTAAAAATTAAGATCATTTGAAAAAAAAAGATTTTGCTCCAAGTTTTTCCATACTATTTAAACCTAAATTAAAATTACTTTGAAGAAGATTCACACCTTAATATTCTTTTGCGAGGGGATTTCATTTTATTAAAAACCCTTAATCCTTTTTATATTTTTTAAGCACCCGAGGAAGGAAAAACAGCAAAAACAAAAAAAAAAACTACTAATGAAATAAACTATTTAGAGTTTAAATTCACTTGTAGCTGAAAAAGCAACAAGAAAAAGGCAGCTTTAGTTGAATCCTTTGTTTTTTATTTTGGTTGTTATTTATTTTTCTCACTAGTTTTTCATTTTTAAATTTATCCAAAGAGGTTTGTTATTATGGAAGGATATTTTATCTTTGTTCCTTTTTACATTTCCTCAAACACTTCAATTTTTACCACTAAAATCCTTAACACACGTCGGTGAATGTAAGGGAAAAAAGTTTTCAAACAGAGCTTAAGATAAAATATATTAACCCAAAAAAAATGGATGCTGGAGTAGAATATGAATCATATTCAAATAAGTCATAAGTAAACCCTTTTTTTCAATACACTCTCCACTAACACTTAAATGGAATGGGAGTATTATCAGTTTACCTCTCTACAGGATTAAGTGAAGAATGAAGGTATTTTTAGTTTATCATTTTATATGGAATCTCAAGCAATACTTGGTTGTCACTACACAAATATTTTCATGATAAACATTTATTGTTACACCGTGTTTCAAATAAAATAAAATGGAATTTTATCTGTAACTTTCGAACGACTAGTCCGATTTGAAATTTTCAATCTCACTCTTTATACCATCATCACCAGTGGCGGCGAGTATAAAAACTAAGCCAAACATTTTTTAATGCATGTTTAATCTTATGAGTACGAGTTTCAGAGGGACTCTCTATAAATAACTTTCTTTTATCAAATTTCATAAATTCATCTTTGCCGAATTACTTAAGCTTATCGTACAATATATCCGGCTTTGCTAGGATTAGCTAGGGACCTCTGCTATACCAAATTAGTTAGCCTGTTACTCAACCATTAAAAAGTAGCAGATTCCAAGTTATCGTTCCTTAAACCCCTGGCAATGTTAATTTTGAAATATTTGTTAAATATTAAGCAATATTATTTTAACTAGAATAAATATTGATTTAAATATGCTTAATTAAATTTTAATGTGCATATCGTTTAATATTAGTTAAAAACAGAAAATGAACTTTATTTTAAATTAAAAAAAATTTGAACAACTAATTTACATAATAATTACAGACATCTTCTGAAACCAGACAAATTCATCTTAAACCTCTACTCAATTTTAACTGTAAATGAAAAATTAGATATTGTCCTTTTTTAGATTTTATTATTAATTGTTTGTATATTTCCTTAGGATTCATTTACCTGAGTAAAAATTTTAAAATGTTATTAGGTTGACTTTCCCAGAAACCCTTCAAATATCATTTGTTTTCTAAAACAATCGATATTTAATATTTAAATTGAATTTTTGAATAAAAAGAGTATTTTTTTGTTAAAAAATTATATAAATTTCACTAAAACAAAAGAACCGTATGTCTCACCCTCCCCCTCTAACCCTAAGTAAAACAAGTAAGAATGATATATTCGGCTATGCCGAA
This sequence comes from Cochliomyia hominivorax, assembly GCA_004302925.2. Lineage (NCBI taxonomy): Eukaryota > Metazoa > Arthropoda > Insecta > Diptera > Calliphoridae > Cochliomyia > Cochliomyia hominivorax. Next base: position 80,577,678 of record PYHX02000467.1, read on the forward strand.
TCTTCGATACCTTTTACCACAAAAGACTAAGAAATTTATGTTTCGTACATGTACATTATATGCACATTCACACTCACAAACACATACATTATATGAAAGTTCTTCTTATATATAACAAAGAAACCTTTGCGAGTCTAAAATTAGTTATATTTTTCTACGAAAACGATTTTGATCATTTTTGGAAGAATAATAAGATATATATTTCTTGATATTACAGAATAACAGATTCTAATTTGTCGATTTATAGTTTATAATTTTACAAAAGTTCTTCACTTAAATTTAGGGGTTATTTCGGATATCAGTCAATATCTCTTAACATTCTGAACCGATTTTGCTTTTACTTTTCAGAACCATATCAAGTACTCAGGCCAAATTTAATTTTGCTCTGTCAATTATTGCGGATGTGAGCGTGCCAAATACAATCAGACAGACAGACAGACAGACAGACAGACAGACGGACAGACGGACAGACGGAAGGACATAGCTAAATCGACTCAGATTTTGATTTGATGCAAGAATATATACATTACTGGATTTCAGATGATTCCTTCTTAGCATTACACACGAAATGACAAAGTTAATATACCCCCATCACCACTTGTGATGGTGGAGGGTATAAAAAGGGAAAATGTAAGTAAATTCCTTTTTTATGGTGTGTAAATAATTTGCGTGATCTAAGGTAAAAAAAAGAAAGAAAAGTAAATAAATCTCCAGGGTCTTATGGTCGCAATGTTTCAAGGAAAAAGTAACTTGTTGGGTAATATTCTTCCCAAAAAAATAAATTCTTCAAAACACAAATAACTGTTCAGGTTAAGATAAAACATATGTGAATAATTGTGTTGTGTTATGGGGAAACGGAGGTGGGGGGATGAAGAAAAGGAAGCGTATATTTTTCTCTTTCTTCAGTTGCTGTTGTTGTTGTTATTATTGTCAATATTAACATTATGAAATAGTCATTATTTTCTAACACACCCTCTTCAGTTTGGAAGAAAAATATCGACATAACCATGACGATACTTTTTTTGCGATTCGTTTTCGTTTCTTTCCCTTGCTTGTGAAGTCTTAAGCGAAAAAAGTTAAGAATTTATAGAGTTTTTTTCTTCTGAAATATTTTTTTGTCAGTTGTATTTAAAGCTTACTGATACAAACATATATTACTAATAATAGCACATGTATGTAAGGAGTGCGATCGAGAATTTCTTAACACACGTTTTTCATGGACACTTTTAATCCAGGTATTATTTATTATCTTTCAAGTTTTTTTCGAGTATTGTTTAACTCAGTGCTCGGACTATTTGGTATGAAAAATTAAAGCTTTAGAAACATACAAACCTAAAAAATTTTCTGACAGGAATGCTGCTAAGCGGCCAAAAATAGAAGGCGGAAATTAATGTCAAGTTTTGTAAAAAACCACCTCATCAAAAATTTCATATTTCTGAAGATCGAGAGAATGCTAAAGAAAAGTTTAAGATCAATAAGCAGTGAAAATTTCTCAAAAAGTTCTTGGTATGACAAGCAATACGCAGTTACGGCATAAAACCAACGGGCTCTATAAATACAGAAATTTACATTAAAAAAAAATTGAAAATAAAAAATGGAAATGCTGTTTACATTTTAAGACGTCATATTGTGTCCACTTATTAATGGCCTAGCTTGGCATCCTTTCACTATGGTAAACAAGATCCCGAATGGTGCAAGAACAATAAAATGATATTTGTACCAAGAAAGGCAAATCTTCCAAACTCTCTGGAGCTAAGGCCAGTGAAGAGATATTAGACTCTTTTTAAAAAAGAATTGAAAAATAAGGTGTCTAAAAGTGTGGTCAATTTTAAGCGGGGACGAACAAAGTGACAGAGAGCACTACAAAAACGTTAATGGAAGGATTTGCAAAAAAAGTTTAAAATTTCATCACTAGCGATGAAAGCTATAAAGCTATTTTTTGTTTTAAATTGCAATAATAATTTCAATGAAATAAAAAAATCAAAACTATAAGTTTACTAATTTCGTTAAGCATATGTGTATGTTAAAAACTCTTTGGTCTCACTCCTTATGTTAAAGTATATTTTCTAAAAACACATTGATTTCCGTTTCCATATGTGAATATTTGATAGCACAATCAAATGAATGTCTATACATAAATATGTAAGTGTATTGTGAAAGGTCCTGTTGCCACAGTGAGTGTTTTTTCACATGATTTAGAGATTTATTCCTAACGCTGTTTTTATTCTTTAATTTCCCCCTTTTTCCCTAATTCTACACTTTTTTCGCTTTCTTCTATCAATGACTATTTTATTAGCTTGAATAATGTATTACTGATACTTTAACGTGTAAAATATTTCATTCATTTAAAATTGTGTGTGTGTGTAAACTTTTACGCTTAAAGGATTTCCTTTTTTTATTATTTCATTCGCTCTATTTTCTTTCTTTTGAAAAATGATGGTAAAGTAAAATATAAAATCGCATAAAATTTAACAAATACTTTTCCACAAAGGTAACAGATGTAAGTAAATTTTTGTTCTATTTATTCGTTATCGTTTTTTGTTGGGAAAATTTATCAGTTTATTGTGGCAGAAATTTAAATTTTTATCAAAAGAAGTTACAGAAAAAAAAATGAGAATGAAAAACGTAAAAAAATAAATTAAATAAATAACATTACTTGTGTGAAATTTACATAAAGCTTAAAGGTATGCTTTAGTTATTAAATTATACAACAGCCTCGAAATAGGCAACCCTTTTTCTATTATTTAAAATCATTTTTACTTTTTTTGTAACACCCAAATAGGAAATTTAAATTGAAAAGAGGGAAAAAGAAATGAGTTGGAAACGTTATAAAATTAAATATTAAATAAAAATATAAAAAATGAGATTTAAATATCTCAGTCTGGCTGAGAATTCTTTGTAATAATTTTGGGTTGAATTCTAAGAAATTTAAACAAAAATATAAATCAAAAGATGAAAGAAGAAAAGGTTATAATTTTTGTCTATTTTCCCAAAATTCATTTATAAAAGAGGTTATTTTTGGAATATGAGTTTTTAAGGTATAAAATTTTAGACGCTTTTGCTGTTGAAATTAAATCAAATAGTCAAGAATGAAATTCTATTTATGTTTTGATAATCGTTAGGGAAAAACAAATACAAATTAAAATTATGCTTTTTAATATAGTAAATCGTTTCGAATTCGTGCGTGAGTGTAAGATTGGATTCTTGGACTACACGCACAAATAATAAATATTTAGCGATTTTCTAACGAATCACATGTTTAGAACAAAATCTTGAAAACATCGCTTCAAACCTTAAAAGTTACAACCGTTAAAGTTAACAATTAATGAGTCATTACATTTAAAGTTTAATGTTATGCAGATATCGGTCTATAACCGATTTTGCTAACTTTAAATAGCGATCTGCATAGAACAATACTAAATATTTATAATAAAGTTTTATAGAACAATAATCATTTATAGAGAAGTGAGCGTTCCAACAAGCGACAGTTAGACAAACATGATATATGGACTCAATCAGAATCAATATTTTTCAAAATAAATCTCTAACTTTGTATTTATTTGCCGTTTGATAGCAGAATATCGTGACAGTTTATAATGACTATTGGGGCTCCATGGGCAGAGTTATGGAATCCCAAATTGGTGTAACTCGGACATGGCTTTTTTGACCTCAAAGAAAGTGTGAAATGTATTGACCTATGTTATATAAAAATATATATTTATATATATGCTTTTTGTGTTATTGGACTATTTCTTCGTGGTGTTCAACACTCTATGACAAAGTCACATAATACCACTAAAAATTAATCGCCGTTGATAGAAATTTAGAAAAATATCGTTTCAAAGTTATAAATTTTTACGATACATTTTCGTTTTAACATCTAACTTATAGTAAATGAGTTTCGTAAACGTAGTACATCAGCCATGACAGCTACAACAACATATTACGTATTTGCCTAAGGCGTTACTAAGGAGATTATTGCAGAATTCTAAAAAAAAGTATATCTCAGTTGAAAGCTTAAAATTAATTTAAAATTTTCCTTAGAAAATAATTTTTGAGTTATGACCATTTAGCAATTTAATCGGATTCAAATAAATCTCTTTATCAGCTTAACAAACGTTTCCTGGAGAAGTTAATGTGAATTCATTAGGAAGTAATTGACCATCAAAAATTTCAATCATTTTCAATAAAAAACCAGAATTTTTGTAAAAACATATAAATTTGTATATAATTTTGAGACTTAATATTTCCACATCGTTTTAAAATTTTTGCCATAAATTATATCATCAGACTTTGTAAATGTCTGTCCTTCTGTCTGTCGTTTGTTTTGTTTTAAACGATTTTTTTGTTCAGTAATGATTTATTTATTTATTAAAAATTTGAGGTTATATTAGATTAATTTTTTGTTAGTAAAACTATTTGTTAGTTGTGTGGCCAAATTTAATGTGGTCTAAAGTATATTTCGAAGAGATTAACGAATATTAATTCTGATTTTGTCATAATTCAATAATATATGCATCTTATAAAGTTTCTTTGTTTAAGAATTAATAAGTGCAATTTGCCATCAAATTTAAATTTAAAATTTATGCAAAATATATCCGTCTCTTTTTAATTATTTTCCACTCAAATACATTTCAATTTACTAATTGTTATTTATAATTGAAAAAGTCATACAAATTAAAAATAAATTTCAATAAAAAAAAACAATTTCATTTTGATTGCCACCCTTGATCAATTCAGGGTCATTGGAAATGCGTAATTGAAGAGACTTCAATTATAATATTGATTTAAATTTTACATATTCGTATCATGTATTTTCTTATCTTTAATCCCCACAGACTTATTAAAATGGCAAAATACACGTGCAGAGCAAAAAAGAACTTAATTTATATAAATTTAAACAAAAAATACATTTAAATAAATAAACGGCAACAATTTCATTCATTTATTTATTTCTTTTTTTTTACAGAAAAATAATGGTTTTAAAAAATAAGTGGAAAAACTGTTATGTACAGCTGAAATGAATTTTAAATACCCTACTTGGGTAAGATTTTAAAAATAAGGCGAATGAAGCAATTTTACCAGTTACTAAGAACATCGTTCCACTAATGAAATAGAATGCTTTAGTAAAAATAAGGGAAATTAAATAAATATTGATTCTAAATATGAGCAAATAATACGAGTAAAAATAGATGAGAATCTAAAATAAAGTATATATTTTTTAGTTTCATGATACAACATTATTATTTTATTTTTCTCATCCGGTCAAACTTTATTTTAAGACGAATTTAGATCTTTAAAACAGATGCGATTTAAAAAATTTATAAAATAAAAAAGAAAATTTTGTGACTAAAATATGGGTATTGAAGAACAGCTAATAATGTTTTTCAGAATTGTATATAAAAAGATGCACACATATATTTATTAAAAGAGTTCATTGTGAAATATGCTAATACCCTCCCCGATATATACGTTTCTGTATCCCATCAAAATCTGAATCGATTTGCCTATTTCCCTCTGTCTGCTTGTTTTTGACACGCTTATTTTTTATTAATGGTCGTAGATCATAAAAATTTGCAGAGGTGTTTATTTTTATTCTTCGCATTTTACTATTTCATTAAAGGAAAAATTATAGACCGATGTCTGAGACAACCTCCAAATTCCAGTAAAAATTTCTTTAATTTCGGATTTAGATAACATTTTATTATTTTATGCAAATAAATATCCTACATCACTGTGTCTGAAATTATTAAAGTCAGATTAGTGGAAAAAGTGATAGACATAAATCAGTAACACATTTTATTATCCTTCGATATAAGTCTGTTTGCCGTAAAAAGAAATGTATATATATATATATATATATATATATATATATATATATATATATATATATATATATATATATATATATATATATATATATATATATATATATATATATATATATATATATATATATATATATATATATATATATATATATATATATAAGTGTGTGTATGTACTTAGGAGTGTATTAGAGTATAAATGTGTGACTTATTGTGATTGTTAAGTCACACATGCAGTGGTGGGTATTGTGTTTTTTAGGAAATGTTCACCCTGCAATTCTTAGTAAGCGTGGAAATAAATGATTAATATTTTGAAGGGATTTTATTAAATTTTCTAAATTGTGAAGAAAAATCCCAAAAATGGAGTTTTTTTTGGCCCATAGTATCAAGCAATTACAATCAAATCTGTCCAAAAACTACATTTCGTTCTGAAATTCAGGCTTTTGAATTTAAATTCAAAATTTTGATTTAAAAATAGTCAAAACCGGAAGAGTGTGGACTTAGAACTATAAGCTTTCTTAGCACAAAACGTAGCACTTTGGGCAATGAAGCTTTTAAGAACAAATATTTGAAAAAAAAAAAAAAAAAAAAAAAAACAAATTCAAAATTTTTATTAAAAAAGGGATCAGATTAGGAAGAGTTACAATAAGGGCTATAAGAATTTTAAGTACAATGTTTACCCCAAAGGATTTCCTTTCTGAAAAATATAAACTTTATATATGTTTTCAGGAAAATTTTTATTTAAAACGAAAATAAGTGAAAATACTTTTTCGGCCAAAATTATTAAATTTTAGAATTTTCAAAATAAAATTTTATTATTTTTCCATTTAGTTGAGACATTGACCTCAGTTGACTTTTTAGTTTGATAAATAATTTTGATCTTTAAAGAAATCATAAAAGTGAATATATGATCGGGACAATTTTTAACTCATGTAATCATGTTTGGAACGTATAGACAGCTAAATTAATTGATGGATTTTGTTAAAATTCGACAGGATCAGGGCAAGAGTTACCCCCTTGCAAAAGAAAATAATAATTGCCAAATATCTATTAAATAATTAGGGGGAGATTTAACGAACGCAGTCACAAATATTTTCTTTAATTTTTGTGTAGCAAAGAAAATATAGGATACAAAGGATTAGTGGACGAAGTATGTTAACGTGAAGTATGTTTAACGTGAATATTAATATTGTAAAACCTTTTTTCAACAAAAATTTTTAAATTTATTCATAATTATTTTAATGTCAGGGTCTGGGAAATAGTATCTGTCATACAAAGAAGAACACATTTTAATTAACAATTATCTAAAGAATTATTTCTTTCTAGAATATATTTAGAACGGACAAGGTCAGGAAGAATGTGCCTTGTATTTAAAACAAATATTATTTTTTAAATATCTGAAAACTATTACGGCGAAAATTTTTCAATTTCTATAAATCTCCAATACTTGAAACAATTTTGACACATGGATTTAAAAAACCGCACCAGATAAAAGCACTTATAACATACATTTATGTATTTTTCGTTTCAGAAATGAGAGTTAAGACAAAATTTAAAAATTCATGCTTTTGGGGAGAAATACTTCACCATCACTTTTGTCATGAAATTTTCTTCAAAAAAATTAAAAATCCTTCCATCTGATAATACTAAATATCTAGGTAAAGACAGATGGACGGACTAGCATTAAAATTCCGTTCAAAACAAACAAATGTCATTTTCGGACTTTTTCGCCCAAAATAGTGACAGGATAATAACTTAAACATTTTTGGAGATTGGTAAACTATTACTCCAGTAAATATATGATTTTCGCTCTGAACATATTATTTGCGGGCTAAAAACAAAAAAGCTGTTATCCGGAATACACCGAAAAAAACTTGAAGCAAAATCATAGTTGAAAACATAGTTGAATTGACACTGATCAAATTGTTTTCATTCAGTTAAAATTGAAATTGTTTAAGTTTTTAATGAAATAATTTTGTACATATTAAAATCTTTCGATATTAATTTATAAAATTATACAATAAAATTTGTTTAATTACATTTTAGTAGTCAAATTTAAATAAAGAAAAAACTGCATTTACGACAAAACAATGTTGAATTAACATTTTTTTATCTATGAGGCAAAATCATAAATGTTAAATTAGTCTTGTTGGATCAAAATATTAATTCTACATTTTATAAATAATTTTTTTTTGGGAAATTATTTACCTTGAGAGTTTACTACTAAAATGTAATTTTTAAAAAAGTATAATTTTATAACTTTATAAATTAATACCGAAAGATTCTAATATGTACAATATTATTTCATCACAAACATTAAAACACTTATTGAAAAAAGTAAAATTGCCTCAAATCAGCTATGTTCAATGTTGATTTTATATTCATATTTTTTCAAAGGTAAAGGTACATTTCGATATGCTGCCCTTTCGAATATCGGTCTTTGATAAACAATTTCAAGAAATTTCATATTTTATACACAGGCTCTAATTTGTATGTGATCCTGGAACATATATAACTTATGTATGTGATCCTGGAACATATAGAATGATAAACTTTATATACTCCCTTTCACCATTGATCTTGATGTAGGGTATTAATAAAACAGCTGGCTCCAAAGGGGTAAAGAATTAAACAAACAACTGAATACAAAGTATAATTGTTTGTTTATATATTTATATCAACGTATAATGTCATAATACACAAACAAACAAACAAGCAAATAAATAAACAAAACAGTCAGTGTGAAGAAAAATATTAAAGAACTAAATTAAATACTAATTAAATATTATTGGTGTATTTAAGTATTTTTTTTTGCTATTGGCAGTGTATAGTTTTTATATGAACTATTTGCCCCTAAAGTCTTTAAATGCCGAGTAAATAACATGCATGATTTTGTAAATGCAAACTCTTAATTGATGTATAAATTACACAAATTATTTTGTTTTTTCTTTTCTCCTCTCAACCTTCTCTCCACAGTTCTTTTTGTAAAATATTTTTACAATAAATATTTATACATAAATTACTCATATTATAACAAAAACAGCAAAAGAGCAAAAAGTAAAGAGAGCATTAAACTTACCGCACACTTTGGCAATGGCCCCTCTGGCATTTTCACTTTCCAACCCAACAGCGGGGGTATACAAATTAATGCCGACATTATCCAAACGGCAGCAATCATTAAAGCTGCACGTGCCGGTGTACGTGACTTTAGATAATCGACGGCTTTTGTAATGCTCCAATAGCGATCCAGCGATATTAGACATAAATTCATAATTGAAGCGGTACACAGGAGAACATCCATGGCCGAATGGACATCACACCACCAACTACCAAATATCCAATAACCCATTAGTTCATTAGCCAATGAAAAGGGCATTATGATAAGACCCAAAAAGAAATCCGCCACCGCTAATGAGGCTATAAACCAATTTTGTATATTCTTCAGAGATTTTTCGGTGGCAATGGCAATTATGACCAGCATATTGCCCACAATGATGACAATCATTAATATGGTTACAATAATGGAGGCAATGACAATGTGTGTGAGCGTGTAGCCACTGGGATAACGACCATCCCAAAGGACTTCGGTTATATTGCTGCCATTAAGATTAGAAAAATTTTGATTGATGCCATTGTAATTGCCATATGTGGAGGTGAGATTAATGGTGGATGTAGCTCCATTAGAGCCAGTGGCATTATAAATATTAGATGTTAACAGAAAAAGGGTATCATTAATATCGGCTCCTTCCAGCGGACTTTGCAGAGTGGAACCGGTATATAAGGGGTCTAGAAGACTGGTGACTGTATATTGACCGTCAACGGTCAGTAAGGGCGGATTTAATGTTGTATTAGCTGTGGTAAATGTAGTATTTAACTTCAAATTCCCACCACCTCCACCTCCCTCTCCTCCACCAGGACCACCTCCCGCCTCATTAGGGGCGGCTGTTGAGGTAGAGGTAAATATGGCCAGAAATTCATCTGTACTGATATTGCCGGTATTTAGATTATTATCCAATTGTGTATTGTAATCCATTTTTATTTTCTCTTCTATTTTATTTATTTTTGTAATTTTTTATTTCTCTTGTTCTTGGTGTTGTTTTCTATTCTATTTTAACATTTTTTTATTAAATTTATTTTTATCTGAATGTTTGGTTAGTTGGTCCCTTTTATCTACTTTTTTTTAGATTTTTAAACTTTTCGTTTTGTTTTATTTAAAGCGTTTGGATTCTGTTCCATTTTGGATTCTTTTTTTTTTCAATTTATTTTACAAATTTTGTTTACACTATTTTTATTATTTTATTTTTAATATTTTTGCCACTTTTTCTATTAATTAATTATTAATTATTTTTTATTAATTTTAAGATTTTCTTTATTGTTAATAGTTTAGGTTTCTTTATTGTTATTTTACACAATTCCATTGGGCGTTAATTTTATTTTACAGATTAATTTTTAATAATTTTATTGCACTTAAATTTTATTTTTATGACATGAAATTTTATTATCTGAAATTAGAAAGAAAAGAGAGAGACAAAATTCAAATAAGAATAATGAAAAAAATATTAACATTTGTAAATGATTTTTTTAATTAACGTTCTATTAGTTTGATAAAAAATTATATCAAAAAACTTTAATTAACTCGATTACATAAGATTAATATCAGTTTTTTCTTTTGCAAATAGAACAAGTTTCAGGTATAACGAAAAATTGGAAAATTAAAAGATCACATTTTATTACGATTTATTTTATTTTGAAATTATTAAATTATGAAATAAATGAAACCTAATTAATTGCAAAATTTTTATTATTATAACCATCACAAGGCAAGAATAAATCATTTGAGATTCCATATAGTTTATATATATAAAAAACATCAAGCAAAATCAACATTGAATATAGTTGATTTAAGATTGAAAAAAAAAATATTTAATTTAAATTTAACGATTTTACGTTTGTAATGAAATAAATTTTTAAAATTCTCATGAAACTGTTATTATTTTAAAACAATGTTAAATTAACATTTCAGTTATGATCTTTGAAGCAAGATCATAACTGAAACAAATGTTATTTATATTTTAATTAATTTTACATTGATTTTTCCTTAAATGAGCTCAATGAAATTTAAATTTATTTTTGTTATTGCCCTAAGAAATTTCCTATTTAAAACCAGCAAAATTGTATACAGTTCAAAACTGTATACAGTGGACAAAACCAAAAATAATACGTTTCTAAATTTTCTAATAAAAATTAATTGGATAAATTAAATTATAAGATTCGAATAGAATAATACACCCAAGATTCAGTCTGTCATATAGGTATCAATTTTAAGATAATATTCTGAAATGTATCATATATTTGTTTTAGGGAAAAAAACAACAAATTACATTGTACCTGAACCATTATTTAACCTAACCCTCATTTAGGCCTCTTGCCGAAAAAGAATTTCTAGACCTTTAGAACATTTAAATTCTAATTTTTTTTTTTAATTTTTGTCTTATTGCCTTTTGTATATAATTTCACGAATTTTGGTGAACATTTGGTTATAGGTTCTATATAAAGCCGCTTACCAAATAAGGACCATTAGCAGAACAGAATTAAAGCTTATAGTACTTTTATATGTAACTTTTAAGTTTATAAATAATAAGAAAATTCGCAGTTGTGATTTTGGATTGACCTTTCCGAATATGGTATTCAAAGCTTTTAAACTGGATTTGAATTCGTACAACTTTTCTTAAATTCAAGATAAAAAGGATTCGGCGTAGCCAAATGCAGTAAGCTTATTTGAAGATTTCTCAAAAAATGTCCTTCTCCAAATTAATGCTTTTAATGCTAATTTAAACAATTTTCGTGGAATATAATAATTAAAAGGTGCCTTATTTTTATATCTTTTTGTGAGGTCAATTGGTACAATCAGTATTTTTCCAGGATTGCAAAGTTCACCCATCTAAAAATTTTGGCTAAATGCTTTTTAAACAGCAAATTTATTCATTCCAAATATTACTCATATTTTGATTCCATTTTTAATAATAAATGATTCAAGTAATAATTGTCTTTTTAGAATTCTTAAATTATTATCAAAATATTATTTTTTAACAACGTCCTGTTTAGTTTTAAAATGAGTGATATCAATTTTTAAGTATCATCGCTAATTCTGATGCTCTTTAATGAGAAAAAATAGTTTAAAGAAAACTAAGACTTTTTTCTGGCTAAATGGTACTGTCTACCTATTTATCTACACGTTGAATTTAATTTATAAAGAAATGCAGTTCTTTTGAAAATTCTTTACATAAAATTTAATATTCTCATACAAACAGAAAAAAACTTGAAGTAAAATCAACGTTGAACATAGTTGATTTTCAATGATGTTAATTTTTTATTCAGTTTAAATATAAAAATTTTTTTATTTTGTGATGAAATAATTTTGTACACATTAGAATCTATCGATATTTATTTATAAAATTATACAACTAGAATTTTTTAAATTTTACTACTTTTAGTAGAAAATATTTAAGAAAGAAAACTCCCCAAACGCTTCATTTAAACTATAACAATGTTGAATTAACATATTTTATCTATGAAGCATAATTTAACTTTTAAAATTTTTAAAATAATATTTACATTTTTTCTAAATGTTGCAATTTCTCCTATATATTTTATCTTATAACAAAATAATGCTTTTCTTGAGCTAACAATATTCTTATTGGAATAAAAATGTTTATTTTGATTAAAACAATATTTTTAGTGGCGATAACAACAACTATTATTATCAATCCAAAATTACGAAGGAAATAAACAAACATTTCAGAGTAATAAACATTTTTAAGTGGCTAAAACAATAATTTTAGTTGCGATATTACAAAAACATAGTGGCCATAATAATATTTTTAGAAACAGTGACAATATTGTTATCAATGCAAATTAACAAGTTTTTTAATTGCAGTAACAATACCTAATAACAATAGTGTGTTACTTTTCGTTTATGATTACCGCAAACATATTTTTCTCTGCATTCTGTAGTAACAAATAAGAAAGTTATATTCTATATTACCACCACACACACATACTAATAAAAACAAACTTTTCTACAAAAACAATTTTAATTACTTTTTTTTCTCTCTATAACTGGTGCACTGCATCAATCAACTGGTTGGTCATTCATACTACTTCATAACGTGTTCACTTTTTTTGGCCTGAATTGGCATCCTGTCACCGTGGCAAACAAGCACTTGAGTGGTACAAGAATAATGATATTATAGCAGAACCAAGAGAAACTCGGAGCTACTACCAGTGGCTCTTCAAGAGCACAAAAAAGGTATCAAAAGTGTGATAAATTTAAAATGAAGATGGATTAACTGTTCGAGCAAAGTGAAAGAAAGCACTTTAAAAAAAATTAGGAAGGATTCGGAAAAAGGTTCAAAATTTCATCACTTTTAATTAAAACTACAAAAATAAATTATTGTAAATCATTTTAATTAACATATATGTATGTTATGAATTTTTCAATCCCACTCCTTATATTAATTTAAAACGCACAGAAAAAACAAAGTCAAATTAAATAAAATAAAAATAATTTAACATTTCTCCCAGTTATGACTTTGCTTCATAAATAAAAAATGTTAATTTAACATTGTTTCATAATAAATACAGTTCTTTAGAACATTCTTGAAATTTTTCTACTTAAAAGTAATTTAAAAAATTTTTGTTGTTTAATTTTTGTTGTTATTTTATATAATATCGAACGATTTTTATATGTACAATATTATTTCACCACAAACGTAAAAACCTTTAATTTGAACTAAAATAAAAAATTTATTCAAAATCAAATCAACAATGTTCAACGTTGATTCTGCTTCACGTTCTTCTTTTGTGTAGGATCTTAGATGATTATTTCTTATTTCTATTTTTTTCTTTCTATAACCACTTGTGGTTGTGAGTGGAACAATTAGGGGATACCAAAATAGAATTAACAATTTTAAATTTTGGATATTTTGAAAGAATTGAGAAATGATGGAATTATGATTGTCGAAATATTCGGTCGACAAAGAAACAATGTGCTTTTATATATTGTTATTTTCACTAATTATAAGTAAAATTTTTCTGAAAAAAAATGTAAATGCTATGAAAGACGTATTGAGATTTTTTATATTCAAAAGACGTAAAACTATTTGTTGATGGAAATTTAAATAAAGAAAATTCATTTAATTTAATTCAAACAAATTTATTTCTATTTTTAGGGGAGAAAAAGCAAAAAGACAAATAAAAAGTACCTGTTGTTACTGAAAAAAAATAAATAATTCAAAAACTTTTTCTTCATTTTAATTTTATTTTTATTACATAATAACATTCTTTTATCCAGGCATTTAGACAATTTCTAAGAATTTGGGAAAAACAAAAACAAAAACAAAAATTCACAAGAAATTTCATTAAAATAAAATCTGGCGCCAAATATTTAATGAAAATTGGAGAAAATTGTTTTTAATTAATAAAACGAAAATTTCCTTTTAAGTTTTAAGATAAATTTAAGCTAATTAAAAGTTTAATTAATTTAAAGATTTTAATTAAAAAAAATTAATTAATAAAGACACTTGATTTAGTATGAAAAAGAACAAGTAAGAATGCCATTGTCGGCTATGAAGAATCTTCAATACCCTCCATCACAAATGGCTGTGAAGTAAATATGTTATGTTTTGTACATACACACTCACACATACACTTACAGATGTATACACTACATTAAAGTTTTTCTTAAATATAACAAGGAACACAAAATGAAATTTGTTATATTCTAAGCCATAACTTTTTTTTATACTGAACCGATTTTGATAATTTTTGTAATGGTAATGAAGTACGTGTAGCTTAATATTATGACAAAATTTAATTCTAATTTCTAATTGTTTTTTGCTTGAACTTAAAGGTTGCCACAGATATCGGTCTTTATTTTCTAATGTAGTGAACCAATTAGGCTGGTTTTAAGTATCTAACTTCTCAGGATTATAATAAATTCTCAAGTTAAATTTCATTGAACATTATGCATTATGGGGTCTAAGATGATTCCTTCTTATCGTTACAGAGGGCATGACAACGTTAATATACTCTTTTGACCACTTGTGATGGTGAAGGGTATACAAATAATTGAGAGCAAAAACTTACATTTTGTTACACTTTCTGAAGATTTATTAACAAAAATATTTAAGATTAATTTTTTTTTTAAATTATTTACATTTTTTTGTTTGCTTTTAAATTGGCGTTATCATTATTAATAATTATTTTTAAAATTAATTTTTGTTTTATTATTTTATTGATTTATTTATTTTTTTTAATTAATTAATTTCTACTTGCTAATGTACCCGTTTTTAACCGAAACTTGTGTTAAGAAATTTATTACTTTTTATTTCGTTAATAATTTGCACAATATTTTTTTTTTTAATTTTAATTTTTAAATTTATTATTTTCTTTCTTTTAATTTTTTTTATGATTTTTATTAAATTTTTTTGGTTGGTATTTTTTTTTTTGTTGCTTTTCTTTTCTATTTTTGATTTATTAACATCACAAATTAATAAATTAAAGGAAATTTTTGTTTTCTTGTTATTGTTGTTGGTGGTGGCCACACATTTAACATAATTTTTTGTTTTCTTTTTTATTTATAATTTTGTTATTAAAAATTATTTTTAAAATTGAATAATTTGCTTTTATCTTTTTTTGAGAAAAGTTCAGATCAGATTGGAAACACAAACACATACATTCTTTGTTTTAAAAATTTGTTGTTCTTGTTGTTGTTTAATATTCAATTTAATGATTTATTTCAACAAATTCAATTTGTGTTAAATGTCTTTTATTTATGTGTGTTTGTTGTTTTAAAGGGGAAAGAAACCTAACTTCCAAATGTGGATTCTTTTTATGCACATAATTTAAAAAATGCTTTAAATTGATTTTTTGCAAAAAAAAATAAATTAAATTTTTTATTTATTTATTTTTAATTATTCACAAAAAAATTATTAAAATTTTTTTAAGACATTTTTCAGATTTTTTTTTCAAAACCAACCAGGAATTTATTTACACTTGAAACACTTTTTATAGTTAATTTATGGTATTTTCTTTAAATTTAGGCGTTAATGTCGAAAGAATCGTGCTGTTTGTATTTATTTCCAAAATTTTTGGCCAAAAACTTAGAAAACACTTTCCTTAATATATTTTCAGTTTATCTTCAGGTTTGTTTATTTATTTACAAACATTAATTATATATGTATATGTATAGGTATTTATGTATATATGTATTCAACAGCAGCAACAACAACTTCAATTAAAGTTAAGAGAAAAAAAAGGAAGGAAGTAAGAAAAAAACTATATCTATTTAAAAAAAATCTTCTTTATGCACTTGTTCACTTTAATTTTTATTTCTTAATCCTGTTCAAGGATTTGTCTTTTGTATATGTGTTAGTATTTATATATGTGTATGATTGTATGTTCTTATTAAAATCTGAAAATAACTTTAATATTATTTAGTAATTTCTTTCTTCGATTCCTTTTATTATAGATTTTTTTTGTTGTTTAATAGATATTTATTTTCCTTATTTATTTGTTTTTGTTTTCTTCTTTTATTCTTTTTTATTTTTTATCTAATTCGCGTACGCGTTGAACATACGTTCTTTACCGTTTGAAATTCACAACATAACTGAAACTCGAAATTTTCTTGTACGAAAATCCTCACCACTAGTCACCATATAACAGTGAACAAGAAAATTTACAACAACTGCACAACAACAAACGAATCATCACAAATCTCCATTTATCCCAAAATGCGTATGAGCAATATTTTATAATGTTTTGCAAATAAACAAATACTCATACGTTAAGAAAAACATAACATCCACAATTTTACATTCTCTCACTCTCTTCTCTTTACTTTAGAAATGTCACTCTTCTTGAAAAAATTTCCTAATTTTCTCTCTCTCTCTCTCTCGCCCTCATAGTAAAAATTCAAGCAACAGTCTTTTGGGAAAAATACAAATAATCAAATATATTTACTCTTATACACACCATCATAAAACTCTACGAGTTTAAGTGCATGTCTGTGTGTGTGTATGTGTTTTTGTTTAGAGAGTGTGTCATGCATGAAAATGTGTGTTAGTAGTATCAAATCAACTACAGTAAATTTTGTATTAAATACAATTTTTTTCTTCATTTCCACAATTATTTTGTATAACGAAATCCACTACATTTCTAAAGAGCTTTAGGATCCATCGAAAATTAAGAGAATTTTCATTATGACTCTTTTATTGAGGATATAGAAACTAATGAGTGATATGGCAATGCTGTGGAATGTAATATATATTTTAGTATTAATTTCTAAAACTAAATATTTAGTGATAAGACTATTGACAGGCATTCACATCCATAAGCATACAAACACACAAACTGAAAAACATTTATGTTGGGGATCATAAAATGTATTAATTTTATCTCTATAACATTTCTCTTCTGATCCGATTTTAGTAATTTATATATTGTTTGGATAAATTATATATCTGCATATAATGATCAAATTTTATTTTTATCTTAGTTGGAACTTTGACGTTGTCTTAGTTATCGGTATGCAATTTTTTTCGTAATGAACTGTTTTTGCTGATTTTAAATGCTAATCTGCATAGGGAAATAATAAAAGATCCCATATGATGTGATTCAATAACAGATTCTTGAATCTCACCAAATGGGATCTTCAATGATTCTCTCTTGGTGTTATACACGGAATAACAAAGTTAATATATCCATCTTCACCGTTTGTGATGATTGATGTTATAAAAAGAATAATAACAAATTCGGAATCTGTTGAATTACATCGCTTTATAATTAGCGATTTTTACCAAAATGGGTCAAAATTAATTTTTAAATAAATCTGAATTTTTTAAACCGATTAATGGACGTTCCTACGCCAATTGGATTTCCGTTCCAGCACAACCTGAGTCACACTCAGCCAAAGATTGCCAATAGCTTAATTTGGCTAGAGGAAGTCTAGTTTAGATTGAATGTACAGTCAAGGTATAAACTAAATAGAATCTGTGAAAACGTTAAGATTTTATCAGAATCATAATATTGCTCAGATAAAATACCACAACTTGTTTTGGAAGAAATATAGTTTTTTGAATGTGAATTATGGATTCAGGATTTTTTTACTCAATATGATATCAAACTTAGTTTAAATATATAATTTTTTTACAAATAAACTGGAATTAGGAGTATTAACGACTTAGAAAACAACAAAAAATACACAAAGAAGTGATCTATGCCTGTTTGCGAAGATTCACTGCTCACAGTAAATTGTCATTGCATCAGTCATTGCATCATCAAATTCTATATAATAAGCTTTCTTATCGATAAAGTACGTTAGTGAGTAACACGTGGCGTTCCATGTATCGCCATTGCCTATTCCATCAATGTACATACTTATCAGATCCGACAATAAAAAACATTCGTCATAAAATTTTAATTAATGATTTTATTTTGTAATTTTATGATTAGAAAATTATATCATGTAAGTTGATTTTCGAATGTGGAGGTTATATAAGGACTTAATTAAGACTTATGCTCTTTAAAGTGATTTTCGCATGTAGGTGTGTATGGGAGCTACGTTTATTTGTGGACCGATCCCCTCGGAATTTGGCATGTGGCTGTAGACCGAAAAAATAATTGAAATATTTTTTGTATTTAAACCTTATTCTGGGAGGACATTCGAATGGGAGCTACATGAAATATTGTTAATCTTTGGCCCCAAAATTATAATATATTCCAAATTTTAAATATTTGGAACATGTTTAAATTTAACAATTAATATGTTGGTGATAAAAATAAATGTTTGCCACGAATATATTAGTGTTTGCGGTGAACATATTGCGTAGTGACTTTTCTCTGCGTATGCACTAGTTTTGCTTTTCATATTTAATACTTCGAGCACTTCCTACCGGAGTATTGAGAGCTTCTTTCAAAATACTTTCTACTTTTTCTGAGTAAATTTACAGACTTCAACTTTCTTTAATTTCATTTCAGCTGTAATATTTTAAAGTGTTTGCATTTTAAACAAACTTCTTCGATTGAAGTGTATTTAAAGACAACTATTTGAAATTATTTGAAAAAAAAATGTTTAAATAACAATGTAAATTTACAAAGTGTAAACAATTAAAGTTTACTTAGCAAATTGATTGGAATAATATTTCATTAGTATTTATTATAATTTTTTTTTGCAATATCGTATTGAAATTGTAAGGATAAAGTACATAAGTAAACATGTGGGAATTAAGCATTTCATTAAATTTATTAGTAATACATATAATGTTAATACAGAAAATCCTTTTAAATATAAACTTTAGAATTTGTAAAATTAAATACGAAACTCGAACGAGGAGGTCTTGTAATATTTTAAATGAAAAATTTTTGGGACAAAATTGACTTTCCCGGATATGTCATTTTTATTTGTACACAGTTTTTTTTAACTTTAACTAATTTTATTTTTAATATTCAACTAAATATCATTTTTATATAACATATAACTTGACGATGGTCAGTAGGTTTTAATTCTTTACTAAACTGAAATTTTTGTTAATGTATTTTTTTAAATTCAAATAACATTTTTCACTTCATGGGCACGATGATGGGCTGATACTGATGACAACTATTTCAGACTATCGCCGACAACGACGGCATCAACGAGCCAAATTCTTGACTCTTATTTAACACTTACCACTGCTCTCAATTTTTGTTATGTGCTTCTATTACTCCAAGTTACAGTCTATATCAATTCCAGAGTATGATCAGAATGCGTTATAAAATTGGACAGTTACTGTTTTTAGAATTCGGAAAATAAGTTGATATCGAATTCGTATTGTAAAGGAGGTTTACTTATATAAACGCAGAGAAATGTCCTTTTGCAATATGTTCGCCGCAAACATTTATTGTTATCACCAACATGTTGATTGTTGAGTTTATTTTATTATGAAAAAAATTTTGTTGCAGTAATAAAATTATTTTTTATAAATAAAAAAAAAAAAAATAATTATCGCAAGATGTGAGACTGATCACAATTTTATTGTTATTAAACAGCCCGTTATAAAAAAAACTATTGTTATTAAGATAAAATATTATTTTCAGGTTACTGGCAACTGAATGTGAACAAATATTTTATTTTACAATTTGTGTTAACATGTAAAATAATAAATATTTGAATTAACATTCTCATTATTTATAATTAAAAAATTAGGCAATGAAAATAAATAAAACATTTAAAAAAATATTTACATATTTTCCAAAGAGGTTATTTCTTGAACTAACATTATTTTAAGTTGAGACAACAAAAATTTTAGTGACGATAACAATATTTTTAGTGAAGATAACAATAACTGTTGTTATCAATGCAAAAATTTCTTATTGGTATAACAATAAATTTAGTAGCGATAACAATAACTATTGTTGTTAATGGAAAATCACAAAGCGAATAAACAATTTTTTAGTTACGGTAACAATATCTAATAAGAAATATGTTGCATCTCGTGTGTGGTTACCGCAAACATATATTTTGTCTGTGTGCAGGTTTTAAAACATACAAGGCTCAAAAAGTTCCTGACAGGAATGCTGCTCAAATTTTCTTCTGGCAGCTTTTTCACAATTTCCTATATAAAAATGTTATGCTGCTGATGACATTCCTTCGAAAGTTAAGGAAAAGTTTAGAAGCAAAATGCAGTCCAAAACTCCCAAAAAGTTCTTGGTATGACAAACAATATTTAATTACAATTAGGAATGTTTACAAACAATGCTGCTTCCATTCATAAGATGTCATAATATGTTCACTTATTTCTGACATGACTTGACATGCGGTCACTATGGTTAAAAAGTCTTTAAGCGTTACAAGAACAATAATGTGATATTTCTATTAAGAGAGTTAAATCTCTCAAACTACCAGGAGAGAACTACCGAGCAAGCGACGGAAAACATTACTGATAATTAAACCTACAAAACCAATTTTTTGTAAATTGTAATAATAATTTCAGTCAAATAAAGAAAGTTTAGACTGTAAATTTTGCTTCTGTTTCATTTTTATTAGCTTATATGTATGTTAAGAATTTTTCGATTTCACTCTTTGAATAACAATACTTGTGTATTGTTTTTCTATATTTTTAATTATCTAAAATCCTTTTTAAGTTTCTAATTACCATCTGATGTTGCCATATTTTTTTTTTTGTAATGATTTAATTTTCATTTCAATTTTATTCATATTCGTATTCATATTCATACGATTTTGCCCACATGAAAATAAATTCAAATATTTCAAAAGTTTTTGTACAACTTTAATTTGTGAAATGTTCAGATATTCAATCTCTCACACTAACACAATGTATTTTTGTGTGTTGTAGTTATGTATTTAAGTGTATTATTTTGTAAATATTTTATTTTTCCATATGTTTGCTTAATTACGATTTTGTTTTTATTTATTTTTTGTTTTAAAAATATCAACAAAATATAAAAGTAAAAGAGGAATAAAAATGGAAAAAATAATCACGCTGAGCTAAGCAGAGTTAAATATGTATTACCAACGCTGAAACAAGCATTAAGTAAGTAAAAACTCCCAATAAAAATTTGACATAATTTATAACATACACTGACGTTAACATGTACTCACACTTATGCATACATACATACATACATACATACATACATACATACATACATACATACATACATACATATATGTATATTTACATTTATGCTATTCTATAAGTTTGTTTTACCTATTAATCACACATACATAACAACTCATACACTTATAGTTTTACACAATTACGCCCTTAGTTGCACAAAATAGAAAATGTTTTATTCAGTATTTTTTTTTTTTTTTGTTCTCAAAACCTTTAGGTTTTAGCCAGGTTTTTAGTGGTACTACAAGCCAAATAAAATAGCATTTAAGCTCAGTATGATTTCGGTCATACACTAACATATATTGTATATTAAACATATGTATTCATAGATGTGAACTTATTCAAATATCCTTACCGATTTGAGAATTCAATAAAAATGTGAGATATTTAAAAGAGTTGATTCATTGAAGAGTAATTAATTAGTTTTTATGCAAGAATTAATTTGAGAAGACACCATAGGCTAGCTCAGAGTATAGTTTGTCTAATGGATTATTTAAGAGATGGTCATATACACTGTTCTATAGTCGAATCGATTCAACAGTTCTATAGTCCACAATATAGAATGTTCTATAGTCGAGAGCATAAAGTAAAGACTGTTCTATAAATAGATTATATAGCCGAGTGTATTGAATATTCTATACTCGAGAACCGAGACTGTTCTATAGTCGGGGGTATACATTATTCTATAGTCTAGAGTATAGACTAGAGTATATACTGTTCTATAGTCTAGAGTATATACTGTTTTAAATTCGAGAGTATAGAATGTTCTTAAGTCGAGACTATAGACTATTCTTAAATCGAGGCTATAGACTTTTCTAAAGTTATAGACTGTTCTACAATCGATGTTATAGACTGTTCTACAATCGAGATTATAGACTGTTCTACAGTCGAGACTATGAACTGTTCTATAGTGAATACTATAGAATGTTATAAAACGTAAATTTGAGAGCATTGTTGAGACTGTAGATTCTCCTTTAATGATATTCTTGAATAATAGAATTTTAAATGAAAAATTAATTTCGGCAAAAGTTTCAATTCCTTTCAATAGCTGTCATTATATAAAATGCACATTAATGGTTGTTGCTTCACTGCTACTGCTGCTGAAACTGTCCGTCTGAATTGTTGAATGAATGGCTGACTGGACTTTTTTGTTTAAATTAATGTGTGTGTCCAAATAGTGTGCCCACACTCAAACACACACGCACACACACACATATACACACATAATTCAATGCTTGTCGAGCATTGACTTGACATAGTGACTAGAGAACATTTTTACTTAGTTCGTCTAATGGTTTTATTTTTTTGCAATACAACTGTGTTAATTAAGGGGCAACACACCTTTCATTTGTGTTTATTCGTATTTCTGTTCCAACTGCTTCAGCATTAAAGAGTAATTTTAGTTTTCACATTACGTAAATTCCGTATCCCAAACAAGTATTTCTCGCACATTGTTACCAGGAAAACTATGTATATGAATTCATTGCTTATGAATAAACTTTTTCGCAAATACATGTCGATAACTGAAATGTTAATGGACGGTTGGGCGGTATTAGGAAATTGATGGATTTTTTTTTGTATTTGCAAATATTTGTAGTTGAAATCTTTTTTTTTTATTTTTAATTAATTTTTAAATATTTTTAGATTTACTATTTACCTTTTCCATTAACCATATTATGATAATTAGTCTTGTGGTTTATGTTTTTATTGCATAATTTATGTGATTTTTTAAAAAATAAAAATTGTTGACAAATTTTTGTCATGAATATAAAAACCAGAAATTATTAATTTAAGTGAATTTTAAATTAACAATTTAGTTCTTTTTATTTTTAATTAAAACTTTATATTTTTGCCAGAATCAGTAGGAACTCCCATAAGAGAACTTAGATTATAATTTCTATCTCAAAACACATGTACAAGTTTTTAACTTGTATTTTAGTCAATATTTAATTATTTCAATTCTACACAAGGAGTGAGATCAAAAAATTCTTAACACATTAAATTGGTACTTAAATGATTAAATATTTTCAATAAAATCCAACTTGTTACTACAAAAAGTTGGGCGAGCACTCAAAGGTCAAACTGTGTTAAGGTCAACCAGAGTTATTAAGCAGTCCCTGGAGAACTTGTCCGTTGATGGAAAACCTGGCTCAGGTAGAAGGAATGTTCCACATGAAATTTCTAAAGAAGACACTTTCAAAAGAGCTTCCGACACATTCGATACAAAAACAGACCGGTTAGCTTAGTACTCGTACTATTTGGTTAAAAAAGCTAAAGCTATTGCAGGTCTAAAGACATAAAAGACTTAAAAAGCTCCTGACAGGAATGCTGCTAAAATTCGAACTCCAAAAAGGTTATTCTCAACTATTCTGCCAAAAATTAAACGTTGCTCATGCTCCAAGGAATGTTGTAAAAAAGATTTTAATCCCAAAAGAGTCAAAATATCCCAAAAAATCTTGGTGTCCAAAGCAATATGCAGTTGCGGTAAAAGAAGCCAAACATTTGTTACAACGGTCTCTATTAATACTGAAATGTATATCAAGGAATGTTTGCAAAAAAGGCTGCTTCCATTCATAAAACTTTTAATGTGTTCACTTATTTTTGGCCTCACTTGGCACCCTGCCAATTGGGTAGCACAAGAACCTTAATGTGATATTTGTACCAAGAGAGGCAAATCCTCCCCCAAAGAAGCTAAAGCCAGTGGGAAGATATTGGGCTCCATAAAAAGGAGAAAAAGTGTCCAAAAGGGTGGTAAATTTTAAACGGGTATGGACTACATGTTCGAGCTAATTGCTAAGAAGACCCATTAAAATGAAAATGGCAGGCTTTCGGGGGAAGGTTCAAAATTCCGTCACTAGTGATCAAAACTATAAAAATAATTGTTTGGGAATTTAATTTATAATTTCAATCAAATAAGAATTTTACGATCTCAGTTCTTATTTTAGTTGTGTCTTAGATTTATTTTAGCTCTTGCACGTTTTTTGCTTTATTTCTTGTTTTATACCATAATTATTTGGTTTTTCTCTTTCTTTCTTTCTTTCTTTCTGATAAAAATAATAAATAAATGAATGTTCTTAATTAAATTATGGTTACTTTCTTATATTTTTCTTTATAAAAACGTTTTTTTTTATTTTTCATATTGTTTATGATTTCATTTCTTATTAGTATTTATTCATGCCACTAATTTGCAACTAATGAGAGGCAATTTTATCACAAAACCACTAGAAATCATGGTAAAGAAGACTACGTTTTCAGAGCTGACCACTGCCATACCAACATTAACTATTGCATTACCAGTTACTTACTCTTACTCTATAGTAGAGTACAGTTGTGTGTATGTGTGTGTGTAGCAAGAGTTATAGTAGTCACACAATTATCATTCTATTATAATGATTATGATTATTATTATATCTTTTATTATATTAATAACAACTTTTTCTTTATTTTATTGCCTCTAATGACTCTTAATAAATTGTATGCATGTGTGTGCGTTTTGAGTGTATCTGTATGTGTTTATTTAAAAGATGAAATGTATACTATTTCATACATATTAATAAGTCTTTATAGAATTATATAAAGGACAATAAAATATAGATTTTTGGATAATTTCATTTTGTCTTCTTTTCAATAAATTCTTCCTTCTTCTTTTTTTTTTTTTTGTTTTGTTTTAGAAAATCAATTTATTGGCCGGATTTAATTATAAAAGTTTCTTTTTCATTTTGGCCACATTCATATGCTACGTGCAGCGTATTTAGAGTTAAAAGTTTTGAAACCATTTTTCTATTCGAACATATAAAATAAATTGTTTAGAAAAAACATGTTTGGGAATTTGCTCACAATAAAATAAAATAAAATATTGTAGAGAACAATTGAACCGAAAACAATTTAACAATTCGACAATAATCCTAATTTTGGCAGAGACTAGTATCTGAACTTTGCCATAGTCTTTAGGTTAAACTATTGAGAATAATAGAGTGAGTACAAATTATGGCAGAAGGATTATAGTTAAGCTTGAATTCAAGACTTTAATCAGACTTTTAAATTATATTTATATGGATTAAAGTTAAAACTATAGCTTGGCCTTTTACTGCCAAAGCTATAATGAATTCAATACCCGATATTATATGTTGATCTTAATTTAAGACTATATTTTCTTCCGTAATCGAGTCAATAGTTCGTTCTATATTCTATTGTATAGCCTATTCTATAGTAGAGCCTATAGTCTATTCAATAGTCAAGATAATAGAATGTTGTATAAATGCAACATTAGCGAGTTTTATATTCATGACTATAGTCTATTCCATTTTCAAGACTACGACCTTTTCTATAATCAAGTGTTACTTGTCTTTTATTTACCGACTATGACAAAAGCCTATTCTAATTCTTCATCAAGAATATAGCCAGTTCTATAACCGAAACTATAGGATTTTTCCATATACCGTTCTAAGAGTGTAGCTGTTCTTCGTTTAAGACTTTAAACTGTTCTTTTGCATGTCGATATAACATGTTTTAGTGTCGTCATTTAGTATATTCTATATTGGAGGCTATAGTTTTATATAGTACAGATCATAGTCTGGTTTATCGACAAGAAAAAACCTATTCTGTGGTTGAGAGCTCAGAAAGTAGTTTTAGTTAAAACTACTTTCTGAGCATTGCGAAAACTCGACTGTAGTTGTGGCTATGGAATGTTTAGCATAATAAATAATCGAGACCATAGTCTGTTCAATAGTCGAGATGATTAACTGTTCAATAATCAAAACTACAGTCTATCCTACATTAGAATCTCCTATCTAGACCATGCTGATCTGGTCGAGACTTTTGATTGAATTCTATTCTATTGTTGTGACTATTTTCTGTTATAAAGACTTAATTGTTGTTGGTTTTATGTTGCTGTAGTTAATTTAATAGTCTGTTCTATTGCATTATAATTTCTATGGTCACGATATAATATGTTCTTCAGTCGTAAATGTAAACTGTTCTATATTAAAGATTGCAGAGCAGTTGAAGCCTAAACTACATTATGCTATATAGTCCAGATTGTAGGCTGATTAGTGTATACAAAAAAACGACTTTTTCGGAAAACTGGTTTTCGAGTTATTCGAAAAATTTGCTTTTGATAAAAACTATTCGAATACGATTTTATGTCAAAAAACCGGTTAACCGGTTTTTGTTTGATTATTATAAATTTATAGAAAAATACTTATTAAATTGAAATTTAGAGTTTAACCAATAAAAACATATACCGCACAATGGACTTTATATGGGTTGATGTTGAAATAATGGTTCGATCATGATCAAAATGTAAATTCGTTTTATATTAAAATAGATTTCAAATAGATTTTTTTTTTTTTTTTTTTTTTGAACTATATAATGCCCTTAATGGGTGGGGTAACCGGTTTCCGGTTTCGGTTTTTGAATACAATAGTCCAAATGTTCACTTTTGTATGTTTTGTAGTCGATAACATATTTTGTTCTACAGACGAGGTAATAGATATCTGCTTTTCACTGTGTTTTATAGTGAAAATTATATAGTTGAGTTTGAAGTCTGATCTCTGAAAATTTAGTGTATTTTTAACGTTGTTTACCTTTTCAGTAGTCAATTAATTAATCAAACTAATTCATTAATTAAACTAAAATTTTATTTCATGTTTTAGCCTGTTCTATATAGTAAATACTATAGAGACAAGAGTCTGTTCTAAAGTCGAAACTACAATCAGTCCAGCTATGGATTTCTTTTATCATGCCTGTTCTATATAGTAAACTACAACTATAGTCGAGACAACAGTCTGTTCTATAGTCGAAACTACAATCATTCCAGCTATGGATATGTCTTTTATCAAAATTATACTTCGTTTTGATAGACATTATATAATCTCCTCTATATTTGACTTATAGCTGAGACTACATTATGATCTATAATCCATATTATTAATTTGTTTTGTTGTCTGATGATTTTACTCCTCCTTTTCGTTTGTAACCTTTTACCTAATGACCTCCAACTTTCGAAATTTGAGACTTACAATTAAATGATAAGAGCAACAAATCTATATTTAAAATTTAATTTGCCTTACAATTTCGTTGACCTTTACAATCTTGTTGGATTCTGTTGTTTCTTTAGGACATCTTGTGCTCATTATTCTATTTCTGGAAAGGAAAACAATTTTCTGAGAAAATATTTTCCTAATTTCGGCAAACAATAACAAAAACATAATTTTGTATTTATTTTATATATTTTCTTCTCCTGTTTCTTAAGCAAATTTACAATCGTGACAGTCAATTAATTTCATATTAAGATAAGACCTCGGAAGACAATATTTATAATGGACTAAGTTTAGTTGTTGGTTGTTCCGTTTTTCTTTTTTTTTTTTTGTTAATTGCAAACTTTAAAATAACAGAAATAAAAAATTTAACAAAATGCAGATATTTTTATATAAATTATATTTGTTGTTGTATGTTGTTGTTGTTGTTTTATTAAGTATTGTTGTGTTGGTGTTTTTTTCTGAAAATCATATTATTTTATTATCTTTATCATGAGCTCTTTCTTAAGAATTGTGCAAGTAAGTGGACAATGACGATGAGTGGGTGACTCTTAAGGGGTCTAGAGAATAGACGGATGGATGGCTGTTAAATGTGCTATTTAAATAAACATTTTCCTTTTCTTATTTA
Source organism: Cochliomyia hominivorax (assembly GCA_004302925.2). Taxonomy (NCBI): domain Eukaryota; kingdom Metazoa; phylum Arthropoda; class Insecta; order Diptera; family Calliphoridae; genus Cochliomyia; species Cochliomyia hominivorax. Next base: position 80,605,849 of record PYHX02000467.1, read on the forward strand.
TTATTATTCTTTTTTTTTTTTTTTTTTGCTCTTATGCTTTGCCTTATTCAACCGTATCCTTATAGTCAAGATAATCCACTTTATACAAGTGTTTAAGTTTCCGTTTTTTTTCTTTTTTGTTTTTCATATTTTTTTCTAGTTGTTGTATTTCATGTATTTTATTTTGTGATTTTTTTTCTGTTCTTATCTTTAGACTTTAACTGCAATAGAATAATGAATATAATAAATTTTAGTGTTACTTTCAATTGTAAATTTCTTAAACAGCCTACGGTTAAATAGGGAAATATTAAACTTATTTAAAGTTCAAAATTTGATCAAAAAAGAAATATTAACAGTTTCATTAAAACAGACTGAGAGCGAAAAATTCTTAACATTCATTAAAACTTTTATCTCAAGTTTTATTTGACTTTTTTGAATCAAGTTTCCTTCATGTCATCTGACTAAAAATCTGCCGTTTCCAATGTTATTCAGCAGTACCAGTAGAACTTGTTCGTTGGTAGAAAACCTAGTTCATGTAGGAAGAATGGTCCACATGATATTTCTAAAGCCCGCAAAAAAATAGAAAGCATTTTCAAAAGAACTCCCAACACATCCGTTAGGAAAGCAACCCGGTTAAAACTGTGCTCAGACTATTTAGTACGAGAAGTTAAAGCTTATGTAGGTCTTAGAGCAAACAAGGCTTAACAAGTTTCTGTTAGGAAAGCTGCTAAAAATTCAGTGACCAAAAGTAGGGCATGAAAATTGAAGTCGAGTTTTCGAAAAAAAAAAATATTCTTGCTGCATTAATGATGATGCAGATTTTTCGCAACTTCCTGGTCAAAATTTTATGTTTTTGATTCTCGAGAGAATGTCGAAGAAAATTTTAGCACCCAAAAACAGTAAAAAATTTCCAGAAAGTTCATTATATGTCTGCCATTATGCAGTTGCGGCACAAAAGGTTAATTCCTTGTTAAAACGAGCTCTATAAACACCAAAATTTATATCAAGGAATGTTTGCCAAAAGTGACTGCTTTCATTCATAAGACTTATTTGTGACCCGACTTTACATCCTGTCACTATGGAAAATAAGCCCTTGAGTGGTTCAAGAACAATAGTGTGGTATTTGTACCAAATTGCTCGGATCTAAGACCAGTGGAGAGATATTAGGCTCTTGTTGAAAGAGAATTAAATAGCATAAGAACGGTGTCCAAAAGTGTGGTAGATTTGAAACGGAAACCTGTTTGAGCGAAGTGACAGAAAGCACTATAAAAATGTTAAGGTTTTCCGAAAAAGTTTAAATTTCATGAGTGATTTAAAACTATAAAAATATGTTTTTTTTTTTGTAATTTGAGTAAAATTTTTAATCGAATAAAAAATGAATGTAGCTTAGGGTGTCATTTAATTAAGATGTCTGTTAAGAATTTTTTCAATTTTACTCCTTATTACGCAAAACATTAAATTTTTAAAATGAATGTGCGACCTTTTTATCGCTCTTCAAATTTAGCGAATTATTTCGCCTCATTTTTATTGCTCTGAATTATTTTCGTATGTTTTGTTTTCTTTTTTTACATTTTTATTCCAATAAAAAAATGAAAACTCATTTAGAAGTTGCCTCATTTCACTAATTTAAATCACTTCACTTTACTTTTTTAATTTTACTTGATTCCTTCTCATGTCTTATTTCATGTTTTATTTTTATAATTTTTAATTTTTTTACGTTTGTTATGTTTAAAACAACATGTTTTTCTCATTAAATCTATTTTTTTCTTTTTGTTCTCTTATTCTTGGCTCTTGTTGTCTAATGTCCTCCATAAAAAAGTTAAGTGTAGAAAACACGAGCTGGCAGAAAAGAATCTAAATACTTTTTTGTTTACTTTAATTTTATTTATGTTTTGTTGTTGTTGTTTTTTCACCTGTAGGCTTGATTTGAACTCATTTAGCAATTTTATTACTCTCATTTTACAATTGTTAACAATTTATTATAATTTTCTTTTCTAGATTTTCCTTTCACTTTTATTAGATATTTTTTTTAATGCAAAAGGGATTTAACAGATATTAAGAGATTTTTAGATAATTTTTCTATGAAACAAGCACTACGTTGACTTTGGCGATTTTAGTGTTTAGTAGACAGATTTTCCTCATATTTGAATGGAAAATATAAAGACGTAGTTTTTTTTGTAATGTCTGCAATGCAAGAGAATATTAGAGGTTTTGGACTTAAAAATTTAATTTCTTTTTTAAAAAATTATTATAGAATTATTTCGCACATATTTTAAACAGACTGTAATCTCGACTATTAAATTATTAATTATAGAGGAGACTTGACTATGAAGCACTTCTAAAGAACAGACGGCCCAAACTACTGTCTCTTTTACAAGTCAGACTATGATATCGACTAAAGAGAATACTATAAACTCTACTATAGCACAGGCTTTAAATTCCGCTATAGCTCAAACTATAGAACAAACTATGTTATTAAACATAGAACAAACTATAGTCTGCATTATAGAACTATCTATGTCTTGATTTTATACACACTATTTTCTCAATTATACTTAGAACAAACTTAACCAGACTATATCCTTGACTATAGAACTATAGGAGCTATATATTATCAACTTGAGGACAAAGGCCAAATTTCAATTATAAAGCAGATTATTGGTCTTACTATATTGTCCTAATGCCAGATAAAAGCATATTCTCGCATATAGAGAAACAAAAGTCATGATTATTCAAAATATTTAGCTATAAAAAGGACTATTATTAGAATTATATTTTATGTATGATATTTTAATGTAAAAAGAACTTTTTTCCCGGCTACAGAAAATATAAATTATATTATAATCATAAAATAAAACAGACTATAATCTGGACTATTGTATGGACAGACTAAAGAATCGTTCCCTTTTTGGATTTATATAAAATTCGACATAGTAATAGTAGATAAGTGAAGCTTTGCATTTCAATAAGTTTGCAGCCCATAGAAGTTCACATAGGAAATTATGGGGACTGAAAAAAAGGTTCATTTAAATTTTCAACCTTTTTCAATTCTGCAAGATCTTGAGATATTTTTAAAATCTTTAAATAGTTTCTTAATTTATATCAGAAAATTTGCACCGATCTTTTCCAATTCTTTTTTTTAACAAAATTATCGAACGTGAATATATTTTCCGAAAAATAAGAAATTATATTTCCTGATTTAAACCCAGTTTTCATTTAAATTTAACTTTAAACTTAATTAAATAAAACGATCCTTCATATGTTATGGACTAATCAATGTGTGTTTTAGCAAAACCCAAAATGGAGAAATCATTTATTCAGTTGAAAATCTAAATTAAACCAATCCATTCATATGAAATGTACCATGTAGAAAACCAGGGAGGAGTGACTATATCTGTAGCTTATCAAAGTCAAGGAGGTGGACGTGTTTTGATTGAACTGATTTGGATGCCGTAATTGGTCATGCTTATAGAAATCGGGTCATTTTGCAGCTTATGGGTTTGCCAACTCAGTCTCCGGATTTTATTTCTAAAGAGAACCGCTATGATATTTTAAAGGGAGAGATATAGTACGATGTCTCAGAAGTAATTTGGAGCTCGTGGAAGCTTTAAAAAAATGTCTGAGGCGATATGTATATATCTATTCTAACGGATTTTATACAAATTATGCCCAAGAAGTGTGTTGAGTTCAAAGAATCACAAAAATTTGTTTTTATGTTATTTTTTAAGCTTCTCGTAATGGCTTTTTAGAGACCTACAATAAATGTGGACTCAGTGGGCTCAAATTAAAAAACATAACATAACATAAATTTTAATAAATTTACTTTATTGCTATATAAAAACTTGACTACAGAACTTATTATGGTCTTAACTGTAGAAAAGACTCGACTCTGGAATATAAAAAATGCCTTGACTGCAGTTTATCGAATATAAGAAAGACGATAATTTCTATTATAAAATACAGTAAAGTCTCGACTAAGTAATTGGTTAGAAAATTTGAATCAAATGTAAATTATGAAACATATAAACATACAATTTTAGGCAGATGTATAAAAATAGGGAGCTTAGGCCAATACTATATCAAGCTTCAGGACTTTTAAAAATCGATACCTTTGAATTGATTTGTAAACATTGTAACCAACAATAATAAAAGAGGTCAATTCTCCAAATAGTATTAGTAGAATATTGGTCTCTTATGAAAAAGATGTTTTCCATAATATTTTAAAATTAAAACTGAGCCTAAACTATGACTGAAACCCATGTCAAATCTCAAATGGAAGTGTTACCAAATAAGAATCAAGACATCAAAACAAGGATTTCCTATTCGGTTAAATTAAAAATTTCTAAATATTTGATTATTTTAATCTTTTTTGGATCTCATTTGTATTTATCATATTATGATTAACATTTAAATTTATAAAAAATTAAAACATTTTCTATTGATTTCTATTTATATGGAATTTAATCCTTTTTCTGCTTTATTTCAATTCACAAAACAAAAGACCACAAATAAAGAAACATTATGTAACAAAAAATTGTGTAAAGTTTAATTATGAAATTTGCAAAAACACAAAAAATATACAATTTTAATTGTTTCATTCTTGCAACATTTTCATGTTTATCTACCAAATACAAAAAAAAAAACAAGTTCTTATTGTGTTTTATACTTATAACATGTAGTAGTGATGATATTGTTATACCCTACACCACCGAAAATGGTTGGAGTGTTATGCGTTTGTGCTGATACTTGTAACATGCAGGATAATATGGTGTTAGACCCACCTTTATGTACACCGTTCAACTCAGAATCACATTCTGTCCGTCCATCTGTCTATCTTTCTGTCCGGCTGGCTGTTCATGTAAACGTTGTGAACAATCTACAGGTTGGAATTTTTGAACTATCTCGATGAAGTTTGGTTCATATTTATATTTAGGTCTAAGGACAAAACCTATTGACGAAGCCAATTAGCTATGTTCGGTGCAACATTTCCCATACAAATCTTCTTCTCGATATGGGGTTTTAAGGTCATAAAAATAATAAATAAAAAGCGACTTAAACAAAATTTGGCACTAGTAAATCTTATAAACTTTTAAACGATGTGCCAAAATTTGCGAGGGACGGTCCCCTCGAAATATCACTTTTAAAGGTAAAACCCCCACATATACATTGGAATTGTAATAACAATTGGTCAAATTAAGCAAAAAACCATGAGCTAAATTCTACGAGTGTCGGTTCATAATTTCTTGTTGCTCCCACATAAAAACACCCCCTCAGAAAAATTAATTTCAAAAATCATAAATATAATAATATAAATAAATAAATCTTAGTGTCACAATTAGGTACTACGCACTTAAAAATAAAACAGAAAATCAAATTATACGAGGGTTATTCATTGATTTTATGTAATTACCATTTTTAACCGACAATTTGGTGTAGGATGTTTAGATAGTCGGACTTAACCAATTAAATATTCTTAGTTGTTTTATTATTATATAAGTTTGTATATGTAAAAGAGTACACAAAGTTAATATTATTATACCAAAAGACACCAATAACAAAATTTGCACTTTCACAGATACAATATGAGAACATTTGTGTATGTAACAGTCTTTGCAGACTCTGCACAGTGGTACCAAGAGGATATTTTTTAAAAATTTATTTTATGATTTTCAAGTTATTTCCTTTTGAATTTGATTTTTTTTTAATTTTCTATGGTTCTCAGTCAGTTCTTTCAATGAATGTATCTGAAAATATTTGGTCTTGTTCAAATTTTGTTATTCACTTAAAAACAAAATTGTTTATTGAACCCGAAGGAACTGAGGTCAATATCTTTATTCAGTCCAAAAATATATAATTTCTAATTGGAAAATGTAAGAAATACGTTTTTTTTCGAAAAAATGTCTGCTCTTTAATAAAATTTCTCTTAAAAACCTTGATTTTAATCCACTTAATCTAAAATTCCAAAGCCTGAATATTAAAACGGAATACAGTTGTTAAACTTCTAATGCCTTTATAACCATATATTAACGGCTTTTTCTTCACATCTAATATATGTGGACTCTATAGACCAAAAATATAAAAAAAATCCCAATTTGTGATTGGTCCTTAAATTTTTAACAATTCCAGGAAATTTAATGATTAAATCATAAATTATTTTAAACATAAATTAATAATCATAAAATTAGACAGATATCGTCCGGCAAAAATATATTTCAGATGTTTATCTTTCATATGTAGCTGCGTTATAAGGACAATTTAAGAATGAATCAATCTCTGCGTTTTGAGAACTTAACTAAATAATTTATTTTTATACCATTCGCCATCATAAGTGGTAATGATGGTGCATTATACATTATCATTCCGTTTGACTTTATATTATATAAAATATACTATGCATACATTTTCGTGAAGATTTATTGAAAAAGCTTTAAAAGCAATAAAAAAATTTTAAAGTGCTTAAAAGTTTTATAAGCGAATTATAAAATAATTCGGCTGTGTCGAATTTTAAGTGTCCTCCACCACTTATATGCAAATATTGGCGTGATTTAAAAAAGGTCTCACATAAAAACTAAAGTCAAATACAGTATTGTTCCATATTTTTAATGGAATTTGTCCATATTTATAAACTTTTTAAGCCTAAACCCCTATTTCGAGAGACTTATGTATGCAGTTTAAAAAA